>VXAV01010111.1:66314-86395 GCA_013399715.1 Alectura lathami | reverse complement strand
ATTTGCAGGGCAGAAAAAAAAAAAAAAAAAAAAAAAAAAAAAAAAAAGTAGAATATGACCCGAGCACTAAATGAAACATTTCAAAGAGGCTGGCTAGCCATGATAAATCCTTTGCTCTTATGGGCAACTAGCAGATATTAAGGGGAAGCAGTTTGCAGTAAACTCTTACTGAATTGTAATTTTCTTTCTCAGAATCACATAACTCATNAGACTGCTAGCTGATGAATGAAAGAGCATAGTAGTAGGTTCCTACTCCATATTCAGAGAGTTTTTCTCTTCTATAGCCTCTGCTTATGAAGATCTTAATACTGATGTGTTCAAGGGTAGTGAGTCCAATTTCTGCTCTCAGACAGCTCTCCAAGTTCACAGGAGGACTGCCTGTAGACAGCTCGGTGCTCCTGGAGACAGTGTGAGGGAGTTCTAAGTACCCAGTGCTCCTCAGCCTGGGGAAAACAAATAGCCTGTTCTTTCACTGCTTCTCTCCTCTTTATCAGTAAAACAGGAAAGAACCTCGCTCTTTGGAGGTAAATTTGCTTGGTAAATTTATCTCAGGCACAGTAGAAGTAATTTTGTTTTTTCCTCTGTTCTTCCTCTTTGTTACCTCCCTGAAATACATTATCCATGACACAAAAGTAATTTAATGAATCTAGATTATATAATAATCTTTGTTCAAAATAAAGCTGTAAGTAGAGAGCGATGTATGGGTGCCCCTTGTCTGTAAAGAAGTCTGTAAGCTACAGTTTTTGATTAAAATACTATATCCCAGACAGAGCTGTCTGCTGTTAGAAGATGCATGCAGTTGCTGGAGCGTCTGAATAGTCTCTTGTCAGTACTAAGTCCTATGCCAAAATTGTGGCCTGTCAACAACCTTGCGCTCTTTCACTTCCAGAATGTAAGAGATTCTCTAAAAGATTAAGAAAAGAGCTCCCCATCTCCCTTCATACAACTTAAGCATCTTATCAACTTGTGAAAAGAGCAGTGCGTTCGGGGCCTGATGTTAAATGCAACTGATGAAGATTAATTACATCAGATCCTATAAAAAGCAGAGTGAAGGGAATCTGAATGTCTGTCTAACTCTTCTTCAGTTTTAACATTCTCGTCCACTCTGACCTGGGACCCTCTAACATGTAAGAATTAGGAAGGAATATGATCATCCATATGTGTGCACACCGTGGTACGTGGTCACTGTTCAGCCTGTGCATGCAGGCCACACTTTGTCACAGTCTGAAAGGGTTTAAACAGGAAATCAGTTTTACATGTCATATTTTCAACATCTGGGGTTCAGTTTGTTGATCCCCAGGTTCATGTGGGGATTTTAAAGAGGGATTTAATGCTCTGAGAAATGTTGGAAACATGCAAAGAAAATGGGCTTTGTGATTCCTGAAGTACTTGGGCCATACCTCAATCCTGACTTGGAACAACATGTACTTTGAGACTGACACGACACTTCCCTTTTTAGCTACATTTTATTAGGGGAAATAGTAAATTATTGCTATAGGTAACCCAGTAGGTTGCAATTGATATGAATGAAAATCTTGAAGCTTAGCTCATTCTGAACTATTTTGTGTTAGTATTGCAAACTGCCTGTGACATTTTCCTCTGCATTAGATATCAGCGTGATTCAAGAACGGGTCACACCCTTTTTCTCTCTGTGAAGACACACCCTTCACATGTACTCAGTTTGCTGTCTCTGTGCTGCAACTGAGAACATAGCAGTTGTGGGAATGAGATTTTCAAATTTTGGTACCCTATCAATTTTTTTCATGCCCCCACCAAACAGATGATAATTTTTGGCCCTTGCTAATCTGGATTTGAGATGAGCCAGTAATCTAAAGAAGAAAATCTTTATAATCGCCTGAGCTGTTCTATCCCACCTACATTTCATTATTGAAAATATTTTCTATATTTTTTCTTTTTCTTTTTTTAATGGAAAGGCTATGGAAAAATGACTCTGGTGTTGTCTGAATGAAATACTATCTTGATAACAGAGCTTGTCTCACAAATATTATTTCCACTTCTATTGCTTTATAATAAATGGTTGTAGTTGTTGCCATGGCAATTTTCATTTTAAAAAATGTATCCAAGTGAAGACAAGAAATGCAGCTGTTATCATGAGAAAGTCTAAAATAAATCCAGATGTGAATTGCATGCTTTGGTGTTGGCAGTAATAATGTCAGAGACAAAACATTTTACATGTTTTGTCTCCTTGATATACTGGAGCTGAGGATGGGGATTTAGGGTTATTTTGAACTGTAGGTTTCTGATCCAAATATAGCAAAAGAACAGAATGAAACTTACCTTAGGGAAAGGCACTTCACTTGTTACAAAATCTGGTAAGCCTTGCACAGAGAATGATGGTAATATTTCTGTAGGAGCAAGGTAGACCTGAAGCTCTCCTCATTTACCTTTCTGATAATACACTAACAGTTTTGTATTTACAGCTTATAAAAAGAAATCCAAGCTGTGGTAGAAATTTTCAGATTGCAATGTGACCTATTTATTGTTGTCTTATCACTCTGGATTCTGAGGTTCTTTAAAATCATTGCTATGCATTTAATGGTAGACAGAATATTAAAACAGTCACGGGACACTGCACATCGAGGAAGGTCCAGTTCAGCAAGACCCAACACATGTAATGATAGGCACTGGAAAATTGCACTGTGTTGGTTAGGTATAGTCGTTTAAAGTCACTTTAGAGATAAAGTGATAGAGGAACAGCTCTGGACTTATTTCAAAGTGAAGAAAAAAAGAAAAAGAGTATGGACTTTTATCTGTAGCATATGCTGAAAATCCTAAAGCAGGAATTAATTGCTCAAAACATCAGTAAGAGAGGAGTTTAGGGACAAACTGTCTAGTGTGACAGCGTAAAGGACTTGGGCTCGATGCAGACAGGTTGAAAGCTGGCTTTGCATCAGTCTTTCTCCCTTTTCCCTTGCCTGAGATTTGCAAAAGCCTACTTTGGCTGAACCCATTCTGAGTTGTAGCTGGTTCTCCACAACTTCAATGATTTGTTTCAGCAGTTTGGAACTGCTGAGCCTTGTGAAAATTGTTTTGCTTGAGTTATGTCAGTGTTGATTATGACACCTGCAAATACTCTTCACTCTGGAGGATTACTCAGCTCCACTCACAGTAAAATAAAATAAAGGGGAAGAATCACCACTTAGGCAGTGAAGATGATGTGGACAGAATTTCAGTCCCATACTCTAAGGCAATTACAACCATAAAAGTTCATTTTTCCTTAAAGATTACAGCAAGAAAACAAATACTAGAACAAACATTCCATATTTTTTACTTCAATCTCTACAGATATTTCTCTCAAAACACTTCATACGATCTTTATTTCCCCATCCCTGGGGTAAAGGAGTTTGAACTGATAAGCCAGCTTTAAACAGGGCTACATAAACACATGCTACTCTTGAAAAACAATCTAAAAGCTAATTAGAATCATGCAAATGGTCTGGAAAATTGAATCCTGGAAAAAACAAACTATACAATTCAAAAAATATACTGCAAATCACTTAATTAAAGAAACATTACACCAAATATATTGGATGGGAGTTCTTGTTTAAGAAAGCCTTTTTCATAAGTGCCTATGTTAAGGTTTTTGGACATGCAGCTGATCTTGATCTATTTCTTAACTGCAAGTTTTGAAGAGTTAAGCAAGATCTCACTTCATTTAAAATTAAGATCTCTGCTTATTATTTGTGACATTGATCCAATGCACTGTGGAAAAATCTCACAGAAATGATAGGTGACCAAACAGCTTTTGCTTCTAAATTTGTAAAGATTCCATTGACTTATGGATAAACATTTACTATAATGCACTAATTTCCACCACTTAGTTTTAAAATAGATTATTTATCCAAACAGGCAGTTCCATGAAGCTTAAATATAGCTATTAATAAAATTAAAATAATTCTCACTAGCTCCTAATTAGTAGAATAAAGGAGTCTTGCCTCTCAAACTTACGCATTCACCTCACTCTAAAAATGCACAATGAAAACATTCTCCTAGCTATGGGCTCAGTCACACTAACTCTAGAAACAGGACGTAGAACTGCAAACCAGGATCCTAACATTACCCTAACAGATCTTTAGCATTACTCTGTAGGAATAAAAATACTGTAATAAAAAATATGTATACTGCAAAAGTGGTTCAGGACACTGAAGTATTTTCTCCAGGAATATTTCATCTACCTAAAACCATTCTCCAGATGTATAAGGCAGAGAACAGCAGTCTGCTATGCTTATTCTCATCTCTCTTGCTAACATTTCTGGCTGTGCTTGCCATTAGTAGAACAATGTAGAAAGGAAGAACAGATTCATGCAATGAATGGAAATACAAAATGAAAACTCTGTATGTTTAAAAATGATTTCACTTCTATGAAATTTCATAACGGATAAATTAGTAAGTAAAAACAGGGAATATCAGTATAATCAATGAATTGTTGGGATGCTATTTTGTTCAAACTTTTAATCATATTCAAACTTCCCTTTCAAAATCCAAATTCTAACGTCACCAGGTCTCCCCAGAAATGTAGTGAAATTTCATTATGAATACAAATAACATATTTGTATGGATATTACATTCAAAGTACGTAGATCATTATAATTAGCAATTAGTTGGGGAACATCAAAGTACCAAGTACATTTAGAGGAAACTGATAAGGCTAGATTTTTTCTTTAATACAATGGCCTTTGCAGCACATGTTCGAAAGTCCTATTTCCCTAAACACGGTAGTAACTAACAAGCTTTGTCATGCTGGACTCTCTCAGGGCCACTTACACCACTGCTGCCCTGATTGTCTGACGTCTTTCAGTCTCACTCATACCTGCAACATGCCAGGCAATGCCCTAATTTTAACTGGGCATTGTTTTTTCCTGGTTTGTGACTTTGTCAGGTTGACACTGTCCAGACTACACTTTCATGTTGCATTCACACTTTTCAAGAAGACTTTGTCTTTTTTCATAATTGCTGCAGCAGAAATCTAGCCATTCTGCAAAAACAGTATAGAGAAAATACATTTTTTTTTGCCTACCTTGGACAAAAACCTTACTTGAGCTAGACTTTTACCTTCTCAGGAGAGGACAGAAAAAAGTTACCCATCTGTTACTCCTCTGTCTTTCACCCTTATGAAAATATACCCAAATCTAGTCAATTATTAAGATTTCTGAAATGTTAGCTGACAGATCTCAGCAGATCTCAGATCTGACAAACCTCATCAGTTAAAACCCTTCTAAGACCTCATTTGCGTTAAGTTTGTGCCATCTAAAACTTAAATGTATTTTTTTTCCCTGCAATTCTTGCTCCCCAAACTCTCTCACCTACTGTTACAGAAGCCATCAGAACTGAGCAGCAGCATCACTCTCTTGTCCTCCTCTTCCTGTTTCTCACAAAGTAATAGTGAGGAGAACGAAGAGCTGTGCTTACCAGAAATAAAGAGAGGGTGTCTCTTGGCTTTAGGGAATGAAGAAGACCGGGTTAATAAGCCTGGGATAACAGTGCCAGTTATGCTTTAGAAATAATTTCTTTCCATATCACATGGGAGACAAAATGACTGGTGACTGCAGCTGTGGTGGTGGAGTAGGTCACAGAACTAAGGGGAATGGGTGGGGGGAGAGACAGTGACCCTTGTCTGTTGGAAAGATAAAAGAGAGAGAAGGAAGACAATTGTGACCAAAGCAAAATCAGATAGAAATTAGAGGGTGGAACTCTGCAACAATTGGAATAAATTCTAAGAATCAGTTTGCTGAGTCTCATTCTTTAGTGCATTTTGCAGCCATTTAGCTAGAGGTGTATGCTCCTCCTGCTGTGCCTGGCACTCACGGAAGGCAGCCTGCATGCTGCTGCTATCAATTATTCTCTTTGCTCAAATGACAAAAGTATATTCTGAAAACATTAAAGCTCCTAATTCAAATGTTGAACCATGCATGCTTGAAGCGACATCTTGGGTATGGGGTAAGGGAGGTTTCTATGTATGAAAAATAGACCCTAAAAATTAGATTTGATTAAAATGTTCACAGATGAATCTCAACTTCTCTTTTGTAAGACATGAAAATATATTTTGGGCATTATGTGACTAATGCTGTCACTATGTAACATTTGTGTTGTTTTGATGTACTTTAGGGATGATTCCCCACCCAAACACAAACATATGTTTACATGTATGCAGATGCAAAAGAATTTCCGGTGGACTGATATCAGTTCACTCTAACAGACCCAGCGGCTTACGGATTTCAGTCTTAAAAGATCAAGGCTTGCAGCTGGAACCAGTTTACCTGATGGTGTTGCTAGTCAAATGAAAAATAGGACTTAGAGCAGGTTAGAATGCTAAAACTCAAACTGTATAAACAGCACATAGCTTGTGGGGGGCTCTCAGGGGGGATCACCAGAGACTTTGGTCTTTCCTGCTCCTGGGTAGCCACGGGAAATATGCAGTCCATTCTTCCACAACGTGATCAGGTTCTTCCTATATCTTTTTCATCTAACCACAACCTGATCTCCAGAGAACAAAATAATTTTGGTGTGGTTTTATACCATCGCAACGAAACCTCTGTGTCTTTGAAATAGACATACTCTTCACTACTATATTTTGGAAAGGTTTTCAACAGTGACCAGTTATTGGTGGGTACCAGGTAAACGAAATGGCAAACTTTCCCTCACCTTTCCAAAACATATTCCTCTTCTCCTCTCTGCCCTCCCAAGAAGAGTTGAAAGCATGCTGATATACCACAAGTACCAGGCAGACTCTTATGGACAGTAGGTCATCTAGATGAGCTTTCTTTTGGAACACTTCAGCAGAAATAGTACCAATACATTCATTTTAAACTAAAAGTCTCTGTAAGTGGAATTAGACTCTGCATGTAATTATCTTCCTCTTGGAAAATCTGTCTTATTCACTAGAGGAAGGTTATTTGGCTAAGAAAAAACATCTGGAGGAGCTCAGAAAACAAGCTGACTCGTACCAGGGTGTACTTCAGTTCTGAAGAGATCCCAATAGAAATCTTTGAAATGAAGAAGCTTTGATGCCGGTTCAGTCATTTGTATGGAAAATGTAGCTAAATAATTGCCTCTTAGATGAGATTTGCAAGCACTGCAAGCAGCATTCCTAATTCTGAGCTTGCATTTAATTTTTTTTAATGTTATCAGTTTGCTTCTGTATAAGTGGACAGGAATACCTGCAGCTAGTCTGATTTGATTGGATATGACAAGTACAGACATTCCCAGCTGATCTGAGCTAAGCTACATTTTCATACATCCCTGAGGGCAATCTCCATATCAGTACTCACTGAAATCTATTCTAGTTTACCAGACTGCAACTGAAGGCTGCCTATTCAAATAAATTGCATAAACAAAACAGAGCCAATTAGATAACTTATAGCTAAGGAGACCTTTAGCATGTATTAACTAGAAGCTAAGTCGAATTTCAAAGTAGAGCTGATACTGGAAGTACTAAAAAGTGAAAGATATACAGCAATGAGGATTATCTCCTGAAAGNGCTTCCAGTGCTTGCATCTCGTGTTCCAGATGGTCAGTGACGTGAAACTCTAATTATCATCAACAAAATAAGCAGGGACTAAACCCTTCCTCAAAGGTAAAAAGAGCAGATGGGCAACCATAATTTTATTATTACAGAAATAATAGATGGAAAGGATTCCTCATTCACCTTTTAAAATCACTCACTAACTTGTTGCACAATTAACTCTTTGCTGTATAAATTTATCAGTTGCTCTGTTATTTGTCTGTTTGAGTGGATGCTTGGTATATAAGCCTTCTAATAGTATTGGGAAAGGCACCCAAATATGTCTTGTCCAAGCGTAACTAGTAAGGAGAATGTTTGGGCTCAGCTTCCATCCAGTATTTCGTTTTCTTGCTGGTTTTCAGCAAATTCTATTGTATGCCCTTCCACAGCATAACAGTCATTCCTAGGAATCTTTGTGGGAATAATCAGAAGCAGTAATTTTTTGGAATGAGGCTGTGGCTGACCCCAGAGATCCCATTCTTGCTCATTTTTCCATTACCTTAGCCCACAGACTTTCTGCAATCCACAAATATTTGTCACAGATTCAGGGTATGCAAGTCAGTACCGTGGAGCAACTCTTCATATGCCTGTTGTGATGCACTGCTGGCTTGTCTTTGATCTGCAAGTTCTAGGTCAGGTTTTACAACACCAGCCACTGATCTAAGCCTGCCACTGCTCAAACTGACCTCACAAAACTCCAGTTCCTCCAGTTCTGCCAAATTTATTTACATAAAAACAGCTCCAGAGAAAGGGTCTGGAGACAAATCCCTGTGTTTCTGGTAGAAGCTCATTCCTTTCCTGAATTCAGATTTATTACATGATTAGAGTGCACTATTCTTTAGAACCGGCTGACCAAATTCCTGCACTTTTCACAGTTTCCTCGCACTTAATTAGCACATTTTCACATACTAGTTAAGGATTTCAAATACAGACATTCATAAGAAAACAACATAAAATCCTGCAAAACTGCAGCAAAGTAAAACAAGAATGTATGTAAATTAAGGTTTTCCTCTGCATCTCTATGGGTGAACAAGCTTTCTTCCCTCTTGAGAGTTTACAGTCTACAGGTTTATGTGTCAATATCAAGATCTGTATTCAAGCATTGTACCACATCTAGGTTTCTTATCATGTCTCGTCTTTTCTCATCCTTGCTTCTTTTTTCTAATTCAGTTTCATACTTTCTTTTTCATCCCCACCCACTTCTCCATCTCTTCCCACACTTAGAAATCTATATGCTACTTACTTTCTTTAACCGGGAAAATATTGCATGTGTTAACCCTTTTTACCTGTTTCACAGCTGTCTGATGGCATAGATGCTTGTATTTCCCTCTTTTCTTCCTTGGCCAGAAATGTGTCTCCTTATGTTCTTTGTACAGTAGTTGGCAATAAATGAGGCTTATACGGTTTTGAAAAAGAAGGCACTAGGCTGAATAGTTTTATGTGTGGGTGCATTACAGCTATTAATTTTATGTGCATCAGTGCCCACTTATGAATAGGAGGTTTTTTTACACCATTAATTGCATGCATGGTTTACCTAGGTTGTGTGAGTAACATCTTGTCTGCACTTCCATTAGAAATAGATAGAACTTATATGAGTTGCATTTTTTTCTGTTTTCTTTTTTCTTTTTTTTCACTACAGTATCTGAAATTGCGTGGTAATAGACACTAAGAAACTGTATGGATTAATGGTTAAAATAGCTAAAAATACAATGACAGTGGAAAAACAATCATTCTTTTTACTATGTTATGTCTCAGTTACGAAGCAATCATATTTTTACTATTTGATAACAGTTCCTAATAAATATCAGCAGGAGATTCAGGGTACAGGCTGGCAGACTTCTCCATATTCTTAGACTGATTGAACTCCCATTTTGCTACAGATGATGAGGAAAGTGAAACAAAGACAAAGTACTGGCTGATAGAAAAGCCTTAAATGACTGCAAAATACAAAATGTTTTGAGATAGTAAATATGGAATCACACCATGTCACTTCTAGTGGCTGCTTTCCAACTGCAACGCAGTATAATGGAAAAATATGAGATGAGAATATTCAGCTGTCTTTCCTCTGTGAAATTTGTTATTCAGTGGGTTTGGGGATCAAAGTGTGGCAAAATCTATACAGAATAATGCTTTGAAAATTGAAGGGCAAAGAATCCAAATCACAGACAGTCAATGACAAAAGAAGAAAGCCTAAATTATTCGTAAAGGGAGCCTCACATCTAGTGAGATATGCATCAAGGAGACACCCATCATACCTTTCAAAACCCATATTATTTCCTGCAGATCCCAGCTCCCAATTTCATTATTCAGAAGCATAGTTACAGTGCCTTTTCATGTCCTGTATAGGACTGCTGATTTTAATATATCATAAACACGGAATCACAATTAGAAATAAAGTATCCTTGTGAAAAGTAGGAAAGTAACACCTACAGACAAGGGATCATTATCTCAACAAAGCAGTGATGAAGTTAAACATAAAATGAACATTTGTACCTAAATCTGGTGTTTGTGAAAAGTGTGTTTCTTCAGACTCAGATTACATTTTCTCATTTGTAAACTATTCTCATGTTCAATGACCTAACAATATAATTTAGACCACAGAATTGATAAAAATGCTAGTAAACAAGGAAGTAACTAAACCCAGAAAGATTTAAAGATTCTTATTCTAAATCTTCTATTTGAGATACATTGAAAAAAGAGTTTATTCTATTTTGAAGAGATCTGAACTGAACTAGAATTGGTGGTATCATGACTGTACCTATTGGTAAGAATCACCAGTGCGACAGAAGGAATTCTCTTGACTTCCTAGGGCGATTGTTGTCTGAGAAATGTCAACTTTAGAAGAAGCTAACACAAACTGAGCTAAAATCTGGCTTCTAAGTTATTTCCATTGGAAACTGATACTGTTTTTCAATAAATTTGTCTCACTTCTGCTATATTATTTTAGAAAGTCCCACACAAGTTTCCAGGGGAACTTCTGACAAGAAAGAATGGTTTGAGTGTAACATTAATTTGTATATAGTAATATTGCACTAAAATAAAAGTATTTTTTGAGCAGAGAAGAACTATGCTCTGAAAAGTGTTTGTACGTATCCATTCTGGAAATATTTAGGAGAAGCCCTGAAACTATTTTTACAAGGATTTCCCCTACTGGGCATAGTAAAGCAGATAATCACGTTTAACCATTTGCCCTGCCCCTCTTCTCCTCCATAAGTCCGGCTGTCACAAAAATACTGAGTAATTGGAGTGTCTCCTTTGTACTCTGTCCTACTCTACTGGATAACCTCTGTTGTTCAGGCTGAAGAAGGAAAGACTAAATGGGCAGTCACCAAATTATTTGCCATACATTTCAAGACTACACAGCTATTAAATTTTTTAGTTACATTCCTCTTTACCTTCTTCTACTCAACCTCCAGAGGTTACACTCTCTTCTGTTACATACCATTTCAGGTACTTAAAAATGGTAAGCCAAACTTTACAGGACAACTATGTTTCTNGCTCACATGTCCGTTGCTCTGTAAAAAATCCTTTACAACACTAATCTTTCTAGGGTAATTAGCCTTCTGACAAAGGAGACTTTATCTTCATGGATCAGTTAGAATTCATGTTCTCTGGCCTCTCTGTTGTGTGATCCTTCACACTTTTTCCTACAGGATTTCCACTTCATTCATGTATCAAACTCTTCTTGATTGCACATAACAGAGGGATGGAAACTAAGTCCATTTCTTGTTATATGTCCTAATGTCATAGAATCACAGAATGGCTTGGGTTGGATAGGACCTTCAAGATCATCTAGTTCTAATTCCCCTGCCATAAGCAGGGACACCTTCCCCTAGATTAGGTTGCCCAAAGCCTCATCCAGCCTGGCCTTGAACACTTCCAGGGAGGGGGCAACCACAGGTTCTCTGGAAGCCTGTGCCAGTGCCTCACCACCCTCTGAGTAAATAATTTCTTCCTTATATCTGTTCTAAATCTCCCCTCTTTTCGTTTAAAGCTGTTACCACTACATTTCCTGATATAAAAAATACACTTTTTTATTCATACTAGCTAACATGCCTGCTGCCCACGTGGCTTCCACACTATCACCTTTTATAGGAGAGGGAAGAAACTCATCAGGTCCACTGAGCAATGGTACAAGAGCCAGTGGAGAAGTGGAGGCATGTCTTTTGCATAACATGTAATTTTGCATAACATACATTTCTGACATCGACTACACCGAAAACATTTCTAGTGCAATGTTCTCCTAGATAATTTGTTACCAGGGAACACGTATCAGTATTCATTACTGCTTTCTACATCCTGCACTCAGAGAGCACTCAGCATGAGAAAGATTAAATAGCTCTGCTAAATATATTACCTCGATGCTAATGACCTGTTCAGATACTTTTCTGCCACGTCTCAAGCTATTTAGTGCTACTTCTAGAAATTCTTCCACACTTTCTTCAAAAAATTCATGTACAAATGTGCCAAAAGTATGTACAGTCCAAACCTACAGCATGTGCACTCAAAACATATACAAATGTTTGCTTCAACATACGATATATGGTAAGAGAGAACAATGAAAAAAGAGTGAAACTGAAATAAGAGATTAATCTTCAAGATATGCCCCCAACTATTATTAAATTATTAATTTTCAACCGTATTCAACAGATTCATCACACACAACTCCAGCTGAAGTTACCAGCATGTTTCTCAATTGTGATCTTTAGAACACATTCCATAGCTAGTAGGTGTCCAAGTGCCCAAACAGTTCACTGCCTTTGTCTGTACTATTTACATTCCTCCGCAATGATAAACAATCTATGAATGAAATGTATCACCTTGAATGTTGCGACCTACAGCTTTTGTAAAAGGTTGCCATAATCTGTTGCTTAAGATTAGATTCCAAATAGCGAAGCCATCTCTATTTACAAAGACTATGTTTAGCACATTTAAACACACTCAAGAGAAGCTCAGATATCTTATCTTCCCATATATGTCTTGGTTTTTTGTTTCAATTTTAGCATATATAAACTGCTTTGACAGATAAATTGTTCACTGTAAACAGAAAATGGACATAGGTGCCAAGTCCATTTCCTGGAAAACAAAGTACACAGTCATGGCATAATTGTTCATATAGGTTTTTCTGCATAAAAACAGGCATATTTAGTCAGCTAATGAGTATTGTTAGTATGTGTTATTACTTTTCTTATATACTTTGAATTCTTTACATGAAACAGGCTTTAAAATTACTAATTTTAAATGTTGAAAATGTGAAATATACAGTAACTTGTCCCATTGCTGTCATTTTAAAATTAAATTATATACAGCACAGGCAAAATAGTGGTTGGAGGGAGAAGCTGGAGGAGAAGAGAGGTATCAATATGAAGCCTTGTTGGCAGATAGCCATACGACTACATTCACAGCCAGCCATAACGGGATTCCCTCTTTTCTTTTCTTCCCTTTCATGTAACCAGTCATTCCTGCAGATGTGAACTTGTTTTTTTCTGTTAGTTGGTGGAAGACACTGTGTACCTTCTGTTTTCTGTTTACCGTTACACAGTATACAAATTACTTGTTACTGCTTTTCCAGATCTGTAAACATTTTTCTCACACCTTTTAAAATAGTCCCCTATTACTGTAATTATGAACACACTGTGTTTGCACCATCCTGAAAAGTGGTTTGTGTTACAGAGAAAAAACCTAGCTGTTCTTTTATAGTGACAGAAAAATTATATTCCTCATTTAAACTCAGTTTGGTTTACAAGGGTGTTAACACACTGAGGCTGACATTATTAACAGTATAGCTTTAATTAAAAGCTACAGAAAGGAAGTTCATTTTGGGTTGCAGAAACAGTGCACTTGTGCAGAAGCTAATTATTGAAGCCAGAAATTAATGAAATGTGAAACTGATGATGCCATATATTCTCTTCACTCTCTGCTAATTACTAGATCTATTAGAGAAATCAAAGTATTACTCACACTGGATATTCAGAACTATACACTAGTTTTCCAGTGACAAGAGATTCTATAGTAATGAAAGTTTGCAATATTCCATGTATAGCAAAGAAAACAGAAGGAGGAGATAGTCAGCATTTGTAGCAGGCATCCTTGTTGGTTTTTCTGTCGGTTTACAGGCTGAGGGTCCTAACCTATATCTGAGTACATGGAAGAGCAGAGGTAAGAAAATCATGAATCATGTACTATCTGATAGTACTTTTATTCCTAGATCTGCTTTGAAGTTGGGTTTCACCGTTGAAGAGATCCATGTGCTTTGACATCACAGTGACTGAAATCTAGAGATACTTAAGAAAGTCTGGGTTTAAGCTGTTTGTAGCCTAACTCTTCTACAGTCTATGCACTTTGCGCTTTCAGACGAAGACTATAAATGAGCTATGCATGCCTAGGTCTCTATTAAACAAAACCAAATGATATGGAGAAAAAACTCTAAGTCTTTTTGTCACCTACATGCTTCTTTCCAATTCTGATAGCTGCTCTAATGGGTGCTTTTAATGGGTGCTTTTCTACTTGTTCTCTCTACTGAGGCTTACATTCTTTGCTTAGTTTTTCTTGCATTTTATTATCTCACATACTAGATGCTCTGCTGCATGACACATTCCATCCGTGCTCTGACTCTTGGCAGCATTTGAAAATATCATTCTTGCTCTAAAAACAATGCAAGGTGTTTAGTGTAAGTGAATGTAACTAGATTGATAATTGGAGAACGATAAATTAAATAGGAATACTATTTTTTTTGAAACTATTTATTTAATTCAACTACTATAAGATTATCTGTGGTGTTGCGACAAAATGTAAGATATTTTTTCGATGACTAACATCTGTAAGTCTGTTTTTCTCAAGGATAGGATAAATCCTAGTTCAAGGAACTGTTCTGTAATGAAGAAGTTTGCAATAAATTGGAGCTTACTGTAAAGCATCTTCAAGCATCCCAGAAAACTGAGTTTGATATTGCAGAGTTATGTTACTTTTAAGATTATCTGAGAGGATTATTTGTATTTCTAGCAAAGCTCTAGGAAGCATGTAATACATGTAGAGTGGAGTTAACCTGAGATCCTGTTAATCATGTACTAAGCATCTGTGTTTTTAGGACAGTGCATGATATTTGCCCATCATTTGCGATATTTGAGGATTCCTGAGAAAGAAAAGGCTATATATAAATTTAAGTTAATATTACTATCTGAAACTCTGTCAGATTTAATAGGCAGAAGGAGATAAGCTGGGTTACAGCGTACTACTTTGTGGTTTTAATCTTGGAAAAAAAAGAGATCGCAAAAAATAAATGAGCCTGCAATATCTTCTGTCTCAAAACTTCTCTCTCCAATTTTCTACTTGCCCAATGTCCCAAGTGCCGATTCAGCATTATTTTTTTCAAGATCTCTTGTAAAGTGAGAAAATAAATTATGGTAAATTAAATTTACACTTTTTACAGAATATATTGTTTTCTAGGCTGAAGAAAATAAATGAAAATTGCATTTTGGATACATAATTGCCATTAAAACTACTGGAATTCTGGCATTTAACAAACCAAGAACAACTCCATAATGACATTGCTGTAATGAAAACTTCAAATTCTGTATCTGTATTTGCACAAACTATATCAGTGAGAATTGTGTCAGCGATTAAAGCTTGTGATTACCTCTTCAAGTAAAGAATCGAAGTGGCTGTACTTACTATGTCAGCACAATAGCCACAGCATCATTTAGGACACTCTCTCCAAACAGAAGTGTGTACAAATCTGTATCCACATGCAGTTCATGGAAAATAGCAAGGACTGTCACTGTACGGAGACAAAATAGTGAATTTCTTATTTTCATATTCCTCTGCCAGTTCAATAAATAAAACAAAGATGTGGGTTTTGAAAAGTTTAGTCAGATTTATTAACTGTGGGGGTAATAACTTAAAAGAGATCAACAGAAGTCTATAAGATCCTTAAATCTATAAACTATGCATTTTGTTGCTCCGGCTAATTCCCTCATACACACAGAATAATGCATACATGAAAATATCATGGCATATTTTACTGTGCACAAATGACTTGGATCTTGTCACCAAGGAATATCAGGGGTGTGGATGATGAGAGCAGTGGTTTACCTATTTTAAGATGCTTATAATGTTTATCCATCTGTAATATGTGTTTATTGAGAAACACTCAAAGGAAAAAAAAACCTTGTAACCTCTCCTACCAATAACACAACTAGTTTTACCTCAAGCGTAGCATCTTTCTATTTATCCAGATTTACCCTCTTATCCAGATTAGGACAACTGATAACGCATTTTAAGATTCCTTCAGCATATCATTTATTTAAGTTCCTTCCTACTCCCCAAGCCAATACTTGGCTTGTACACAACCTTTGCATTAGAAAAAAATTAGATTGTGTCAGATTTAAACTCATTGGGTAAATCAAATGATTTGACTGGGTAAGCCCAACACACATCTTCAAGAGTATTTAGATGCTTGTTTCATATTAGGTATCTAAGTCCTACTTAAAGGACACCCTAGTTGCTTTATGCTACAGTTTTCTAACCCGTAAATAGGTGATCACAATACTTTCTTAAACTAACCTAGCACTGCAAAATCTCTAAATGAACGAAGCCTATGTTCTGTGTTGATATTGATATTCTCTCAACACACAAAGGAAGCGGAGCTTTCACTTTTTAAACATCATTTACTGTAGAAACCCCCAGATAGCTTCACTAGTGCTCATTCTAGTACATGACTGTGCAACGGATTCCATTCTCATAGCCCAGGAATCCAGAAGATTAGGAGTGCCTTCAGGATGCCATGTTAACACCCGACATTTCAGAAATGGAAGCGATATACTTTTATATTGAGGTGACTGCTGGTAGTTCACATAACAACGTGAACAGATTATTACGTTCTTCTTAATCAGATTTGTAGGAAATTTGAAATAATTGCTGATAAGATTTTCTGAACAGTATTTAAATATCTGTGTAATCTAAAAAAGCAGTTTATAAACCTAAAATAGATTGTCAGTTATCCCGTGAGATTTTATTTCACTGTGATCTCTGTTGCTGATACAGCTATATTTAAATTAACTATTTAACCATCCTGGTAAATTCATCCATGTAGTCCTGCCGTGATTATAATCGAAACCAGGAAAAGAGTTTTTTCCTCAGAGCAGCTCAAAGGTGTGGGAATAAGCTTTATTGGTGAGGACGTTTTCCTGGTTCATCAATACTTCCACTCTGCTCTGGTGCAGCCTCACCTTGAGCACTGGGTGCAGGTTTGGGTGCCACAATGTCAGAAGGACATAAAACTATTAGAGAGCATCCAAAGGAGGGCTATGAAGATGGGTGAAGGGTCTAGAGGGCAAGACATATGAGGAGCGACTGAGGTCCCTTGGCTTCTTCAGCCCAGAGCAGAGAAGGCTGAGTGGAGGCCTCATGGCGGCCTACAGCTCCCTCCCAGGGGAGCGGAGGGGCAGGCGCTGATCTCTGCTCTCTGGGGACAGCGACAGGACCCGAGGGAACGGCATGGAGCTGCGTCAGGGGAGGGTCAGGCTGGGGGTTAGGAAAAGGTTCTGCACCAGGGGGTGGTGGGCAAGGCATAGGTTCCCCAGGGCAGTGGGCAAGGCCCCAAGACTGACTGTGTTTCAGGAATCATGTAGACAAAGCCCTCAGATGTAAGGTTTAATTTTTAGGTAGTCCTGTGTGGAGCCGGGAGTTGGACTGGAGGATCTTTGCGAGTCTCTTCCAACTCAGGATATTTTATGAATCTATGAATGTCTATATCTATTTTTTTTTTGCTTGATGAGGCAATGCTGCCTTCATGCACTATATGTGGACCCAATTTACCCTCCCATTCTTTGATGTCATTGGCATAATAATAATAACCTGTTCTCTAAAACTCTTTGCCATTTCCAGCTTTTGATCATTAGTTAATTGCTTTGGACTTGCATTAATTGTTCCTCTAAAAATGACTGAAGGAGAATAGTGCTTGAAGTCTAACATATTGTTGGTATTTGTGTATAGCAAGCCAAGCCATTTAGACAGATTCCTACACATTCCTCTCCTTCCTCTTGCCTCCTACAAAAATAACACATTTTCTTTTTTGAAACAAGCATATTCTCCCTCTCTCCCAACTCTAACCCAAAAATCTGATTACAGATCTTTTCAAATAGAAGCAAAATAATAAAGCAAGCAATACAGTAATGCATCACTTTCTCAGTTCTCAGAAAGGATCTTCCAATTCAGATATTTCTCCCATTCCCATTGGAGGTTACTGGATCGTGTTTTAAGCACTGCCTGTCCCTGGCTGAAGAATTTTGGTCTCTGGAAGAAGACCACTACTAGTATCCACTCTGTCCTTATGTCCTCTATCTGATCTGATCATCATCTGAAGTGATGCTGATTTCACAAATCCCAAGAGAGACTAACCCAGTCTTCAATTTATAAATGAGATTATTCCTGAATATCTAACCTAAATCTCCCCTCCTGCTCTTCAGGTCTGCATTTTTCATTCCTAGCCTAATGAGACACAAATAATTTGGCAAGTTTATTGCATTTTTCTTTCAGCAACATTTTTACTATTCAAATATTCATTTTGTTATCCTCTCTAAATCAACTTCCATCTTTCAATATTCTCCTTTCAGTAATATTTTCTAGTGCTTTAATGACTACCTAATTTTCCCTGATTTTTTTCTGATTAATTTGCCTCTTTCTTGAAATACGGGACACATAACCGGATCCAGCTACTGCAGCTGACACTTGCTGTCAAGAAATTCAGTGAAAGGATGATGTAGAATATGTTTATAAATCCTATTTTCTTTTTTTTTTTTTTTTTTTTTCCCATGTATTTTTTGTGATGACTCATTTTCAGGTTGTAAGCTTGAAGTCCTTTTCAGCGGTAAATGCTAATTTCTTATCTTCTGTCTATCAAGTTGATGATTCCTGAGTGTAGCATTTATCCTTGTTGATTTTAAACCATTTCAAGAATCATATTGATTTCTAATCCTGTCTTTCAAAGTGTTTGCTATCTCCTTTCAGCATAGTATTGTACAGTAAAGAAATTATAGAAGCATCCTCTGCTGCATTAGCCAACTCACTAATAAAAATGTTAAATAGTATCTGCAGAAGAGCAAAGAACTGCAGAACCTTTAGCAAATCCACCCCATTTAAGAATTCAGTGGAACGTTTTCACCTTGTTTTGCTGAACACCATCTAGTCTTTTACTCAAGATCACATGTGCTTTTATCGCTTATGATAGTCTATGGACATACTTCAGAATGGGCACATTAGAAGTAATGTAATACTCTATGGAAAATAATTAATTCTCTCTGGATACAACGATGTCCTATCATCATTGTAGTCATCATTGTCCAAAATAGTCACGTTTTGTCTGATGGATGACTTGAAAACTCTCAAGAGAATGAATACAAAAATTCAGTATTTGCCTTCATATACCACAGTAACATATCTATGTGAGAACTTTCATATCTAAGAAAACATCATAGTCTTTACATGCTGTATTGCAGTATGTCCTCCTGGACTTTCTGAAGGCACAGTAGGTAGGGCTTGTTTTTCGTGTGGTATTGGGCTCTGAGCAACCTGGTCTAGTGGGAGGTACCCCTAGACATGGCAGGGGGTTTGGAACTAGATGATATTTAAGGTCTCTTCCAACCCAAACCATTCTATGATTTATTAGATACAATATGTATTATAAAAATACTAACCTACATTTCCTTTAAGTACACAGCCACTCGATCTTTTATTACAGTTCAAGCATATCATGACAGAGAGAGAGACAGGTTAAGAACCAGATGGTTAGAAGGGCAGCAGACAAACATTTTTGTGACAGTAGAAAAATTCCACAAATGTAAAAACACATATCAGAGCTCCTGAGTTGGAAAGGGTAGTGAACTTTATTAAAAAATTCAGTGACAGGAATCCTGAAATAATGAAGCATCTAAGATTTTCTCTGTACCTGTGCCAAACAGAAATACGATAATCTTCTTCCTTGACTTAACAGACTGACGTAACATCTGTTAGATGCTAAGTGTAGAATGATTTTTGTTGTACACAAGTGAGAATTGGTGTCTGTAGAGCTAGTTTGTGGTTTTGACATATATAGAAACAAACTGACTTTCTCTTAACTGCTGTTACAAATATAATTGAGAAATGTATAACTGAAATATCAGAAACATCAACAATTCCTGAGCTAACTGTATCCAATACTTCCATGTTTTTGTGTTTGAAAAGAATAAGAAAACTCAGAAAATAAACGCAACCATTATATAAAGTGCTAGTATTATATTACCTTCATATTCTGACTAGAACAATTAATATCTTTCAGAACTCATGGACCTGAATTCTCTTAGGAGGGCAGTACCAAATGTAAAGAAAGTAAGATGAGAGGTCTCACATGTTTTCCATTCATTTTTATTTAAAAATAACAATTTCAATTTTAATGACAGACCCCTTTCTCTACTAATCAGTCACACCACTCGCAGGTTAGTTCAGGGGTGACTAAGGAGAAAGCATAAAAATATTTTAATCAAAAACACATTTATAAGTAGGCTTATATAATCAGTGCAAAGAT
>VXAV01010111.1:39379-66287 GCA_013399715.1 Alectura lathami | reverse complement strand
TCAGTGCAAAGATGTATTACCCTGCTATATTTATAAACTATGCTTTTTAATGCAAAATTCTCTGATTTTCTGTGAAAGAGGAATAGCTCTTTCTGACAAATATCCAATTTTATCAACAAAAACAGAAGTGCAACTCACATCTTGGGTTCAGCTGTAACCATAGTAACTTAAAATAGAGGAAAAAACCTCATGATTATCAATATGACGAAAGGTAAGGGAGTTCATGTAACTCAGAAACAGCTGTGTTTCAGCAAACCTTGTGAAGGTAAATCTCTTCTATGCTTGAAATGGCAAAAATTAGAAGAAAAAAGAAGTGCTAAAGATATACGAAACGTCTTTGGATTGGAAGGTCACTGTACAGAATGTGTTAATAACAACAGCTACGACAAACTGCCAAAGTTGTAATTCCCAGTTATTATTTGGAGGCAAAGTCAGAGGTTAATTCTTTCAATTACTGTGTCAGTCTTGTTCTGTCATTTACATTATTCCGTTACAACTACTGGTACCGTGAAGCAGCCTGTTTCTGGCACTTATTGCTGCATCTGCCTTTTGACCACAGAGGACAGTTGATGGCAGAACAACCTTATCCATGCTTACACATGAGGCAGTTTCATTTTGCAGATCTCTTGATTCTCAGGGCTGGGGCTCCGCTCCCCACACCAGCACTCTTCCACAGAAATATGTACCAGAACACAAGGATGAACAACTGCTCCATCCCTTCTGAAGGAATCACAACGAGAAAAGTTCCACCCTCCAGAGTAATGTTATACTAGAAATCAAATTGCAATACTAACACAAGGGGAAACAGTGAAATAACAAAATGTGTGCTGTTTTATGCAGGTTAAAAACAAGAACAGACAGACGATTTCATCAAATACATGATAAATGATACCTGTTGATCAGAATTAAGAAAACTGTAAGTTTGATGTTTTAAATCAAAGTAATGCAGGGAGAATTCGGTGTGGTTTTACAACCCTATTTCTCAGAAATTAAATCTCTCACCTGCAGTGTTGAAGTGAGAAATGTTTTCATTTTCTGCTGCAAATGAAAAGATTTTTGGAGGGAGATATTTCCTGTAAAGTGAGTGATTCACTTGAAAACATCCTTGCTTTGTGTCATAAAGTTCCTACTTTATTTTTTCTGGAAGCTTGAAGTTTCTTGCCCTAAGTATTACAGACGTTTAAGGATCACAGTCTATAACAGGAAATGTAGAAACATAAATATTTTAGGGAACTAAGATTCTTAAACTGTAACATTCAAAGGATTTTTCTCTTTTTATTTTTTCTTTTTAGTTGAACATTTGGTGTAATGGTTGTTTTTGTATTAGGTTGTGATAGTTCAGCTTAATTTACTGGAAACTAGATATGGGAATCTCCACCACAGTGCCAAGAATATCCAGTCATAAATTCATTTCTTATTTTTTGTTCAAGTGCAAGTTTTCTATACAAGGGAATCTACAGGATACTGGATAAATTTTTTTGAATTAATTTTATGCAAAAATCTCCACATAGATCTTCAAATACTCACCTATAGAGCACTATGACTTTATTTCCTTCTTCCTAACAATTTCAGAAACTTCTATCTGGCATATATCTGTTTACTGTCCTGGTAGTAAAATTCTTCTTTTAACATGTCAACTATCAACTATCATCTTTACAATTACAAATTAGGAATTCAATCAAAACAACTTCTCTCAAGTCAACAGATCGGTTTTTAACATCTTTTGAGGCTTAATTGCTTTTCACAACCAAGGGAAATTAAAAATGTTTTTGAAATGAGTTTATAATCCTGCACAGTGAAAAATTAAATGAAAAATCAGGTAGCATATCTGACAGGAATTTCTTACTTCATCCTAGGACAGTAATTCGTTATTCTATCCTACTTTCATAACAACAAAAACATTTTTTACTTGAAATTTCTCTTTTTTAAAGCTAGATATCATATATAAAATCATTAGACTGATTATTTTATATGATCTAACTTCTATCAGTTCTCCAGGGGACCATGTCTTAAATGAATTTGGAATTCCAATGAGCTCTTTGAGTGGTTTGAGATTATAATTTGCTATCAAATCTTATAACACAGTGAAATATTTTCAGCAATGTCTACCATCAAATTAAGCAAAAATTTCATTTAAAATTCTCTGAACTATTAGGGGACAGAAATTTACTGATAAGAATAGTAAAACAGGTAACAGATCAGAATATTGTGAATAGATAACAGAAGGAGCAAGACTGAGCATTCAGACAACTCTTGGACACGCACAGATACTCTATATAAGTGGAAGAGTAATTACAAACAGCACTAATAGTTGACAGTTTTTCCACTAAAAGTTTTCATGACTGCAGTATTATCTGTGTAAGCCTATTAACAAAACTGGAAAAAGAAGTCCTTGTCACTTCTTATTCCTTCCAGGGAAAGAGATGCTTATATATATGTATTTTTTTTTCCCCTCATGACTGTGCCAGACTATTCAGTGGTGATTAAACACCATTATAACCAAAATCACTGTATTTGTCTTATACATATCTCCTTATAAATCAACATTTTCATTTGTGGCGCTAAATAGTATTGAAATGGAAAATGGGAAGGGAAACAAAGCCAAGTACACAGCTCTATTCATAGCACAGTCGAGAAATGTACTTGGAAGCTTTAAGCAACATTTTACTCAATAAGTAATTATTTTTCTTATGTTTAATTTGTGCTTTTAGTGTCTGTATTCTTCTTTTGCTCTGAAGATGGGCTCCAATCATGTGCTGAATATTTTAGAGTAGTTGGGGGATTTTACAAGTGGCAGCATACTGGATGCTTTACTTAATTTGAGAATAACAATTTGATGCAGCATTTACAGCAATCTTGCAACAACAGGCTTTGTTGAAATAAATTATTCTACACCACATTTATAAGCCATCAGAATGATACTTATGAGCTATCAAAGTCTTTTGTTATTTATGGACGTTTCATTTAATGAATGGAACAAATTTGTGGAACAGTGTTTCTTTTTGTCACTTCTTTTAATAGCCAAGAATTTGAAAGATTTGTTCATACATTTCTTAAAGAAGCTTGTCAGGGTTAGTTAACACTAACACAGCATGTCATGTGTATCATAAAATGTTTTTACTTCCTGTAACCACTCCACTGGAAATATTGCAAAAATCCTGTGTACCTTTCCGTACTTTTTACTTTGTCTCTTTTACATGGTATTGTACATATCAGAAAATTCTCTTTTCACCTCCTCCTTCACTATTTTTACATAGATGCAAAAAGCAGAGTACTCACTATGTACACATCTAATGTAAAAAAAAAACTTGCCGCCAAGTCTATGAATAACTTTGAGGTTAGCTCTGTTTTAATTATTAAGTTGGAAAATAAGAACTTCAGTGTTCTCTTCAAATCTAAATGATTTTGTAATTCCGTAACTCTAAATTTCACATAATCTGTTTCTCACACACTTGGGTATTTTCTGTAACTTTAGGCTCTAAATCTAACGTCTGCGAGCTCAGGTCAAATTCTTGATAGCTATCTTTTTAAAATCATATTTACCATGCAATACTGCATTCAAATTCTAATCTGATTTCTTATAAACATTATTTATATAGTGAGATCTAAAAGCTGGTTCCCCATATCTATAAACTGTGTCAGATCACACATTTTATAAATGATCTGGATGCAAGACTCAAATGCATACTAAGTTTGCAGATGATACTAAATTAGGAGGAGCTGTTGATTCCCTTGAGGGTTGAGAGGCCTTTCAGAGAGATCTTGACAAATCTGGGCAGTCACCAACTATATCAAATGTAATGAGGTTGAGTGCCAGATTCAGCACCTGGGACTTGGCAACCCTGGATGTATGTACAGAGTAGGAGACGAGAGGCTGGAAAGCAGCCCTGTGGAAAAGGGTCTGGGGGTTCTGGCTGACAGCAAGCTGAACATGAGCCAGCAGTGTGCCCTGGCAGCCCAAAGGGACAGCCGTGCCCTGGTACCTGCACCAGGCCCAGCACTGCCAGCTGGGCGAGGGAAGGGGTTGTCCCACTCTGTTCTGCCTGGGGTGCCCCCACCTTGAGCACTGGGTGCAGGTTTGGGTGCCACAATGTCAGAAGGACATAAAACTATTAGAGAGCATCCAAAGGAGGGCTATGAAGATGGGTGAAGGGTCTAGAGGGCAAGACATATGAGGAGCGGCTGAGGTCCCTTGGCTTCTTCAGCCCAGAGCAGAGGAGGCTGAGGGGAGGCCTCATGGCGGCCTACAGCTCCCTCCCAGGGGAGCGAAGGGGCAGGCGCTGAGCTCTGCTCTCTGGGGACAGCGACAGGGCCCGAGGGAATGGTGTGGAGCTGCGTCAGGGGAGGGTCAGGCTGGGGGTTAGGAAAAGGTTCTGCACCAGGGGGTGGTGGGCATGGCACAGGTTCCCCAGGGCAGTGGGCAAGGCCCCAAGACTGACTGTGTTTCAGGAATCATGTAGACAAAGCCCTCAGACATAAGGTTTAATTTTTAGGTAGTCCTGTGTGGAGCCAGGATTTGGACTGGAGGATCTTTGTGGATCCTCCACAAAGGATATTCTATGAACGTCTAAATTATTTAACCACGAGCCTCCACAGCACTTCTCATGTTGGCAATAAACAGATGTCCTGAGGACCGGAGAACATTATTCCAATCTGTTAGCAGTTGCATTTATAAAGTTCGTGAGCATAACATAGCTAAACCATTTATAACAAGGGATCTTTGGAGGTAATTTGTCTTATGATAATCAGAATGTCAGACATTTATCAACTATGGGAATCAAAATCAAGGACAGAGGCTTTGAATATTTTTATGGCTCATACAGCCAAAGTGTTCTCATTTACTCTTCTGACTTCTGAAAATAATAACTGTTACCTGGATCTGTGGCAGACATCAGCGATCCAAAAAATAAACAGTCAGTGAAGTGGAATTCCCATCCTTTTAACTGGCCAATGTGTACCATGGCCTTCACAAAACCATACATTATCAACCTGTCATAGGAAAGACAAGACAGTCGTTGAGACACAGCATACAACACTTATGCTTATTTCACAGTATTAAGTAGTCTCTTGTTCTCTTCACCTTCTTTTAAATAACCATACCATATGAATAATGAACAAAAGCTACTGTCAAACAATTTCCTATTCAACCATTCAAGTATTGTAGCAGACTTTATAGACAATTCAAATGCAAAAACTTTTGTGAATAATTGCCCTCTGCTGTTGGCAGAAGGCGATACTTTTAGTTGTTTATTTTCAGAAGTAAAGATAACGTAAGCTTAAAAAGCCATTATCAAGACTGATTTGCCTAGTGTAGAACCCTTACACAAAGACAATTCTACAGTCAGCTATATGTTTTTTTCTAATATTTTGAAATTAATTTATCTTCATAGCTGTCAGCTTTTAAATGTTAGTTGTATTCAGAATTCCAGTTGAGGTCTCTAAGTGATACAGACATTTACCAACTCACAGTGACAGTGAGGCAATAAAGCCACACTTCAAAATGCACTGCTAAATCTTCAGTAGCTTCACAGGAAGTGTTAGCCTTGGTTTATATAATTAATTAGTTATTTCAGAGACGTGTATTCTAAGAAGAATCTTAAAATATCTTTTAAAAATGAGTTTCCTTGCTGTTAGAACCTGTAGTCGATTTTTTAAAATTTTCACACTTTTCCAATCTAGTTAATAGTAAAACCATTCCAATTCAGTCCCATTTTCATAAACACAGAAGTTGACAGCTGTGCCCTTCATAGAATCATAGAATCATAGAATGGCTTGGGTTGGAAGGGAACTCAGAGATCATCTAGTTCCAACCCCCCTGCCGTGGACAGGGCTGCTAATCACTAGCTCACTAAGCCCTTCTAACTACACATTTTAAAAAATCATTTAAATAGAGGTACATGCATGCGCCTATTTAGACACGCTTTGCCCTCAGCTGTCCTAAGATGTTTCTGAAGTCACGTGAGTACAGAAGATCTGAGTGAGAGATAAAATGCAACGAAACAAACATTCATCCTGTAAAGTAAATTACAAATTGTTTTCAGATACTTCACCAAGCTGTAGATTTTAGCTGCAAATTAAGAGGGAAAATTAAGAGGGAAACAGATGGGTCACTCCATAATTCCTCAATGGTTGGAAGTATTTTTGTATAGGCTACCTAGCAAACTAAAACAATTTATCCAGCTGTGTGTCTCCCTGATTGACAAGCTCTTCTTTTCTCCATTGCCAAAGAACAACAATTCAAGACCCGGTAGCGAAGAGTCTTGAAGTACAATATGTATGCTTCAACGAAGGAGCACTTCAAAATCTGTGTTGCTGCTGTCCTGATTTGCAATTCTCTCAGAAGTCAGCAATAATCAAGGTTAATATAGGCATACCTCTTAGAAATAGTTACCTGAACCTGCCTGCAGTTTTGAGCAGGCATAATCTTCTGACTCAGTTAAAATATTTTAAAATGATAAACAAAATAAAGTTTTTACTACCCTGTAAATTTAATCATGATAATTCTTTAAAACCTACTGTAGGCATCATTCTGGTCTTTAACATTGTTTCTTATACACCACTAATTATTTTCAGTATTTTTGTTCACTGTAAAAAGTTGCAGATGAACTGGAAAAACTTGGACTCAGGAGTCTTTTATTGGCATAGGAGGTCTAATTTTGCCATAAAGCTTAGCACAGTAGAAGACTTAGGGAACGTGGTCTTAGTCCATATACCATTCAATCCTTGGCTGCACTGAAAATTGAAATAAAACTAAAGATCAGACTAAAGAATGTTGCTGATCACTGAGGTGTTAACCCTCATCCAGTAGAGAAAAGAGAACAACAAGCTCAGAATATTGGTGTTTTTTTGTTTGTTTTTTTTTTTGTTCACGAGCTACTTAATCTATTTTGGTAATGCTACAATGGCAAAGGTCCAATTTTCGGAATATAAACCCAACTAAGTACAGGCAGATTTGGATTGTGTGAGAAAGTGCTGGCTTAAATAAATCACAAGAATCTGTACTTGTACCTTCTCCATCTGGTACATACGAAAACATGCACACAAATCATATTGGGAATTAATTTTTAAAACACAGTGGTTTATCTTTTCTTTAAAAGATGCGTATTTTTAATGAAATCTATATGTTACTCAAAGCAATCATTAATCATCATTCATCAGAGTGATTTCTCACTGGACACAAGCACATAAATAAATATAACTTAAAATTACTTTAAAACAGAACTCATTTCTTTCATTTTCAATTGTCATTTACTACTCATCTCAAAATCCAGTTTCTTATCATTTCTCCAGGCCACACAAAAAGTTCAGCTTACAGGCTATTTTGAAAAGCAGCAACCAAAGGTCACTTCTAAACAGGAGTAAGGTTGGATGTTTGTAAAATTAACAGAACTGTGGCAGTTTATAGCAGCAGAGAGTTTACTCTAGGGAACGTCATTTAATAAATTAATCATAATACAAAATAGACTCACACATCTGCTTAATATTATTAAATTTGATTTTACCACATTGCATTTCTTTATATATATCGCAAGCAGTGCATGTAATATATTTAGTTTTTTACAAATTTACATTTTAAATAAAATTGCTTTAATTATCCTCCATATGAAATCAGATTCTTTTCTCAGTTTTGTACGTTACAACTAAGAAAAATTCCTCCTAAATCACAGCAGTTACTCTGCATTTTAGAATGCTGAAACTGAGATCAAACTCTAACCCTGTGTATTCAAGCTAATTTTTTATTATTCAAAAATGCCAGCCTTGCTTTATTATTTTATTAACTGACAGATTATTCAGGTGACATAGTCTAGTATGGTCAAAATTAAACAATAAAGAAATTTATCTATGAGAAAGGTTAACAATAATTCTCTTTAGAGTAATAGTTAATAATCTAGTGTGACTTTTCCACTACGTATTTGGAAGTTGGATCTCAGCTGCATAATTGAGCTCCCAACCCTAGTGATACTAAACATCATACGGTACTGCACGGCATAACTGCTTTTAATGGAAAGCCAAGGAGGAAAGCATACCCCAATGACAGCCGCATATTAATCCCAAGGAAACACCCTGTGCTAATGTTCCTGTTGCTGTTATAAACTAGAACTAAAAAAAATGGTCTTACTGATTTTTAGGGCTGGTGTCATTTCATTTGATACATTTAGGTTATTCTTGCCAAGTTTACATCCACCAAGTTTCAGCAAATCCAGTTGCTTTAATCATCTTCAACTGTCCATTTAATATATGTGTTAAATAAAAATATTACTAAAATATCAGTTATAAAGTTATAAATAAAGTGTCAGTGACCCTGAATTTCCTCCAGAATGTTTGCGTCCCACTGGAATGCATTCCCAGCTCCGTGCACACTGTTTGCAGATCAAGTTAACAATATTAAGACAGTACTTCTCTTTTTTCAATTCCTCTCTGTGAAATCATCTATTTTACTGATCTATAATGCTAAATTTTATATCAGATCTGAGAATACCAGGACTGAGATCTTCAAGGCTGCATAAAAGAAATAGAAGCCCAGTTACAAATCAACGTAACCCTAATTTCCAATATAGCCTTGAAAATCTTAAATTTGAAATAAGTTGCAACGTAAAGTTAGTTCATATACTTTTTAAATCCTAATCTATTTTAATCTTGTAAATTCTTTGGGAAGGTGGATGCCCCTTAAACTACGGGACCTTTATCTCTGTGCCCAGCCTGACACTTTTCTGATAATAAACATTGCAAAGTAACTGCTATTTTCTGCATGTAAGTCTGGATTTTGCGTTTATACCGTAAAATATGCATCATTTAGAATCCCACATTAGCCACCTGAGATAGCATTCTTTTGTTTCCCCATGATGAAGTAGCATGTACTATTCCACGGAACAAAAAGAATAAGGCACAGATCTAAGAAGAGGCTTGGATACAAGATTCCTACTTATGCTGCAAACCCAAAGCCTCAGAGCTGCTGCCTAGAGCCCCACTGTACTGAATGTTCATCAGTAAAGGTCCTTAACTCCCTGTAGGCCTTTGACAGGTGGAGGAGGCTTTTCCAGCACTATGTAATGAAGGTGCTGCTTGTTCAAAGATCTTTTGCGATTCACAAGCTAGTGAATGACCTGTCTTGCCAAAAAAGGCTGGCACAAAGGCCGGAGCTAAATGAAAAAGGGACAGTTCCACTTCGCAGTCCCTTCTTACTCATCTCTTTAACACACACGGTGTGTGAGCCTCAGATTCAAACTGCTGCTTCACCTCGTTCGCCTTCTTCATTTTTACTGCATCCTAGGCAGCCAAAGGGAGGCTCTAGGTTCCCATTGTCCAGGAGCTGCTTCACCTTGGTTATCATTAGCCATTATTCATTGAATTAGACAGCTGGAAAGCGCATGACTGTGAAAGTGCAATGTGGTAACAGGTGATCTGGGTCCTCAGCCTGGGTGAGGGAAGTCTGAGCATGAGGCTACACGCTTTGGTATCTAATTCTTTTCTCTATTCATCCAGCTTTGTACGGGTAACTTGAAGCTGTGGATATTGCTAGGTGACCAAGGGTCTCAAGCAATGCCTGGTTTTAATCTAGCAATATATTAAAGGAACTATGTATAATCAATACATAGCAGGGAATTTATTTTGCGTTTCCCTACCTTTGAATTCAACAATTTCCTTGTATGGCCAGAAACTAGAGGATT
Source organism: Alectura lathami (assembly GCA_013399715.1). NCBI lineage: Eukaryota > Metazoa > Chordata > Aves > Galliformes > Megapodiidae > Alectura > Alectura lathami. The sequence goes on along the minus strand of VXAV01010111.1, from coordinate 56,619 downwards.
AGAAATGTATTTTTGGGGGAAAAAAAAAAAAAAGTGAGTAAATTGATTAGTAATCAATACTCACTGAAAACTTCTTAGTTGGACTCAGTGCTGGTTCACTACTGCAAACTGATTTGGTCAGGGATTTGGAATATTAATAAAGGAAAACATCAGAAGAATAAAACTCAGATTAGCTGTGCTGTAGGAGAGCTGACATTTTCTACACTCAATATTTTTTGAAAGCTTGGGGAGGATTGCAACAACCCAAGTATTTTTGCCAATTCAACGGAAAAGGGAAAAAACAACAATGTAATGAAACACAGGAGAATTCAGAACTTTCCAAATTATGCAAGTCTGGCATGTACAAAGTGCCTCATCTGTAAAATATGCTACATACAATGCTGTCATTGCACCGTAGAGGAAACACTATATAAATATTTGACTTGAAGTCAGAATCATTTTCTGGGAAACTGAGCTTTTACAACAACTATTTCTGGTGTGAATAAACAAGTAGACCACATGAAATCTCAGCAGAACACTAAATAAACTTCAGGCTGACAAAAAAAATCAAAGTGAATATCAATTGCTGAAGAACAGGAACAACAATTCTGCACAGCATTAGTGGTTCTAAGCATCTGGCCATCATTACATTTTTGAAGTTGGTCTGGATTAAAGCTTACCTGTGTGAACGAAGGCAGAATAATATATATATGTAAAAAATTCAGACTTTTATACTGCCACAGTTCTGCTGCTACTAATCTTTTATTGCTGTGCCTTCAAGAACGGAGTTTGGAGAGCACATTGGCTGTCTGGGTACTGTTGGAAGTTTACAGAGAATTTATTTATAAAGCTGCTTTCTAGGAAGGCTAGTCTGAGACTGGGACATTCTTGAACCAGCTGCTGTTTAAATGCAGAGGAAGAAAAGAGCCCTCTCCTAAAGACTTTATAGAGTAATGACTACACAAGAAACTATTTAAATGCTCAGGAAAACTTCAGGTGCAGCTGAACATAGGTGTTTTTTGCAAGAGTTTCCTTTAGCAACAGCTGGTTTAAAGAAGTGGTGTGAAAAGAGATTGCTTTGGGGGTTTTGGGAAGATATTGTCAGAAGGTTCTAAATAGTAAAACATCTATCCAGCGCACAACTAGTAGAAGAGAGATGATTTGTAGTTTTACAGTAGATGCAAGCAGTATGTGTGATGCAGAATAGAATGGGGAGGCTGTAGGAATGATTCAAAGCTGTCAGGGGGTTAGGAGAACAACTTTAACAGAAGCATTGTGAATAGCCAGAAATTGAGTCAGACTACAGCAGGGAGGGCGTGATGGAAAAGATACTGGAGTCAAGACAGGAAAGATGAGAGCCTGGCAAGAGTTTTAGCCATAAGAGTGGACAAGAAAGGCTATATAAGAAACATATCAATAGGCAGCACACTTGATAACTAAACGCCTATCAAAAAGCTTTACCATACCTAAATGAAGCTGGCAAATAGAACTGTTGAGAAGGACTGTATGTGCATGGCCAGCGAACAAAGTAGAGAACAAGGTGACAATGACAGGCAGAGACTGCCACTGACACAAGAACCTTATTGTGTCTCCTAGTTTTATCCATTTTGATCTTCTAAGAGCAAATAAATTGTTTCCATCTGAAGTTTCTATCTTCACTTAAAAAGCACAAGGGTGATGGTTGCTGGTTCAGATGAAAACTTTTTGTAGAATCACTGTCAAGAAGCTGGTGATATTGTAGTAAAAGAAATTTGCCTTTACCAGTCTCAAATACATATAGAACAAGAGGGTGAAATAGCAGAATCACAAAGATCCAAATGAAGAAATAAGGAAATAAAGCAGTAGAAACTACAAAACATTGTCCCATTGATGCAGCAGATGATTCAAACATCTTAAGCAATAAAAAAGAAAATCAATATTCTCATATTTCCAGAGAAGCAGAGCTTTCCCTGCGCGCTGACCCAGCCTTGCTATGCAAATGTATAGATTTTTTGTGTTTGTGTTAGGTAGCTTAGGTACATGTGAGGTGAGACAAATGCAAGCTGCAATAAATCATACAAATTTCTCATGGTAAAAATGTGCCTGAATAGTGCAGTCAGAAAACCTGTGCTGAGCCTTGATTCCTGAAAATTCCTGGCCAAATCCTCAGCTTGCATAAAGTGGCTTCACAGTACCTGTCCCTCTGCATTACAGCAAACCAAAACATATCGCAGTAAATTCATATTGGCAGGTTGGTTTATAAGATGCTTCTTCATTAATAAGTAACTGCATCTTCATATACAAGCTAAGGGGTAAAACCTATCAGTCCCACAAGGCTCTGCTCTGAATTCAAAGCTGTAGGGAGCATAAATAGAATGTAACAGAAGCCACTAAATGAAGGTGGGCAACATGTGTACTATATCTTCAGTACAGACAGCCCCACCTGCCTGATGACTTTATCAGCACCTGTATTTTCTTCAGTTTTGTTATTCATTGCAACATTTCTGCTGAATCTCCCTGGTAAAAGTCTTTATTGTGTTAAAGGTTTTAAAAGCATAATTCCAGGTTTAAAATGTATATGCAGTTGTGCTGTGCAGTATGAATGGGACTAGTAATTTAAATCTTCCTTGCAAAGTATGTTTTCTAATTTGCAGAGAATTTTTCATCTCATATTTTAACTCCTAAAAGAATCTTATTCCATCTAGACACAGTTATCTTGTAGCCTGAAGCCAGATGAACATAGCTACAGATTGTAATCATGCAAGCAAAAGACGAAAAAAACCCGAGGAGTGGCATTTCTTTCTCTTCACAAGGAATAGAAATATTAATAAACCAACAATAGGGAAAGGAGAAGAAAGATTTTATTCTTGCTCGTGTATGAAGTAACACAGTGACTGACTGATTGATATCACAACAGTAGTAAAAAGAGCCACTAGTCGGAATGTATGCTGCAAAACATAAACAACAGATATACATGAATAGTAGAGATGAAAATGAAATACTCGTTCCTTTATTCTGATCTTTCTACTACACCAATATATTCCTGTAACAACTTCTGTACAGTGCAATGCTTCACACCATTGTTTTGGCCACAATGATTCATTGTTTCAAAGTACTGGATGTACCAGTATATTCTTTTTGTCATTTTCTAAATCACTTTAGTCACTAGGAAGGGTATTATCATGAGTTTTTCTTTAATAAATCATCTGGTAACTAATCAAGGCAAGAGAATACCTCAGTGAAGTGTCTCAGGTAACAGTAAACCAATAATAAATTTACCTTAAACTATTCTGCATAAATCACACAAGTGGAAAATCCCTTTGGCTATACAAATAACTGGAAAACCAGAAGAGAAATGGGCTCTACAAATCCACTGCATACCTAGTAACCTGAGGCAGTGACTGTTCAACAGCTGAGTATCATGACCATATACATAGCTTTAGCATCTGTAGACCTGACAGAAGCTGCTCAAATGAGCACAGCCGTGCTCCTGGCAAGACGTTAGATGGTGTAAGAAGAGCTTTTGTTTAGCATTACCCAACGTGCACGACTTTTTCAGTATTCACAGATTATCTCCTATTTCCTTCTCAAATCAGAAGTTTTGATGGAGAGGCCTAGTAGAGAGAAACACACAGAGATAGGATGTATGTGGGTGGGAGTAAGAAAGGCTGCAATTCAGTAATATTTATCTTAGGTTTTATACCCCTCATTATTGGCACAGGACCAGAGAGGGACTGTCCTTACCTATGCTAGTACTGGGAGAGATCAACTGAAACCCATGCAAACATACCTGAGCTGGGGCTGCAGCAAAGCGTGCACCCAGATGGGCAGCAGAGTGCGCGAGTGCCAGCGCCCGCTGCTGTATCTGCCCCAGTCACAGCCTACGAAGCGTCCTTTGACTTTAGAAAAGGCCCAACCATATTTGTGTTCGATGCTTTAGGGCTGGCCTGAATGAGACTGCAGAATGCCTGCAGAATGGTCAAAAAGGCTGAATGTGAGCTTAAAAACACCCTCCTATGCAGCCTTGCTCAAGAAAGTAAGGAATTGCTACATTTTGGTATTTTGGTTAATCTTCTCTAATATATTTAGACCATGGAACAGGTCTATTGTGATACAAATATGTATTCAACTTAAAGGTGCAATTGTAGATTTTCCTAAGTAATGCTAACAAGGTGGCAAAAGTCAGTCAAGTAATAAATGACATATATCTCACTCTGCCACTACTGTATGAGGTCCTCAAACACATTTTACCACATGTAAATCCATCTACATATTAATGTTCAGCTAATCAATCTAGCTAAGAATTAACTAGAAAAACACCACAATTTTTTTTTTTTTTTTCTTTTTCCTACAGAAGAATGATTAAATGGTTTCTTAAATAGCGATATCTCCAGGTTGGATATTTTCCACCTTGTGTTGCAACCCATATGTTGCTTATGTTTTGACTCTTTGACCTACTAACTCATTCTTTGCAGTGGTTTTCAAATGAGGAGTGCATCTATGTGAGCTGAAAAGCCAGCTGTGACCACTGAACATAACTGGAAACTATCAATAAATAGGGTTTCAGGGTTTTTTTGATAAATAAAAAGCTCACTCCTTTTCAGATTGGATTTCAAATAGTCCTTTCTGCACTATAGTTTCACAGCATTTTGCATTAAAAACATACCAACCAATCCACCAGACTTTACAACTGCACGATATTATTTAATGTTTTTTTAATATTCCTTTAATGAGAATAACACAGCTCCAGGATCCCTGTGTTCCTGAGCCCCATTTAAATCAGAGACAATATGCATTATATACTTAAAAACCTGAATGTCTTTGCAGTGAAAAAGCTGCACTTGGTCTTTGAGTGATGACTACTATCTCGTAATTACTTGGGCAAATGAGCCATGAAACACTGTCAGCTGTACTGTGTCTAAAACATACTGCCACTGAATATGTTATTGCACTGCTAAGATTTAAACATTACATCAGGATTTACTTAACATTATTTATTGAGAGAACCTCCAATAAATACTGGGTAATTGACAATATCACATGCGTATTTTAAGACAAGTATCATCATGAAAGTAAAAAAACAAATTTAGAAAATGATAGGTAAGATTTTCCAGATACCATAACGGTAAATTAATTTGGAAATCCATAAATAGCTGTTACCAAATGCTGCTGGAATTTTGAGAAAAATATTAGCAACACTAAGAGACTTCCATATGAAAAAAAAAAAAAAAGGAGGACTGAAAAGCTTGCAGAAAGCGTTAACAAAAAGCTAGTGATGGGATATTACCTGATATTAAACAGGTAAATATTAACATGATATTAAATCATGATTTAATGTAAATGATTCTGACTTCTCAAAGTACACAACTGTTGACACATAACAAACAAAAACAGAAAGTCAAGGAGATAGGTAAATGAGATGCAATAATGAATTGGCCAGTTCATTTGGTCAGCACTGAATCGGTTCACCAATCAGCTACTTCAATGATTATCACTATTATAGCAATCACAACATGCAAGGTTCTCTCTACACCTAGAAGATACTGATATCCTGGAGAATCTAGTTTGGTCAAAACATTCAAGAGTTTTTGTAAGTTTAAGAAAACCTGTTGCAGAGAACCATAAAATTTTGTTTCTAGTCCTCAGATGAGTGGATGCTTTGTATTCTGAAATGTGAAGACCTCTAATCCCAGTTCATTATCAATATAAATGCCTGATTTTATTAAAGACTCTGCTAAATCCATGGCTTTAACAACATCTGATAGCGTTAAGTATCACAGATTAGCTACAGACCGAGAACAAAAGTTTGTATCTATTTTCTTCACCTTTGATCAGCTTCAAATGTCCTAAACTTTAATATCATTGATTATCATCTCATTATTATATTGACAGAAGGATGAAACGAGGATCATTTTGTCATTTCTTTTTTACCTCAAGAACATTTGCTGCGTCAAAAAACTTTTATGTGAGATTTCTTCAGAACTCCAGGTAACAGCTAAATCCTACTTTCAGAAATAGGTTTCAAGACAATTAAGAATGTTAGTGGGAAGTCCTGTCTAGGGAAAGTCTTCCAATCTGATGGCCCTCAATGATTTAAAGGAATTTAAAGGCCTGATTCAGCAGAAGTTCTGAGGAACACTATTTTGACTATTTCAACAATTTTTTGAACTCCCTTTCCAGGTATTGAAACATTGCTAGATATTAAACTGTTGTCAATCTGTGTGGCAGACATACACGTTTCTGGTTACTATTCAGTCTGAACTATTTCATGAATAATCAAGCTAGTCTCTAAAATTCAGAGTGAAAATAAAGATTCAGAAACAGCAATATTTTTGGCCTGCATTTAAAGAATACTACATTTAAAATATGAAAATATTTTTGTTTAATATGTCCCATCAACATATAGAAAAACTACAGTCTTATGTTTGTGAGGACCTGTTACGATAGGTTTTCGCTGGAGCACATAATGTTCCCTTTAAATGAGCTCGTATTTCCATCAGAAGATAATTACGAACAGTTTGTGATTTCAGAATAATGTAAATTAGATTAGAGAATAACCTGCTGTAAAATAGGGCATGAAACGAACTATAAAGAAACAAGTCTGAAACCATTTTAGCATTTTTATTGGATTAGCTCAGTCAAATAGTGATAAAAGTGCTGAAGAACAAAGGAAAGAAGAACTCGTATCTTAAGTGGAGATTGACAGATAGCCTAGATGGACACTTAATTTACAGTGCAGTTTTGAAATGTAAAATATATTTCTTGATAAAGCAGCTGAGTGTTTTTAGCACAGACAGGGACCTTGCGAAGGCTTGAGAGTTTTCACGTACCTATCTGCTTGTGCTTGGCTCAGTGTCCCATAGAAAGTAGGGACACGCAAATGTCACCTCTGAGTTCCATGTTTCCAAGTCAGGGTGTGGTTACTTCTTGGTATATGGCTAAGATTTTATTCCTTAATAATCGAAACCCAAACATTAGATGTCTTAAAGTCTGAGAATCTCTGTAAGTGTGTAGACAGGAAAAGAAACCCACCTACCCTTTAGCAAATATATTAAGCCTAACAGAATGAAAACCTGAAACTGTAGAGAGGCTAAAAAAGACCCTTATTTGGGTAGTAGCGGTATTCTCACATTTGTACTTCATTTAGGCTGGGTTCTGGCCCTTGCTCCAAGACAGTCACATTTTAAATTCATGCTTAGTGTTATGCTGGCTTCTCTCTGCCCATGTCATGCTCTCGATGTGTTCTTTACCGACAGCTTTCCACATAAGAATCAAATCCATTTTGTCTGGAATAGATGACATAAGATTTAGATAGATAAAATTTAAAACAACAGAAGTTAATAACCACAGATCGCTTATCCCTGGTGGCTAAACCAGCATCCTTACTGCAGCAAACAGGGAAGGAGCAGAATGCCAAGATTTCTTGTGTACAGGCTAGGTTCTGTTTCCAGGGGTATAACAGTATTAATGTGCAATGATGTTCACTGGTGAAGTGCAAACTTTTTTTTATTTTAAAGGAAAAGATTTAAACTTTAACTAGACAGACATGTCTAATGTGACACGACACACCCAAAGAGTCATGGTCAATGGCTCAATGTTGAAATGGAGACTGGTGAAGAGCAGTGTCCCTCAGGGATCAGTACTGGGACCAGTGCTGTTTAACATCTTTGTTGGCAACATGGACAGTGGGATCGAGTGCCCCCTCAGCATATTTGCAGACGACACCAAGCTGAGTGTTGCCATTGACATGCTAGAGGGAAGTGATGCTATCCAGAAGTTCAACAAGGCCAAGTGTAAGGTCCTGCACCTGGGTCGGAGCAATCCCAAGCACAAATACAGTTTGGGTGGAGAGTGGCTGGAGAGCAGCTCTGAGGAGAAGGATTTTGGGGAGTTTGTTGATGAAAAACTCAACATGAGCCAACAATGTGCCCTTGCAGCCCAGAAGGCCAACCGCATCCTGGGCTGCATCAAGGGAAGTGTGACCAGCAGGGCGAGGGAGGTGACTGTGCCCCTCTACTCTGCTCTCAGGAGACCCCACCTGGAGTGCTGTGTCCAGTTCTAAATTAAATTACACTAGAGTGAAATATATTCAGGAATAGAAAACTTATAGGCCAGTAAATAACTTCTCAGGGTGAATGTATTTTTCCTGATATGATTCACAATGAGTCAGAGCACAATGAACTTCAGAACACAGTAACTTGTGGCAAATAAGTTATGTCCTTCTTACAGTGCTATTCATCATTGGCATGTTGGATAGAAATATTGTTTTAATACACTAAACATGGCAGAAGAGTCCCAAAGATGCCTACTATTGTGATACTGTATTTTTATTTTTAAAAAGCTCATATGTTTGCAGCTTTTGAAGTCATTATAAAAATTAAATTTGACTAGTATCAATGTTCTATAAGGAGACTGAATCTGCAGTTATGAATCTTTGGTTTTATGAGAGTTGCATCTTCCCCAATGTTATTATTATAGTTTTGCCACCCTGACAAGAATATACTAGATGTTCGGATTGCACATACTTTTTATCAGATCTAGACCACATGAGATTGATCCACAAAGTTCTACCTCACAGGTTTTAGCCTTGCAAACATCCCTGCAGAAATTTACATAAGTTGCAATCACACGGCAGAAGGATATTCTGTGGCTCTGTCCTATATTCATGTTCCTTGCTGATTCACAAACAAGGATAAGTCCTGTTTTATCTTCTCATGGAAGAGCACATACTGTATTCACAAGTCCATGCTGATTATTTTTAGTGAAACAAAATGCTTTGCAGACACTGTGCTTGTCCAGCTACAGCTTCGGAGTTGCCAGGAAATGTGGTTAGTTACGGCTATAGATGGCAGTAGGATATAAACCTATAGGATCCTGTAGGATATTATGATTGAACCTCTACAACAAATTTACAGATGTGTAAGGTCATACTTTACTCCCTCTCCAGTTTTTCATTTGCTTTCCCTTGAAAGCAGAACAACCTCCTAAAGAACCATGCTTTATTTTACTAGTGCTAAGATCTGATTAAGAAGACTTACCCAGGCACGAGATTCAGCTGTGTAAATGCCAGTTTTCCCACAGAAAATCTGAGCAGTTTGTTGAAGTAATATCTTTAGGACAAGTTGACTGGATGCACTTCATGAAGGACACACTGTTCCCACTGTAGAGTCTTCATAATGGTTGTGTATCTTCTTTATCTAACATAAAATTTACTGTCCTACAGAATGAGGTCTGACAGTCTTTAAAATCTAAAGCTACAGGAGTAGCTTTTAGTGCAAATGATGAAGGAGAAAATTGCTTTTAATGTTTCCTGGGTGAGGCAAATGAATGATAATTAAATTGATTAAATGGAAATGCACTTGTGAAGTATTGGCTGTTTTCACATGGAAAATGTACTTTGTAAATATATGAAGAATAAATGGGTTCAGTGAGAAAAGACTGAGATATTTGTATAAAATATTTTGACTTTGGGACAGCTCTAATACAGTCACCGTAGATCACAATGGAGGTAGTATCTGAAGTGCATATGTAAAAACACCAAACCAGGAGAAAAAACATTTTTGCCTAACTCATGTGAAAGATCAAGTCAATGAGATTACAGAGATGAATAAGGCGAGCTTTCAGGATCTACCGAAAATTACACTAAAAACCAGTAGTGTATCCTTTTTTTCCCTTCCTTGGACTGAGTGTCACTAGAAGCTGATTCCTACCCATAGGGTGCAAACGTGGAGTAGCTTCATTAATAACGTGGTCTTACACTGCTATTCGCTGGGCATGACTGTCAGTCCCAGACACTTCTCTCAACATGNCTTTTTTTTTTTTCTAGGCAAGAACAATTCCATCAGATGAATCATAAAGCTATTTGCGTATCAGTAAACCAAATCCCTGTGATACAATGCTTTATAAGACACAGTGCTTACAAACATAAATTAACTGATAATAAAACAGAGGAAAGTAAACTCAGCTTCCCTGTAAGAACAAGCTCTTTACTTCATTGGAAATTACACTCTTTTTTCCCCATATAATGACTGACCGTACATTTTCCGTTCACCTGGTATATTAGGGCTCCTGCAGCCCAACCAAGGGCTATAAAGCAGCAAGCAGAGCTGTGAGCTAGGCATAATGAATGAATGATCTGTCCTCTGCTACACCACGCCCATGGCTCAAATGAGCAGCTGGACAGTGTGCCAGCTCTGCACAGCTCCAGCCACCTCCTTTTCCTGTGGTTATCTTTAACCTGGCCAGGTTACAGCACTTCCGCGCTGGGTGATGGAAACAAGGATATGAGAACTGACTACTAACCTTAAACTGACCTTATGTTTCCATGTTTGTGAAGAAAGAACCACACTTCCAACTGGGAGAAGAGCAGGTGCAACTTATTCAGATTCAGATTAAATTTATAAACGCTTGTCACTGACATTGTGCAGTTACATTTGCATCAGAACGCAGCAGACACTCCAAAGTGCTTACCATTCCTATATGCCATGTGGAACTGGGAATGAGAAACAAAGACAGCAATCAAAACTGCAGGGGAAGTCTGGGTGAGAAATACGCAATGTAATTATTATGGCTTAAGCTGATAAGGACATTGGGGCAAATGTCACTGTGAAATTGTGCTGTGGGATTCATATGCATGCATTATTCAGAACATCAAGCAGCTTTACAGTTGTTCTAGCAGCACAGTTAGCCTTGCAGGCTGTGCTGGGCAGTATTCTATTAAAGGTGAAAGCAGTATTTACTGAACCACTGACACTGCTGTGTGAAATACACTGTTTCACACATGTCAGCATTGGCTTCAAAGATTCACACCACAGCCCTCCGCTGATGCGGGCCAGGACAAGGGTGGAGTAAAGCAGCTACGTGGTAACACGCTGCAATCAGACATAGGCTTGACAAAAGGCTGGAAAATATTTTTCCAGCAATAGGTCTGATTAGACATTCACAGCTAGAGCTGCAGAGCTGTAGAAATGCAAATGGATTTGTTCTCTATAACGGCAGCAATTACGGCTTTGCTGCCTCCTATATCTGGATCAAAGCCATGAGTCAAGAACTGACATTTTTGCACACTAGGATTGTTCCTTCATTATTTCCATGCTCCCAGGTTTTTATGTATACTGGACAAAGCACCCATAACGTACTGCAGAGCAGCCTTTTAGGGATGGAATAATGAGCTATATGGTCTAATACCTCTTTTCTTGCGCTAATTTCTCTGCTTTCGTGTTCATTTCATGACTTCAAAGATCAGGGAAAGAAGATTATATTCCTAAATGAGCCAGACTGAAGAATATTCCCTTCTTGGGAGGACACTGATATTACATCACTGAGCACTGCCTACTATGAACTATGGTAGCTTTTGTTCTTGGTATTATTATACAGCAGCTGTAGTCAAATTTGTTTAACACACACAGTTTTACAGAGCATCTGTTTAGACTTCATTGTAAACTGTAAGTTGCAGAAATCTTTTTTTTTTGTCTTGTGAATCCCATGTGGACAATTGATTACTCAAAATGCTTGCCAGTAGCTACATGTACCATAGGCTGAACAACAACTCATAAAATACCGCTCATCTCACATAACAGACATTTTTCCTACACCAGGCATGACCTCTACAGATGTGCAGATTTTTTGAGACTGTTCACAGAAGTACTTCAGAAATAAGGAAAAGTTAGCTGGTTTAGGTTGCCTGCTGGTATAGCTCCAAGTAATTAAGTTAACGAACAGCTTTGGAATTTATAAACAAAACTTTAATAAGTGGCCTTAAGATCTTCCTTCAGTTTTGAGTTCTTTCTATGCTAAATTAAGGTTTTATGTTTTATTTTTAATTACATTTCAGTGTACAGGCACACAGCTGTTTGATGTTTTTTTGTTTGTTTGTTTTTGTTTTTGTTTTTCCCCGTAATGATTTCTCTTTTGGAACACTGAAAGGGTTAGAGACTTTACAGAATTACTTGTACTTGTCAAGCACCTACGAAGTCAACAGAAGTTTGTGCTGCACAAGGAAATAATGATGATTATGGTTTTTCTAGTAATTGAATGTATAGTGAAAACCAAACAATATGAAAGACAAGACAGAAGAGCAGAGCAGAGCTGCCTGCAGTTCAGAAACAGCATTAAGAACAAGAGATCAGGGAATAAATCTTGATCCCATATGATAAATGAAAAAGCCTCGAGACTGGAAATGAATTTTAAATATCCATTCAGTCTCAAGAAGCCTCATGAGGGGCTGGGAGTGGGATCAGCATCTCTGACCACTTTCCCGGGTCCATGTATGAACTGCACTTTGCCACCCCCTGCTGTCCAAATCCTATCCAAGCAGTAGTCATTTAGTCGAAAGTTCCTTCGAAGTAAACAATGTTTTCTGGTGCACAGAACTAAAACAGTGGGTATCCTTGTCTTGCAGTATCCTTCCGCTTCGCAAAATCTTACATAAGCTTGGCTCTGGGATGTTCTCAGCTCCCAGTACAAACTCAGAAAGGAAGCTGTAAGTACAACTTCAGTACATTTTGTTCGTCACTTCTTTTGCAAACATTTCAGCTGACTACACTTGAGATGTGACACAGCCTCAAAAGCAGAGGCAGGATTCTGCACTGAAGCCTCTGGCCCAGAAGCCACTCTGTTGCTACCATACAGCACATTACTTTGACCCAGCCTAAGGAGCCCCCGAGCATGGATTCCTCCCAACTTTTCCTGCTCCTCCTCATCCTCTTGCAGCTCCAGCCTGAAGAATACCAGAGCCTTGTTTGTTTTAGAAAGAGTATTTGTACCTGCTTCTGCTGACTGAAAATATTTTCAATCTCAAATTAATTTTAGTATGTGTTAGAACTTCTAAAGGATAAAAAAACATATCCAGAAGCTCCATTTACAGTCACTGAAGCTTGAATCTGTTTGGTGACATAGAAAGCAGAGCTGCCTGCAACACCTTGCCAGAAGAAAAAGCACAGATGAAAGGAGGAATCGTGGCACTAAGGATTTTACATTTCCATTGCACTTTGATGTTCAGCTTTCACTCCCCACCCTACCCAAAGCAAGCTAACACCATGGTGTGTGACTACATGCTTCTAAGTAGTTGAATCTGCCTCGAGGCACCCTCCTCATAGTCTTCCTTGCTACATTTGAAAAATCATCTGCCTCCCTGGCATCTGTTCAAGAGTGACAACGATCAATGCTAAAGGCAGGAAAGGGCACCCCAACGGCAATTTTATCAACTGGAAATCATACATGAGGCTTTTGATATGGTCTAGCAAGTGGAAATTAAAAATAAGTTAGAAAACTATAATGATCAAACAGATCAAAGAAGGAAGAGAAAGAGGGGAAAGTAACTCTGACGTACTTTAAAGGCAGAAACCCCTGCAGAAAAGGAAGTATGAAGGCACAAATATCTCAGCACAGCATCTTGGCACTGCACTGTTAAAAATTCCCTTGAGACAGGGGTTTATATAGTATTACTACAAAAAAAAAAAAAAAAAAAAAAAGGACACAAAAAATAAAAAAAAAAAAAAAAATCTANNNNGACCAAAAAATAAAAAAAAAAAAAAAAGTCCTTAAGATTTTTATTAAATGACATAATTTGTATGCCTTGGACTGTGTGTGCAGTTTTCAGTTTACAGTTGGATCATATTTTCTACTTCTTCACAATGAGGCATTAACAAATGAACAGAACATGAGGTTTTTGAATAGGAAAAATATCCCTTGGCAAGGCACCTTAATTATAATGTCAAAGCTAATGAGGTTTGCCAGTAAAACCAGGCTTGATAGCACAAGATGTGGCACACCTCTGAAAGGTGTTGCTTCGCTTTAGCCATCTGTCCTCGTTGTTAGGTTTTTGTCCTTGTAGCACAATGGGGTTAGCATCTAGAAGCTGTAGATGAAAAAGAGACATGTAGGCAGAGTCTGAATAATTGATGATTTTAAAGAAGAAGCCACCCAGGGCCAAGACCTAATGAAAAGAGGAAGAACACAGAGGAAAAAGATTGACTGGCGTGGCTAGAGGCTCCTTGTTTATAGACACGACAAGCTAACCTCATGATGTGGCATATTTTTCTCCTCAGCAGAGAAGCTCTTCCTAAAGCTCATTAATCAGGGGAGACATTATTTGAGAAGGTTTGTGGGAATGTTCGTCCTTCACAGAGTATTTGTGAGCCACCATTGCAAAATGTGTTAAACTGCAACCAGTGTGCCTTCCTGAAGCAAGGGCAGAAGCAGAATGCCTGGATGCTCCATAGCAAAGGCTTTCCCAAATGAAAAGGATTTCAAGGTTTAAATAAGATTAAAAATTAAGAATGTAAAGAATCTTTAAAAAAACAAGCAAACAAACAAACAACAACAAGAATTTGTCCTTATATGATATTGAACATTTTTGCCTCCACAGCCCAGTGGCTACCCCACACTGAAAGTATATGAAATGACAATTCAGCAAGAGAACGAGGGTGAATGCTTTGAAGGAATTAAGTCTCAGATAACCATTCTCTCTCTCTCTCTCTCTATAACCATGGATTATATATGAGATCAATATGTCATTAATGTGTGGATATCATATATAACCCTTATACATGAATTATAGTCCACACTACTGAAGAGACATGTTGAGAAAGTTTTTGGGTGACAGAGAGACATTATTTTTTGTCTCCCAACACAATGAGAATAAATGACAAAATATATGTGCTTACAATTATCCTTAGATCTTATTTTTTTGGCAGGTTTAACCACCATCTTTTCCCATTTATTTTTGAGTTGTTCATTTGTGAATATGCCAGTTTGATAGCCCCAAAGACAGGGAGCATCTGTTTGCCTATAAAGGAAATATATTTACGACATTCACTTCCACAAACTGCTCCCGAAAGAGCGCTTCAGTCACCCCCTTGAGGGGCTAACGAGAGGATCAGCAAGGTGAAACCTCCACCCTCCTGCCAAGCCTGCTAATTTGCCAGTGAGGGGTTGCAACTGTATCAGGTTTTGCAGTCTGTTTCTTTCACTAGAAGTGCAGTGTGACAACTAGTTCAGGCTTCCAAGCCTGCACACGTGCCCCTAACTACGGTAATTTTGTTGGTGACTGTGCCGGCCTGGTGCTAACGAGTTGTGCTAACGAGTTTCTGAGGCAACACTTCCCCACCACCACCCCTCACACAAAACCGGGCAGCCGCCATGACGACGGAGGGAAGGCGGCCACAGCTCCGTGTTTTCAAGCGGGCTCCAGACAAACAGCCAGCTAACGGCGAGCTACGGCCGAGGCNCTGCCCGCCGCACCGGCCCCGGGTGCTCGTGTGAGGAGGCGGCGATCGTGGGCCGGGACCCCGCGGCGCGGGGCCGTGCGGACAGCCTCAGCGCAGTGCTGGAGTGCTGCGTGCTGCAGGGAAATGCTGCTATCTGTATGCTGTTTCTTTCATTTTCTTTCATTTGCCAGTAGTTTTTTTTTTTTTTTTTTCCTTCTTCCTCATTGATGTCTGTGGAAATGAATGCTGATGGCCTGTATCTAATAGGGAAAAGAGCTTACAAACGGTTCAACCAAATGTGCAATATCTTACACCGTGTGTCTTAAGTTCAACCACAAAATGCGATCACTCAGGGTATTATTAAAACCATGAGTAAGGCTCTTGCACTGAACGACTGACTCAGGATCAAACAAGCGCTTTCAGGCCATACTAGAGGGCTGTTTAGGAGTGATGCCAAAACGGGATTACAGTTTGGACAGGAAACCAGATTCTGTAGTAACCCAGCTACATTTGTAAGCCCTCTGGCTCTGGCAGTGCTCTTTGATGCCTGCCCCACCACAGCTGCTCTCTGTTCCGCTGTACACAAAGTTCACCTGCAGGGCGATGGCAAAAAGGGCGTCTCAGACACCGCAGCTGTACCTCACACGGCCTATCACAGCCGACAGCAGGGCGGTTGCGTCCCAGCTCTGCTGATGGCGCTGGGTGGTACAGTCCCTTAGTCTGGCAGCAAGCGTATTCCACATCTAAAGTGAGAGCAGTATTCTGCTTCCTAGATCAGTCCACACATGAAGTATGGAGAAAGGCTATCTGTAGACAGGTAATAGGTCATAATGCCATGCCTTCTGGATTCCACATAATAAATAAGATGGAAGACAAACTGGATTTCTGTATGTGCCAGATATAATAGCATTAATAGGAAGATTACTGAAAGCTGGTTGAATCAAGTCACTCGTCATGGAAGGACATGGTGGGTGGAAAACTCACTCACCTGCTAAGCTCAAAAAGTAATGAACAGTGGTTTGAAATCCAGCTAGTGCTGGGTTACTAATGGCATTCCTGAGAGGTGGGTATTGGCAGGTATTTAAAACATGGTCAGACAAGGCTCAGAATTACTCGTTCTAGCTTTTCATCGGGGGTTAGATTAGAGATATCTAGAGATCAGTTCCACCCTAAATTATTCTGTGATTCTGTGACAAAAGAGTGGTGAAGAACAGCATTGCTCAGTATGCTGTGTGAAGGCAGAGAAGTTGTACCCACATCCCTGTGATCAGTGGAGGGTAACTGCATAAACTGAGTGATATGGTTTGCAAGAGGACTGAACAACATCAGATAGGTTCTTCTGCTTTCCTAAATTTAATTTAATGATGCTTATGTTCCATAGAGATAGCATGAACACACATGTTGCTTATCCCAGAATCAAATAAATGAAGTGGGTTGTAAGGACTGCTGAAAGGGATAAATAAGGTGAGCAATTTTAAAAAATGTTTTGTTTTGCATTTTCAAAATGAGTAATAGCAATCTTATCATATGTCACAGGCTACAAAGAAGGTATCAGTGGTGGAGTATCAAGGTCAGTCAGTGTGTCTACTCTGTATATGACGTTACATTCTTATTGCTGAGTTTGACTATTAGTCACTGTCTTTGTACAGATCAAGTTTTTTGGGTTTCGTTTTTCTTTTTTTTTTTTTACTAGTGACATTACCCTGCTCTAGATTTGCAGTATGTGCATAAATATCACTGAACAGATAAAGGCGTTAATGCTTCAGATAAGGAAGTGGCCAAAAAAGAGCGGAGACTGTGGTGGTTTAGCACATCTGTTTTGGTTGCTGCTGAGCTCCACAAAGGGGCTAGTTAGCTGGGAAGAGGTGATGGTGCAAAGAGCAAGCAAGGGCCAAGTCAGTGTATTTAAGAAGTGGATGATTTTTCTGGATAAGGTATGGAGCTGGCTATGAGCAGAGGCTAACTAGCATTTCAAGAGTTACCTTCATGCGTAAATTCCTTGCTGCAGCAGAAGTGAAATAATTCTGGTCATTTTTCTTTGATAGACTTTTTTTTTTTTTTTTTTTTTTTTTT
>VXAV01010110.1:0-20346 GCA_013399715.1 Alectura lathami | reverse complement strand
GGTTACTGTGACTTTTAGGAAAATGAGACAAGTATTTTTCATTGCAAAACCTTGAAGAGTTTTCTTCCTTAATGAAAAACAAAACAAAGTGAAGGGGAAAAAATTAAACTGTGCAGTCCATATGTGGTCGGCCTCTTTTTGACTAGTTTCTGTCTAGAGTGTTTTTAACTGCTCTTTTTTTTCTTTTGTGAAGACACTGGAATTCCCATTTCACACCATTTCTTAATATAGCGGGCAACCTTTTAAAGATGCTTGCATGGGAAAGTTCAGTTGGCACGCAGAGTGTCACTTGCATGGATAAGGCTACTGATTATTAGTCATCTTGAAGTCCTTGAGGAGGCCTACTGGCCTCAGTGGCATTTACAAGTTGTCTTCTGGTTCAGTTACCAAAAACTGTGATCCAACAAAAGCAACTGTTTCTTCAGGCTGTAGTTCAGTTTTTGACCTGCCTTGAGTCTGTGCTGCTGCTGGAACAGCTCACAGTGCTTTCAGGCTGGATCAGAGTATGAATCCAGCTGGAGAGTTCTCTGGGAGCAGCAAGGAGAGTTGCAGTCCTGATTGATGTGACTTCAATAATCAGTCATTTGCTGCAGAAACTTGTCAAAATGAGCCTTGGCTTTCCTGGAACAAAGCTTAAGATGTTTAGCCAAAACTAAGCATAAGAATTGGGGTGCTGTGATGGTTGTTATGGAGGATTTGTCTCTGAGGTTCCTTGAAGAATTTTCAGCCCTCTGTAGTTGGAGGGGCTATTCATAATATGGAAATCTTCATATTAAAAATACTACGTGAAGCTATGCATGAGTCGGTTTTGTAGGGAGTCATTGAAAAATAATCCAAGGTAAATAGTCAGAAATTGTATTTTGTGGACTCTGTTGCTGTTGGAAACTTTGGAGAGCTCAGGGGAGGAGCACAGCCTCTGGCAATGCTCAGCTGTAGTCAGCATCAAATCAGCTGCTGTTAATAAATCAGTATTCCTATGCTTTGGCAACAAGCTTTTGGATTGGCACTTCTTTATGAAAGCTTGTTGGGTGTAGTTGCCCTGTCCAGTGTAGGATGAAGGTGTGCCTTCATCAGACAAGTGTGCCTACTACAGGCAAGTAGATGATGAACCACTTACCTGAAACAGCTAACTTAACTAGGAATCTGTGACTAAGGCAAGCTCCTCAAGATGGCATGAGGGGGGTGGGAAGATTCTTTACTGTGAGAGAGCAACATAAGACTTCTTAGCTCAGCTTTTGTGGTTCAGATAAAATGGAAATCTGTAGTGCTGCAATCCATAGTGCTGCAAAGCTGTTAGGTTAATAGTTTGGCTTCTGAAATATGGAAGTTACTAGAAAATTTCATGTACTCCTAGCCTTAGAAAAGCAAATAACTTAAAAATCCCCCAGAGGAACTCAGGCCTTAGAATAGCAAGGGTATTGTAGTAGGAGATGAGGTGAGATTTCATTACATTTCTATATTAAAAAGGCTACCATTAAAAAGGGATACCATTACACCATGGTAGAGGAGAAATAGCAAGATTTTTTTTTTATTTTTTAGGTCTTGGAGGTACACACTGCTGGCAAAAATGCCGAACATATCCAAAATTGCTAATTTAGAGGAAGCTGGCTAGTAGCAAGTATTTGTTCACCACTTTTCTGCTGCATCAGCGCCAGGCATAGCAGAAGCCAATAGCTGATCACTCAGCAGACACTAAGAAAGAAGGCAGGATGTCAGATTTTCACTAATTTACCAAGTCAGTATTTCTTTTTATGTTGCATTTCACTGAAAGATTTAAGAACTGACATGGGAGAACATCTTAAGGATTGTGTTTTGTGTGCTGTTTGCCTCAACTCATGTAGCACCCTCACCTGCTGTGAAGGTCAAGCCTGTGACTGGCTGATTCTGCACCCTTGACGCTCAGCCACGGCAGAACAGCAAGCTCACTAGCCAGGTTGCAGGGTGTCACCTTACCAGCAGCTGTATCTGTTTTCCTTTCTGTTTTCTAAATGTATTCTGCTGTGGCTGGCTACAGAAGCCGGTCAGCTTTCCTCTAAGTATTTATTAGCAAACTGAACTGCTGTGGCAGCAGTTGGGAAGCAATGGCTTAGCATTTAAGCAAAACAAATTTTTCCTTGACATATTGAAAAGGGTGCAGTTTTGACTACAGAAGCTGATTTGAACCTACCTCTTCTTACATATTTCTTCTTGAGAGGAAAACCTATCCACTTTTTTGGAATAGAGTGGAAGCTGTCATGGAAACAAAAGCATAGAACCACCTTCATAAATGAGGTATCAAATTTGTGTTTTGCCAGGATTGTTTGGAAGGGGCAACAGCATATCCAGCAGAGTATCTCTCTGCAACCATTCCACTCCTTGTTTTACTAACACAAGGCCAAGTATTGAAAAGCAGGCATAGAATCCCCTCCCTTTTTCTAATTTGCATTGCCCTAGATTTTCATTCTTCATTGCCCCAAAATAACACCGGTGTAAATTTGCAGAATTCTGTAAGCAGGCTGTCCATCTTTCTCCTGCCAGTCATGCCAGGTATTAAGTGACTTGTCCTTATTAAGTGACTTGTTACTGTCTGCAGTAACAAGTGCTTACAGAGACGTGAAGAAGGCATAGAGAGACAAGGTATAAGGTGTTGAAGAGAATTTGGACTAGCACTACAAATATATCTTAGTTCAGTCCTCTGACGTATTTTGTGGATTGCTTTAACAGCAGCATGCTTCATCTGGGATATTTTGAGTGCTCAGCGCTTCCAATAGTTTTTATTATACTTGTGCTTAATTTGCAAGGGAGGAGGAGCAAATGCAGTGTTGAGAAAGTCTATCTAGGTGCTCTTTGTGGGATGATAGGGAAGACTAATTAATTTGTTTAAAAATCAGATTTTGTGTCCTTTATAGATTTGCTGTGATACTGTGGCTCATGCCTTAGTTGAGTTAGAATTATTATTGTGATTTTTGTTTGTGAGGTTTTGTTTTTTTTGAGTAACATCCTGGATAATGGGTTTCATCTTTCTCTCCTTTTGCCAGAGCTGATCTGTGAAACTTGTTGGTAAGTAGAGAGGAAGTAGCACGATCTGCGCTGTTATAGTGCAGATACAGGATCAGCACCTTAATGGTATTTTTTTTTTTATCCTCAAAGGTTAAGAAATCCAAATTACTTCTTCGTTAGTTTTTCTCATTGTCATGTAGATAGCAATGTGAGGGTTTTTTTTCTGCTCAAGTAATGAAGGACCCTGCTGTGACTAATTAATCTGTGACATTGATTAACGTCTGACTTGAACTGAAGCTATCTTCGAAATTATGAGTGCACTGGCAATGCTGTATAGCTGGTTGTCAGTAGGAATGCACAGTAACATGTTAATACTGCCTAGATGAAAATCGCATTCCCATTGTCTATTTTTAATTAAAATTCATATAATTGGGATATTTAATGAATTATTTTAAATATTCATCAGTTTGTCTCTCCCCAGAGAGCATCTCCAGTTCTGCATCTTTCTCTAGCTGCATAGTTCTTCCACACCGAGCAATGCTATTCTAAGATGTATGTTTTCTTAGTCTTACAGAGCATCCTTCTTTAGTATCTTTCAGCATCTTTCACAACTGCTTTGTTCTTTTTTTAATTTAATTTTTTTGACTAAGGTAGGTTTTTTTCTTCTTCTAAGTTTTTTTTTTTATTCTTTTGTGAAGACTTCATTTTGATTTTGTTAAAAGTCTGTGAAAATTCAAGGCACGTGATGATTGCGGGGTTTAATCACAAAAGATTGTTGTCTTGGAGCTCTGCAGGTTCTGTCATTTTCAGTTGAATCCCTCAACCCAATTATTTCACAGAGAGCTTGTGCCTTCAGATTTTCCATGTAGGTCAGTTTTGACAACGCCTTGTTGCTTGTAATGTCTTTGAAACTGCATTGCTGTATGACTATGTCTCGATCAAACGGAGGGGGTTTCCTTTAACTAGCACAGAAAACAGAGCAAGGTGAGCTTTGGCAAGCCTGGCTGCAGCCCCTGTTGTGTACCTGTAAGTTCATATGGCCTGGCTGCTGAATTCCAGGTTGCCATGCTTCATCTGTTACCGGTGCTAGATTTGGATGGACTAAAAGTGTGGGGTGTTTTTTCCTTTAATCCGCAGTCATACTGAAGAACTTAAACTGAACAGAAATCAGTGACTTCACTTCGCTGATTTTAGTAAACTAGATTTTTTTTAATGCTGAAAATTAGCTTCCTTTGCCTCATGATCAAGGAAGTAACACATCCTACTGCAATAGCTATCTTGCAGACGTTATGTTTCAGGAGCACAGACTGTATCTGCAGATCTTGTCAGCAGCCAAAATCTAACCTGGTTAGCTGAACCAGGGTTTCATGGCCATTTTAATCTGTGAAGTTGTGGAAAGCTAGCAATGCCTCTGCTCTTGATGGGAGGGAATAGTGCTACTTGAGAAAAGCTATCTTAAATCTGTTGCAGTATTCTTCTGAAGTATTTCCCTGGTTTTAATAGTTTTTCTAAATTATTTAGATGGGATCTGTGGCCAGAGCAATATGCCAAGAGGTGGTCCTCAGTTGTTGCACTTAAATTTTAAATTATGCTCGAAGGAAGTTGATGAAGCTGTTTCCTTGTGTACTGAATGTCAAATTCTTGTTGTTGATGCAGTTGTTGATGGGCAAAAGCAATGTTATTGCCAGCAGAATTCCCTGTTACATTTTGCTAGGATCAGCTCTGTGGCTCTAACAGATGTTACTTCCATAACTTGAATTGTGAAACATGAATTATGAAATGGCAGAGCCTTGGATTTCTTCCCTTCGTAAATACCTACAAAACACAAATTTGAGCCATCTGCAGGATTTGACATGACATTGTCCAGCGTAGTACTGCAGATATGTGGGAGAAGCTGTGGAGCATGGTAGTGTGCCCACCCCTGCTTCCAGCAAGCTTCATTTGGATGTTCTCCTATGTTCATCAAATGTTGCTTTGTGTCCTGCAGAGTGTTGAAGGCAGGAACCAGCCTTATGAATGCTTCTAAAATCAGACTTCATATTAAAAGTATCATGTAGCTTCTGTTTTGTGGTCATCTGTAATGACCTGTGGCTCATTCCCCCATTGTGAGAGGCCTGTTGTGTCATACCAGGCTCCATGCTTTGAGCTCTGAGCGCTCTCTCATTTGCTTTTGGTGCCGTGTGTTAGTCTGTTCTGTGATTATTCATGAGCTTTGATTATGTGTGTAGCTTCCCTTCTGTATAAAACCTAAGAACTGTGATACAGCAGCATCAAAGCTATTGGCTGTTTGCATAAAGCTGCAGGTGCTGGTGTGCACGTGGACTGGGAGTTGGTGCAGGGATAAAAGGAGATGAGGTGCATTGTTTGTGCCTTCTGACAAGCTTAAACTACTGGGACTATTTTAAACAAGAACTGAATTAGAACTTAAAAATGGAAGAAATTCCATCAAAACCCTAACTCACTAAAAATAAAATATGCTTTGCAAATATTCTTTATATCCAAATAGTTGGGAAGTACAGCATTTTTGTCAGTCTTGATCCCTTGCACTGAAAATCTCTACCCCCATGTCTGAGAAGAAATGTGCTGTAGTAAAACATCTGCCCCGTGTATGTGACTGACTTGTACTAGGCAGCTCTGAACACAGTCTTAAAATGGAGTGGAAGCTTTGAGAACAGTGTGCAGTTTGCAGTGAGCTTGTTTCCTCTGGGACATTACGTGCTGTGGCTCATCTCTACTAAGCTCTCAGGCACCCTCAGAGGGGTTTCTTCACTCACCCACCACAGTCAGCAGCTGATGCGTCTTCTGAAACTGCAGGTGCTGCTGTTCTAAGATAACAGGTACAGTGGCTGAGGCTGGGTCATATTCTTGGTGACTGTGGTGAGGCATGTTTCTTTGGGTAACTTAACTGCAGGTTTATGAAATTCACTTGGAGCTTGGGAAAGCAACTTGAAATTCCTGGGTATGGGTAGTGTATGTGGTCACATTCCCAGCTGTGTCATTGAATGTCACAGGACATGAACATAAAACACTGTTGCACTGATGGTAGCCACAAATTGTTTGTGAAGAGCACACAAACTTCTGGTCGGTTCTGCAAGAGTAATTTTTCTTATTTAATGAATGCATAGAAAAAGCTAATAAAGCATACAGAGAGCACACTGAGAATCTTCAGTATCAGTTAGTTATCTCGATCCCTTGGTTTGTTCAATGGACGCTCATAGATCTGAGCATGTAAGTCATGTTTGCAAGTTCAAGGATTGGATTTTAGAAAAACTGGATCCCAACAATACTAGGAGATCACAATAGAAAACTGACCCTGGATTTTCAGAGTGATGTGATAGCCAGAAGATACATTGTGGTGCATTATCAGGAAATGGAATACGTGAATGGGAAGACAGCACTGTCCAGTAGGAGTTATGAATAAGGAATTGCATATAAAGCTGGAAAGTGGATTGGACTGTGTGTCCATTTCTGTTGTGCTTACTTGAGTAAAGATGGAGGAGGTTGAGAAGTTGAAGGAGGTTGGAAATAAGCCACATTCTCAGTGTGCCACAACAATGAATGATGAAAAAAGCAACATAATTAAGATATAAGGATAAGGATTCATTTCTGTTATCTTAGGGAGGGGGTGCTGAGGGGGTGCTTGCAGCCTAAGGTGTTTTTTTTTTTTTTTTTTTAATTAACGAAGTCAAAACGAGGTGTTGGATAGAATTTGAGCTGGTAAAAAAGACATGCATTGGACACATGCAACTTCAAA
Source organism: Alectura lathami (assembly GCA_013399715.1). Taxonomy (NCBI): domain Eukaryota; kingdom Metazoa; phylum Chordata; class Aves; order Galliformes; family Megapodiidae; genus Alectura; species Alectura lathami. Next base: position 13,613 of record VXAV01010110.1, on the reverse strand, counting down.
AAGTGACAGAAGCTCCAATGTTTGTATGGGCATTTAGAAATTCACATACTTTAGAAGAATTTGAAATTTTGCCACTTCTAGCCTGACAAAAGCTTATGTCTTTTGCAAGACTGGCAGGGCATTGTAATAGAGGTACCTGCTTCATTCTACCAACAGGAGTGGTCAACTCCATGTATTTGGATGTGACTACAGAGGAAAAGCAGCTTGAGAAAATGTCTGAAATCTGAAGTACTGATTTGCTGATGGACGAGATACTATATGTTGAAGAAAAAGAACTGAGTGTTCAGAAGAACATGAAGCAAGTATGAAACATTCAGTGTGAGAGCGAGGGCAAGTAAAAAGCAGTCAGCACTATGTGGACATCACAAATAGCAGTTGAACTTCTAGCTTCAGGATTACCCTGTAAAGTCAATATATATATATATATTTTCTTTTAGAAGCAAATTTTATGCTGAAAACAAAGTCAGAATTTATTTAAAAATCACTCTGGATTAGGCAGCTTGATCTAACTGAACTGCTGTAGTCTGCACTGGCTGACTGGAATTAGTGTGTGTGTGTGTGACTGTAGCTGGCTGGGCACCTTTAAGCACAAGATGGTGTGTGAATGTCATTTGCCTGCTTGTCTTTTGGCTAACTGCAGATCAAAACTGCATTCCCATCCTCGATACTGTTAGGAGGGGGGAAAAAAAAAAAAATCTGTCAGCACCTGATACTGCAGCACGTCATGATCCAGCCTGTGTGGACTTCTGCAGCTGCAGTAGCCATCTCAGGTGGGCTGATGCTTTTTCATCGGATGCTTTTGAAGCTAGAAATCTCATTTCCATATGTTGAATTTCAATGGCAGCATGACAAACAATGCAGTCTTTGGGAGAAGTGCTCAGTGTGTTTTCTGCTTTTACCAGCAGTAGCCCTGATAGAGAGAAGGGACAGCCCTTTGTATAATGAAGTCGAATTGGCTGCAGAGATATTTTGCTGTAGCCCATAGTGTTTCTTCAACGGTGCAGCAGAGTCTTTTGTTAGGTTATGGTCAACTGCAAAAGGGGTGAATGAAAGAACTACAAATTGCAAAATGAGGTTCAGTGAGATGAATAAATAACTCCCCAAGCTTACCTGTACTTCCTGAGCAGAGTGATGAGACAAAGCTGTAGCTTCAACCTAGCTGCTTCTGGGTTTGGAAAGCTGAACTTTTTGGGAGCTGCTGTCTGCTACAGACTTAGTAGGGAGCATTTGAACTGCAGCTGTCCCTGCCCTAAAGATCTTACAGAAGTGAAGAGCAGTGTGTGTGCATCCCTTGCAACCAGACACTTCCGGCACAGTATTCATTGCAGAGTTCTGATGTGTCTAACAGATTTGACCACAGAAAAAGGCAAAATCTGCAGTGGTAGCAACAAAATGCTTGTCAGCAGACCTGCCTCTCCTGGCTCTTGGACAGCTGTTGCTTTGGGATTGGTGTCCCCCAGCAGTGCTGCCTTGAGGCTGTAACTTGGGGTCTCCTCGCTCCTTGCCCATCACAGCCCATGCTGCCCGCGTGGCTGATCCCCATGGCAGCTCAGCTCTCATGCGTGGTGGGCTTTGGAGCAGGAGTGCTGTTAACAGCAGAGCCAGCCCGCAGGAGCTCTGCTCCAGTATTTCAGCAGCTGCTAATCCATTTACAGTCCAGCTGATCAGGTTGCTCTGTTCAGTACTGCAGAAACTTCCCGCTCCGCAGCTGTAACAGAGCTGGCTTGATGCGTAGAAGCTAGCTGGGGTATGGAATCCAACCAGCAATTACAGCATGGACGCGGGCCTGGCTGCAGAGGCTGCTAGCTGCTTTCTGCTCTGTAGCTCTTGATTACTTGCATTAACCAAGGACTCTTACTGAGAGAAGTTTTGAAGCTTGAAGTTTAGTCTCTAAATCAAGTCAATATTTTGGGTGGCAGATGGGCTCTAGCAGGTTGATTTTTGGTTTGCAGTGAATTTGTTTGTTAGCTTAAGAGTAAATGTCTGGGAAAACTTGAAGAAAAACGTAAAACATCGGTTTCATGCTTTTTGGTTCTCATGCTGGTGTGAATTGTCATGTTGAAGAAGCTGCTTTATGATACAAAACTAGATAAAAGACTTTGTCTTTCTGAATACTGTTGTGTAAGTAGTTGATCTGAAATTCTTTATTCTGTCTCTGCAGAGCTATAAATGGGGAATAAAGTTTTACTGTGGGATTTGTAAATGTATTCATTTGGATTGTCATGGCAATAATGCCTCCAGATTCTATAGCAAGGCTGGCTTACTGTTGCTCATGAACAAATTACCAAAAGAAACCTACCACAAATAAAATCCAACCCTCTTCCATGCCCCAACACCACCAACAAAACTCCCATGCAAACTCCCATATAGAGTTTTGAAACTTCACTTTAACTCTCTTGGCTTTAGTAATTAGTCTAAAATAATCTTAGGTCCTTTCTTCTTTACCCTTCTTGTCTGACAGTAGGACCCTCAGACAGCACTTGACATAGAGAGCTTAATCTGCTTTGGTATCATAATACAAACTGATTTGGGGAAGATGGCTTGTTAATAAACTGAATTTGGGCAATATAGTCTTTGTGTATTGTAGTGGAAGCTGTGGAGAAGTGCTAGATGCATTTAGCATTACCTAAAAATGAGATGTGAACAACAAATATTCATAGAAAATCCAGCCATCACTGTAGGATTCTGTTTGAAAAATACATATATATAGTTTTCCTTGAAAACTGTAGTTTGGAAAACTATTTCCTTGGAAAATATGGCTTCTGAAAACTTCAGAATGCAGTCAATGTTTTCAGGTATTATGTTTTAAAAGTGTTTCAAATCTAGATCTAAATGTTTATACCATGTGTGATACTACCATTTTACTGAAACAGTTCTGTTTTCTTCTAGGTGAATCTGGACTGGGAAAATCAACATTAATCAACTCATTATTCTTAACAGAATTATATTCTCCGGAGTATCCAGGTCCCTCACACAGAATTAAAAAGACTGTACAGGTATGTCTGGGGGGAAGACTGCGGCTTGAGCAAATTAACTCTCAATTTAGTGACGTTAGGTAATACAATTTTCACGTAAGTACGTACATTTTAAGTAAGTGTAGTTATAATAGGAACCACTAAGAAGTAGTTAGTGTGTTACTAAGTGTACTGTAGCTACACAGAACTTCCAGGTTATTAAACCTGTTATCCTACTGAAGTGCAGGAGCCCTGAAATACTTTGCGTACTTTAGAAACATCATCTCAATGTAATCCTCCTGAGAAGTGGAATGCCTTATTATTGCTTGAAATATTGTGTAGATATGCAGAAATACTTAGATGTGTATTGACACCCACCAACTGTCTAAAGCAGGCTTTAGAAGCTATGTGTTATTAGATCTTTCTGCTTACTGCATGTCCTTTGTGTAAAACTACTTGCCAGTGTTCTGCAACCTGTATCCTTTGTGGTTATGTCTTCTACCACTTAGAAGTTGTTACTCTGAAGCATACATGAGACTGGGGTGAACCTGGCTGACTTGGAGTGCTGGACAAAGAAGGTGTTCCTACAAATGTGCATTACAACTGAAGTATTTAGTCAAATTGAAAAGTACTATCTGATCTGTTTGTATGTAAGATTTTGCTACTAATAAAATACATTTTTCTTTCAAGAGATGTAGCATGCTGTTTGTATCATAAAAATGTTATTCAGAAAGAAAAAACAACCTAACATTGAGAAATAGCTAAATGGCCTCTTACTATTGGGTGTTGGTCAGGAAATTATTGCTCTTCAGTGGGCTATTTCCTACTTTCACAGCTGAGCAAGTGAATAAGAACAGATGAGCTCCAGCCATCTTTCTTGATGCCTGTCAGACAGTTGTTTAAGATTTTGGCAAAGACAGCTTGTGATAATGCGATTATGTACAAGACCCCCTGTGAGCACCAGGTTATGGCTCACAGTTGCTACTGTTGTCCCCTATAGGTCCTCCACCTGCAAAGTGTGACACTCAGACCACCTCAGCTGGGTCTGAAGCTGTTGTGTACTCACAGAGCTGTCAGGAGGGGGTTAGGGAGCCTTGTGTTAAGCTAGTAGATAGTTGAATTCCTAAACAAAAGTTGTAAAATGGAATTTTTTTTTTCTTCAGTGGTACTGGATGCCACTGCTCCAGTCATATGACCCACTAAACTTCGTGTTTTATGGGAGTTCTTGTTTGTTTCTTTTGTTTGGAACTTTGGGTGTGGGATTTTTTATCCAGTCTCAGAATGTGAATGATTGCTAGGAAAAAGTTGATTATGCTCATATTTAAGAAAGTTGAATGAAATGGCTTGCCAGTTAGCTCAACTTCAAAGTCTCGAAGACCAACACAAAATGCATTTGTTACAGAGAATCAATTTTTTGTTTGGAGGAAAGATGTTGAATATCCGGAATTGTAATAATGTATTAATCTTTCTCTGAGCTTTGGCCATGTCTGTTAAGCTGTTTTATCAGTTTAATGTAAAATCACAGTGACTGACACAATGGGCTTGTCAGCTTATTAGTAGGGGCATGAGAGCATTATTTGAATTAGAAAAAGCTGTGTGTGTGCACACCTGGTTCAAAGAAATGTTAAGTGGGATGGAAAAGGTGTGCAAATAGTTTAGTACTAACACAACATACTTACTAATGGACACAAATGAAGCTCAGTTAATGCTGGAAAATGAAGTAGAAGAATGACTTATTGGAAGAGAGACTTGGTGTGATTTCATTATTGTTGATTTTATTTTGGCAGCTGAAGCGAAACCAATTCAGGTTATGTTCACTCATTTGAATTGTCTTAAATAACATAGGGGTGAGTTGGCAGTTGGCTTCCTGTTGTTGGAAGATTTTTTTAATTGGGAAAAGTAAGAGTTTACATACAAACTTTTTTTTAAAAAGAAAAATTACAGGACAGCTTTCAGAGATAACTCAGTCCATCCCTGGCTAATGGTGGATCAATGTAAGAAAAGAAAAACTGAACAAAAACCATGCATGTGGAGTTTCTGGAGTCTCAGTCAAGTACTTTCATCTGCTGTGTAGCAAAACTTGATCTAATCATCCTGACCTGTTGTGTTCTTCAGACATGGAACTTTTATCTGAGTTTCTAAGTGAGGATAATTTTCCACTACAAGTTTGGAAATTGTGTGTACTGGTTTGATTTGCATGCGTTTCCAGGCAAATATTAAATAATTAATAGCAAGAACCAGTATTTGGATCCATGGGATTTGTACCATTTGCCAGTGCAGACCTTTTTAAGTTGAAAATCAAGATGCAAAGGATTTTGTAAGACAGAGATGAGACCAGAGCAGCCCAAAATCTTCGTGTTAATCATTCCCTGCTTTTACATGGTGGGAATCACTGATCAGGAAGCATGTAGCAGTCTCACTTAGGTAATTGCAAACTGTGGTTCGGGCAGTGCTTGAAAACAATAGTAGTTTGAAGTTGTTTCATGAGCAAGATCCATTGCATTCCTTTCGTATCTTCATAAACAAGGGATAGTGAATGACTTGATGTCAGATGGGTGCAAAGCCTTGTTTAATCTGTTAAAAGGAGTTAAGCTGTAACACGCACAGTGTCACAGAGTTCTGCATAGCGCTGCAGGATACGCCAGTGTGACCCAGTTAACCAGAGTGCATGGGAAAATGGACATTTGGAGTGGAGTTCTTATTAAAAGTTTTAAATTCCAAGGCTTGAACTAATGTTTTCCATGAATCCCTTGGGAATACTTGTAAAATCAAATGATGAGATACAGTTGGATGCTTAACTGTGAATGACACTGGTTTACAGGGTTTTTTTGGATCTTGTCCAGATGTTGCTGCTTTCTGTGCCTTTGACCATGTATGGACACATCCATTTAGGTTACAAAAGAAATACAACTTTACAGAGGCTTTAGGGCAGGCTCTTCACCTACTGTCTCCTACCAGTCATCTCTACCACTTCCAGTGTGTGGTGAATGTGGTCTGACTGCCCACAACGTGTTCACAAATGTTTAATTAGATGCATTAAGTCTCTTGTTCTGTAGGTGTTTGAAAACCCTGCTTTGACAGCAGGACATCTACATGAGTTGATGAAAAAGAAGAATTTGAATTCTCTCCACTGAGTAAGATCTCAGCGCTGTCTGCAGAGATTCAGTTACTGCAGCCATTTGTCAGAAGGTGCCTTCAGAAGTTTAGCCACATTTGGGGAAGAATGTTTGGTGTGGCGTTTCTAAGGCACTCCTAACTTTCCTTTTTCTTGGTTATAAACACACATTCAAGATTAAATGTTATTAATTGCTTTTCCAGTAAAAGCATTCCACTGTGAAAGCTTAAGAATTTAATGACTCTTGCTAGGAATTTTTGTGCTGGAGAATGAAGTTGATACCTTGTAGCACTTGGCAAGAGTGCAGTTGGTAATGTTGCCATCTGTAGTATTTTGAAAGTGTTATAGCTTTCTTACACTGCAGAGAGCTCTGTTACAGGGGTGCTCTGTGGTTACTGTATGCAAGATAGCAAAAAGAATTCAAGGAATCAGAAGTTAATCTCCTGTGTGCTAAAGCTTGTGAGTAGTAAACTCTTGACTGAGTTGACTGTGTGCCTGGGGATTACTGTCTTGAGTTCTGGCATCAGTTGTGTACAATAAAATTTCTCTGCAGAGCTCTCGAGGGAAAAGATCTATTCAGCACAATTTAAAATTAAGTTTTGAAAATGCTACATGTATTCCCAGGTTCTCACTGCTTTGGACTGGACACTTTTGGAAGGGTAGAAGTTGTGCAGTTAGTGGAAGGATGACTCGGTTGTGTCTAGTCTGGTGGGAGTGAGTGCTTTTTTTTTTTTGCTTTAAATTTTGTGTTAAATCTTCTAAACTTTGCAGTTAGACATGCTCAAGTAGGAGGTTGAATTGGGTGACCTCAAAGTCCACTTCAGCCTAGAGCCTCCTGTGACCAATCATCCAGGTTAGCCCAGTGCTGAGGGCTCTTGTTTTAGGAAGATGCCTTACCAATACTTCTTTTTTCTTTGCTTGCCTTTTTTTGGGTAAGGAAGTGGTTCGTGGTGACTGGGTTATTGCCAAATTAATTTGTTAAGACCTAGCAGCAAAATGGATTGATCTGGCTTGGGTAGGATCTCTGCTGGTAAGCAGGGGGGAAAAATGTCCATTTACATATTCAGAGATTGAATACAGAGCTGCAGCTTCTTTAAAGTTAGTCATTGTTTTCTGTGCTTCTGTATATCCTTTTCTTATGTATGAGTATTTTACTTGTGCAAGAGGTATCTAGTTTGACTTTCTGTGGAGTGTTCATTAATCCTCTAGCTTTCGGTTGCATCATAAACCAGTGATTGCAAAGTGCTTGCAACAATTTCCAGGTGTGTTTGAGCCAGCCTGTTTCAGCTGTGCAGATAGCTATGAGCAAGCACTGAAGTAGCATTGACAGGATCTCTCATGTCTTGAGCTGGCCAGGAGACCATCCAGATAGGACTTATTATCCAAGTTTCCACTCCCTCTGATGGTGCGTTACTGAATGCTCGTGCAGTTGCTCACTTAGTTCAACATAATTTTCTTTCCCCATTTGATGATCAGGAGGCTTAAACAGTGTGTTAAGCAGTACTGTGGCATAAATGTCCACAAACTTGTGTGCAGCCACTTGCTGTTAGGAGTTATCAATGGCATGGTTGACTTCTTGAATCTGTAACTGGAAAACAGTGTTAAGACAATTTCTGTTGAATTACTATTAGTATCAGGAAAAGCATGACTGAGTGTGTAAGTAACTGAAAACAACCAAAATGCTTCTGTGAATTCATCATTTCTGACTGTGTGAGTCAGCCTGACGGATATGACAGGGATTATAGTGCATGTTTTCACCAAATGCTATTTCATCAGGTGGATACCCGATACTGACATTGTCAATGATTATTGAGATATTATTACCCCATTTTGGGGGAAAATAGGCTTAGCAGTCCATTTGCTGTTCAGCCTGAACTTTTCCCGGGCCTACTTCCACTAGGCTCCCAGAGCTGTGCTGCAGATGGGGTCATGGCTCCGGCACGCATTCCCACACCCAAACTTTGCATCAGATCTGGTGCTGCGGGGGCTGTCTTGTTAAGTCAGGTTTCCATCAGTGACCAGTCCAGGACGGTCGTGTGAGCTGTGGAAGCAGATGGCAGCTGGATTGTGTTACAGAATCACAGAATTGCAGGGGTTGGAAGGGACCTCTCCAGATCATCAAGTCCAACTCCCCTGCAAAAACAGGTTCCCTGCCTTCCATCCTCGCTGCCTTTCCCCAGCAATATGCTGACTGAAGATAAATGTTTTCTCAAGAAGATACTAACTGGACTACAAATGTAACTTCAGGATGACTGGGGCAGAGGGTGGGAATTAGCTCTAAGAATTGTAATTTTCCTTAAAATAACCAAAGTTAGCAGTTTAATTGAGGATGATGCCTGATTTATGAGAATTTGGGTGTCTCAGAATATCTTTTTTATACTGACATGAGTATTCTTGCTTAGGGTTTTTCCTCTTTTTACACGAGTTAAAATATTATTTTAACTATGTAGATGAATTATTATTGGCTTCTTAAATCATGACCCATTTTTAATGTGCAAATCACTGATTATCAAAATAATTGGGATTTTATAAGCAAAGCATGTTGCTCTGAAGCAGAAAGATCAGCAATTCTTCGTCAGACTTCTTATTCATTGAATATTTTTGCTAATGTTTAAAGTAGGTGACTAAATTGCAAAGCATTTACTCTGGTCCCTTCTACAGGTTGAACAGTCAAAAGTTTTAATCAAGGAAGGTGGTGTTCAGTTACTACTTACAATAGTAGACACACCAGGATTTGGAGATGCTGTGGATAATAGTAATTGGTAAGACATTCTCAGTGTGTTCTCTCCTGCAGTAATACTGGATTGTATCTTTTGTGTGTGTGTGTGGTACAATACCTTGTGACTTTTTCTAAATGTGCACTTAGACCTTCATGTAGAGTATTCACGTGTTTAAACTTGTCTGTTAACTGAAAACGTCAACTACTGCAATTTTGATTACCACTATGACTTGAGGGAAATGTTATCAGTTTCTCTAACTGCCATTAAAGTCATCAGAACATTAGGTCTTTATCAGCACTTCCTTTGTATGCTCTCACAAGATTTGACCATCAAAGTGCTTTGTTTCCTTGCTTTTCTGAAAGTATTCTATTTAATGCTATTACAGTGAAGGTAATTGTGTTTGTAAAGGATTGTCAGTGAACTAGTAGATTATATCTTCTATGTAACTTCATTGTACTCTGAGGAACAGTTTGCGTAAAATTTGCTGTGTTTAATGTTTCCTTGTGACCTTTTAAAAAAAAAAAAATTAAAAAAAAATACTATATGTCTAGTTCTTAGCAAAGTCAGAATTGTTACATAAATGATGCAACTTACAGGTTTTTATTCCTGTAACCTCTGCAGCTGGCAGCCTGTTATTGACTACATTGACAGTAAATTTGAGGACTACCTGAATGCAGAATCTCGAGTGAACAGACGCCAGATGCCAGATAATAGAGTGCAGTGTTGTTTATACTTCATTGCTCCTTCAGGACATGGGTTAGTATTACTGTATTTTATGTTTCCTTTCTCTGTCTTTATCTCAGATAAACATCCAAGCTTGAAAAATTCTTACTTTTAAAAAGCTCCAGTTAGGAGTTTCTTAATGGCATGCAGATCATGCCTTATATCAAAAATGAGCTTTGTTTGGCTTGTTTGACATCAGCATGCCTGACAGGTAATCAATTAGAACACCAGAAAACATGATTGCACATCAACTACGTAACAAGAATAATGGTATTAGAATAATTACAAATACACAAGTGTTCAAAAGTGCTAGGACTGCTTGTGATCTGTTTGTCTTTGCACAAACACTGGTATTTCAATTTCATCTATAGAAGCTGGTTCACACGCCAAGCAATAGGATTTTTCCTTCCCTTTCTTCTTCTCTTCTTCCCTCTGATATTAATGATAAACTGAGAGTAGAAAGTTCCTTGCATCCTTTTGAGCATGGAGTGTAATTCTTTGTCTACTGACATTTCTGATACCATAGTTCTGTATTTCTTCTACCCCTTCTTAGTTTATAACTTGAACAGAGTTCTGTCTAGTGGTAGAGAGAGAGAACGGTATTGCCAGAGTGTATTAGATGCAGGCTGGCTAGATCTGAAATCGGTTATTTAGCATTTAATCATTTTATTACAACTGAGTACATTTGTCAGAGACTCTTCAAGTTGTACCTTCAAAACAAGCAGGAGGAGAAGATAAGTAGCCTATTCCTTTGCATAGATCAAAAGCAGCAAAGTTTTGCCAAAGCAGTAATGTAAGAAATTCTGAGGATAATTCCTCTGGCAGTGAAAAAGCCTGTTACTACATTCAGCTTCTGTAGTTACCATCCAAATGGCTGTAATAATCATTTTGAACAAGAAAGACTTCTAAAACTCTGGAAGAAATCACTGGGATTGTCATAGATAAGGGTTTTTCTTTTGTAGACTTGTCTTAACTAAACATTTTTTCACCAACCTGCATGTTTGTTATGTCAGTTTTACTCAACATGCATGTCAGTTTCAGATGCAAACATTTGAGTATTTGTCAGATAATGTTTCATTAGTTGTGCTAAATTAAAATTTCATGTTAATAAAGGGAGAATCAACCTTTCTTTGTGTTAATCAGTTTTTTAGCATAGGCTTGAGATTCTTCAAAAAAACATTTCTTGTCATTTTATATATATATATATATTTTTCTCCCTCCTTCTATCTGTTAAAACTTCTTAAATCCACTGGTGGTACAAATTTTTTGTAAGGAAAAATTAGTACTTCAAATAAATCAAGTTTTGGCTTCTGTCTATGAGTTTACAAGCTGGAAAAATATTTCCCCTACAGTGATATTTTATTTTTGAAAAGAAATCCAAGTTGAGTTAGGCTTGCATAGTATCTTCTTCAATTTCTGAAGTCTATGATTGTGCTCTAATTAAGGAAATTAGTTGATAAAATTGGTGCTTCTGTTAGCATTCATTTCCTCTTTTAAGATACTTCTCTTTTCTGAAAGAACATTACTCACTTCCTACCTGGCTTCTGTAGTGGTGCAGTCTTCCATCGTGCTTCCTGTGCAGACAGCAGCCCATGTAAAATACTTGTCACCCTTAATGCATGGGTCTGTTTACAGTGAGTTAAAGCATTTGTAGGTGAACTTGCTTTTGTCTGTCCTTGTGACTTGATACCTTTGTAAAAACCCAGCTTGTTAGGATTTATGAAACCTGCAACAGAAGTTGCGGGTTTGGTCCTTCTTTCTAAGGTGTCTCACTTTTGGTAACTGGTGTCCACAAAAACATCTGAGCTATGGAGTTAGTTTGTATGAGACAGGGAAGAGGGCAAAGGGGCTGATGGGGAGGTGCTTCTAGATGAGTGATGATGAATTACATCCTCTTCCTGCACTGGTAGGATCATTATGTAAAGGCTTCCTTGGAACTCCTCAGCTTTAGCAGCTGCCTGTCAGCCTGGTGCTGACTTAGGGAGCTGTTTGAAACGAGGAGAGGGAAAGCATGTTAGGGTGAATGGATAGTCACACCAGTGCTCTTAGACTAGACATCCATTAATGTTTGCTGCTGAATGGAGGCATGCTGAGAAGCTGAAAAAATGAGTGGCAAGTATGAAAATGTTAAAGTGAAGCTAAATATGTTTTCTTTGACATTATTCTTTTATGTATGTATGTATGTGGTTTGGAGGAGAAGGTAAATCTGAATACCAATTGAATCTGTTACTAATCCTAATTTCTTTAATATGAGAAATAATCTTGTTAAATCCTTTAAGTGAATCCCTTAAGCCTGCCTAAACTTGCTATAATTCTAAAGCATTAATGCATTGAAACCTCTGGCTTTACTTCAGAGAGCAGAAAATGCTGACCATTTTGACCCACACTGGTGTTTTTTACATACCCCTGTGGTGGATGTTTATCTTAAGGCATTGTCTTCTTCTTTTATAATGGTCTGTTGTTAAATACAGTGCTTCAGAGATGAGATGTTTCTGCTTGGTTTGTACACAGGCCACAGTTTTAAGTGTCTTCAGTAGGACATCTTTAAAATAGGACTATCTTTCATTTCATAACATGAGCTTTGCAGCTTCATTGGGAGAGTTCTTAACACTTGCTTAAAAGCACATGATTTCAGCTAGTAGAAGTCTCTTGTCTACTAGCAACATTAACTTATGACTTACTTCTCTAGCATTATACAGTGTTAGGGGATTTCCTCTTGCAATTTCTGGTAGTCTTTGGAATCTCATTCTATCTGTCACTTATAAATCATTGCCTTAAGAATAGTTGTCAGGACAAATCTTATTTGTATGTTCTTGTTTAAAGCCTTGCAATTTATATTAATTAATGCTGTCTTTCAGACTGAAGCCTTTGGATATAGAGTTTATGAAGCGCCTGCATGAAAAAGTGAACATCATTCCACTTATTGCCAAAGCAGACACACTTACACCCGAGGAATGCCAACAGTTTAAAAAACAGGTGAGCTGAAAGATTAGTATTTACATAATGGGATAATCTGGTAAGTCAGTCCCTATGGAAATGGTGAGTTTTAACTTCTTACCTGCAAAGTTTAAACCCTGAAGCAGTGACTTGAGACAGCAAAACTCAGTAATTTATGTCTAGATTTAATTATATTTCTTGGTGAAATAATCTTGTTTCTGTCCTCAGGGGAAGATAAGTGTAGCATGATTCCTGGCAGGTGAAGTATTTTACTGCTGAGATAAAAATCAGTAAGGGAGGAAAGGAGCTTTGAACAGTTAGGTGCCTAACAGGAGTTGTGTTTAAAAAAAAAATAAAAAAGAATCCCCAAAATGTGCACACAAAACAGCGGCATTTAACAGTATTACACTATTACTGACTATAAGTGTGTCAGTGTGAGAGGGAATACCATTAAAGATGCACCAGGTACAAGCTGAGAAACGGTGTACCTGTCAACCACTCTTGGACTGTAGATGTGCTTTTAAAAGATGGTAAGGTAATTCTAACATTGATATAGCTGATGTGGTTTCTTTGTGTTTTTACAATAAATTTAGTCATAATGCTTCCAAGTGGTTTGTTTTATTTCAGCTATGTGATCAGAGTAGAGTATTTGATCTTGGATAAGGAGGACACAGAACAGGACAAAATGAAATATTAGGTTGGTTTCATTGAACCGTGTCCAGTCCTATTTTGAAAAAGAACACAGATTCTTCAAAATGTTGGCATTAAGAGATGATGTGTGCAAAGCTCTTGATGTCGGGTTAAAATTGAAGTGACATTTTTTGCCTTGGAGAAACGTAGCCAAGATGCTGCAGACCTGAGGTCTGTTTTGGTTACTTTTGGTGTGTTTGGTTTTGTTTGGATGTAACCCTGTATGGAAGGGAAGAAAAGGTAGAATGCAGAATATTTCTTAATACATACGCAACTTTATCAGTGAGTTGATGATAATTAGGGCAGACTTTCCAGAATGAAACTTTGAAAATAAGTCCTTACCTGAATCAGGAACTTGCATTCTTCATGAGATTGTGCAAACCCATGAACCAGAAATACTCGCCCAAGGCCCTGCAGTGTAGCTTTCAGCTAAGTGGTCTAATATTTTCCCATTCTAAAATTCTGGAAAACTAA
>VXAV01010109.1:6111-17247 GCA_013399715.1 Alectura lathami | reverse complement strand
TTTTTTTTTTTCCACTTAAAAGCCCTTTGAATTTCAACTTTTAAAAGAAATAGCAAAGGCTGAAAATGTAAACTAATGTACCATGTGATACTGTTTCTAAGTATCTTAGTGCCGGGTTTTTCCCGAGAACCTGGCCAGATGCAAGTTAATAAACACGTTATCTTTTCATAACAAAACACTCTCAATTCTAAAAACCATTCATATCCATTTTTAATGCTCTTCACCCTTACAAGCCCAACACATGTCTCAGATTGTAAATTCAAGCAGTCATTTGTTCACTGCTTCTATTCAGTCTTTACTTTGTAGGAGCATAAAAATGGTGCTGAAACAGCATCCAATTATAGATAATCTAGGGAAGTTTTGCAGTCTATCATGAATTGTCTTTTGTAGATTATATTTGTATACACATTACTGTGTATGAACTCCTGGGAATGATTTCTGAAGATTTTTAATGTTAGTACAAAATAACATTACAGAAAGCGATATAGCCTTTTTTAAAATCGAATCACAAACATCTTCTTTTCCATCCTACCCTACCCTACCCTACCCTATCCTACCCTACCCTACCCTACCCTACCCTACCTTACGCTATCCTATCCTATCCTATCCTATCCTATCCTATCCTATCCTATCCTATCCTATCCTATCCTATCCTATCCTATCCACTACACATATTTGCTATGTATTTGATGGTCGTCTGTATAACTAAGCAATAATGTGCATCCTCGCCTTGACTCTTTTAAATATCCCTAATGAAAGACTAAAATTTCAATATTTCTGGAAAGATTTTTCTTCTGGAAAATTAACAAGATTTAGGATTTTACATGCACTTCACTAGATATCCATTTGGGAAAGACTCTTTGATATTAAATGAAATTTTGTCATGAAAAATTTGCTGTGTTGGTGATGTACACAAAAACACACTAAAATTATTAGCAAATGGACCAAACACAAATGATGTCACTAATTGCAATGAAAACATCAGCAAATTAGCAAATCTATATTGTCTTCTACTTCCTGTCCAAGTGACCACATTAACAAAGCTGCGGAAGGTCTTGGTGGGCTAAAATAGAAGTTGAAACTGCCGTTGTTTGTATTGTGCTTTTTGAAATTAAGAGCAAAATAGGGCTAGTTTATTGCAATAGCTCTGCTCTGTTCAGCCTCCTGCTATGGCAATCATGGATGTGGTTTTACACTTTTATTCTCACTCTTTGTTGCCATTGAAAATGTATTCTAAAATGAGGCAGTTTTTAACTTTCAAAATTTACTTATGCACTTTTTCTGTATTATGTAATATCTTGACACAACAAGAACAAAGGGCTTTATTTGTAAACCACATATTCACATTGTTTTTTTTTTTTTTTTTTCACACAGAAAAAGGGAATAACAGGGTTACTTTATCACTTAGAGCTTTCTAATGTGCTTAGTGAGCCATTTTCTCCTAATGCATCTCTGATTAATACTGCATGAAATGATATTAGTTTAATTTCACTTTATCAACTCTGTTTCTTGCCGTAAGAAAAGTCTGCACTTTTGATAGGTGGGATTTTATCTTTTACATGTTACAGATTAACTGTGTATTTGTCACAGCAAGATTTCAGTGGCTGGTCTTGTGTTTATCTTCTAGTTGCCCCACAGGAAGTAGAAGTGACCACTGACGCTTTTTGCTACAGCTTCTGCCTGGAGGTAAGACTTTGGCAGTTGCTTCTAGATCATGGGAGACCTATTTCTTTTTGAAATGCACGCATGATGATTTACAAAATAACTAAAGAAAAATTTCCTCAGATAAAGCATCTGTGTCCCCACAGTGAACACAGGTCTGATTTGATGAAAGAACAAAAATTTCTCATTCACTTCACTTTTGGAAAACCACCCACAGGTTTAATTACATATAAGGACATGTAAATGCATGAGTATTTGTGCTGCTATCATGAACGATGAGGCACAGTTAGGTATTATCCTCACAGGAGTTTTAGGTGATATTTTGCACTCATGAATCAGAGCAAATTCTTGTTAGTGTGCATGAAATAATAGTAAATATTAACGACAGGGAATACTATTAACTGATTCAATAGAGTCACAATACTCTTGTTACCCTTGCATGAGTAAAGGAAGTAAGAAGCTAAATAATGTCATCTGCAGTTAACAGCCTTTGTTGAGCCCCACTTTGCACCAGTGTTGCCATCCCCAGTGCAGCAGAGGGGGGCAACCAAAGACGACTTGCAACACGCCCAGTGCAAGCTGATCTGCATCAATATCACAGTAACTGCAGTTGTCTTAATACAAAACGTAAAGTCATTCATTTTTTTACATATAGATCACTCAGACTAAGACCCACGTATAAGATGGAATTCTGGCTTATTATCCTAATTAGACATTGTTTTATAACAATGTTATAAACACATTTTTATAACAGTCAAGTTCAACTCTGCTATGACTTGGACAAGTTGAACTTGACTGTTGTTGCAATAAAGTGTTATCAGAGTTATCAGTCCTGAGCAAATCCTTGTGCATAGTGGCCAGGTCGGAAGAGAAGGCTGGGGTCAGGGGGAAGCACATCATCAAAACTGTCTTCAGAAATAATTATTCTTTCAAGTAGCCTTAGCACATATTAGTCTACAATAGACAGAATAAAACCGGAGACCAGATGACAGAAGACATAAGACTTGTGAAAGTCTTATTTTTCAGATAGTTTGGAATACATGGTCTTTACTTAGGTCATGCTTTTCCATATATTTATAGTCAAAGAAGAAACCTTTCTTTCACAAAGAAATCATCAACTACGGATAATATATATTTGAGTAAAATAATGTGCCTCTGGGTGGAACAGCAGGAGCACATATTTTATCTTTATTTCGAGAAGTTAGTTACTTTACCAGAAGGTTGTAAAGCAGTGGGAACATATACTGAATTTAAGGGTTTATCAGTGTCAGTTAACAAAATCTATGGCTTTGTAAATTATTTTTAAAAATGCAACAGGAATTCTCTGTATGTACGCATACACTTTTCCCTTACTGGAAGGGAGAGAATTCAGGAGCTTCAAGGAGCTGACTGCTCTATTATTTGCTGAATATTTCCCACAAAGAAAGTTATGTTAGGGCTTTTTTCTTTTTCAGACATTATATTATTTTCCTACTGCACATATCAGTGTTGGGACACTAGGATATTGCGAGAGACCCATGCTTCATTTGTAGGGAAACAAACTGATCATTGCCAGCAGATTTCTTGATATCCCTGAGCTACATATTTTAGAGCTCAATCAATGATTAAGACAGAAGAAATGGTTTTTCAGGGGCATCAGAAATCAAATAGATGTTATATTCTATTTGAAAATACTCCTTAAATGTATCAGTGCCAGAAAACAGTGAGATAGGATTTTATTTTTCTTACAAAAGGATTCTCTTCCAAATGCAGACAACTGACTTAGTAATAAGTATTAACTGTGCTACAATATGTATAGTAATATTTATTAACCTGCTCCTGTGCCTAGCAGTTTCTGAACCAACTAATTTCTCACAGATGCCTACTGGTTGGTGGAAAAGTTTGATTTCTCTTTCTGTTATACAGGTTGTTTTCATGGCTTAGAATATGTCTACAAGTAAATAGGCAATTCTTAAAAGAGAAAAATACAAAGAGAGTGCAGATCTCTTCCTACCAAGTTCCAACAAAATATTCTACCGGAATTTCCTCCAGCGTACAAATTTCTTTTGTGCATGATATCATTACAAAAAAGAAGCCTAATAGCTCTCCAAATATTTTATTTATAGGTCATGTCCAGAAAATGTTTCAGCTTTCCCAAAGGGGCAAATAATGAGCCTTTGATTGCTAGAGATTCACTGAGCACAGACATTTTGAATCAGAAGTTTGCATTTTAGAAATTTCTTCCGTGTCTCAGAGATACTGTGAGGTAGTAAGCACTATCAAAACTGGCATATTTGGCAGTGAACCGTTTAGATAAGTTACATTAGCATTTTTTTGTTGTATCATAACTAGTAATAGCAATGCCTGTATAATACACAACTCTTGGAATAAATTCGTGAATAATATCTAAGCCTTCCCACACTTCAATTCTGTATTTTCGAGTAGTGTGTATAGATGAAGAAAATCCCTCCAATAAAGCTCATTTTCAAAACTGTAGCTTTTATTACTGACAGTGGTAAACTCAAGCTACATATATGTTTCTGCTACTTTATAATGTCCTGGTAACCTAATCAACTATTTTAAACAGAACCACATTTTCTTCCACTGTTCCACTCACAGATTTTACTAACTTTCAACAGGTAACAATCAGCAAAAGATAAAAACAGGGTTCAGTTTCCAGCCAAACACGTGCAGAAAAAAAAAATAGTTAATGTCTAATTATAACCTAGTGCATTTTTGTCAATTGCAACAAATTGACACTGGAGAAACAAGCCTGGAAAGAAAATTCAAAGCAGAAATTAATTAAAATACATTTTGAAATTCGCATCAATATTACTTTCTAAATGTATTATTGCAAAGGCAGAAATATATTGTTCTTCTCCCAAGATTTTGGACTTTCCAGGATATCAAAAACATGTCCTTTATTCACATTGTTCATTATATCAGTCATTGTCCCATTCACAAAAGCATAGATGACTTATCAAATGCTTGCATACACAAGCAATAGAGAATTAATGAACTCAGAATTCCTATCTAGCCAAACACCTACAAAACATGCATATAAAAACACACAAAAAAATTTAAAGAAAATAAAAAGAAAAAGAAAAAAAAACAAATGTTGTGTGAGACTAGATTAATTGTCATCTGCTTATTTAAATTGAAAGGTTTTTTCCCTTTATGATATCAAGGATGAACTGTATTTGCTTTTCAGTAACAGAATGAGATTGTTGACAACAGCCATGTCCAGTAAGCAAGTTAGATTTCTGTTCTTATTTAATACATTCAAGGGAAGAAACAGAATGACATACTATGCTGTCTGGTGTTTAAATATACACTGACACAATCATGGTCCTGGATATATCAAAGTGGACTTTAAAGAATAAATGAAAATGGCACAGTAAAGCTTTGAGAGGAAATAGTAGTGCTGTAAAAGACTATGCAAACAATGTTAATACAGCTGCTGCCATTACTTCCGAAGCAATGAAGATCTATGGATGTCAATTTCTCAAGACAATAAAAAGGCTGAACATAGGATTGCCAAATGGTAGGAACAGAAGTTGATTTATTTCAAAACGGCAAAAACTATATCGGTTATGCATATTCTTATTCCTGAGTAAAGGCAGTTTACAAAGTGTACATTATGCAAGAACCAGGAAAAAATATTTTAATAATAATGTTTATTTTTTTTCAACTCAGACTGAACTGTGAATTTAGTTTTCAGAAATTGTTTTCCTTTTCTTTTCTGTCTCTCTCTCTCTTTTTTTTTTTTTTTTTTTTTTTTTGTACTGAGAGAGAAGTTTGTCTTCNTTATTGCTAGAAATGAATACCAGTTAGAAAAGTCATTTTTCCACTCTTCAGAAACTATGGTTAAAATAGGAACAATTCAAACTAGATATAATGTTCAAAAATATTATTTTTTTTAACAATCTTTACAGTATCTTCTTTCAACTAACAGTTAATTGCCATTTGGAATCGTTTTAAAAGATAAGAAGTTAAAGCTCAACACTACTTAGGAATCTGGTTAGGTAAAAGACCCCACCCTGGCAGAAGTTAAAAGGCATTCATACAATACAGAACATTAGTCTCCAATATTAAAACAANNTCTCCAATATTAAAACAAGCTACAAAAAAACAAGTAACAAACCACCAGTCTTAGGGACTCTGCCTTTAAAGAGCTGCATTCTGCATTCACTGTATTTGGATGTTTTATATTGTGAATTTATCTTGTATATCTTGTAGTAACATTGTGCAAATAATTTCATAAATCTCTTTCTCTCATAAAAAACGTAAATCTTCCTGAGTTCATATATAAAATACATGTAGGTTCCTATACATACATTTGTGTATACGTATATATGTGTTGCTAATTCAATCTCTAACCAACGCAGTAGACAAGATGTAGACACAGTAGACTGCAAGAATTGAAAGAGTGAACCTACATCTCTACCATTGCTCTGAAGCCAAAACCTGATATAGCAAATGGTAGAAAGGTACTAAAAGCTGTCTGAAATGGGAAAATATCATCAGGCTAGACAAAAGCCTTGGACCTACAGCAGCAGCTTCCTATGTTTTAGAAGAGACTGCTAGTAACTGAGACACTTACATGAAAACATGTCACCAAAAATCAACATGAAGAATCAGGGAGGTATTTCTTCTCAAACATGTTTTCAGAAGAACATTTTGTATCAGTTTAACTCTCTGTTTAGAAATGAGAGCTGCATGAGAGAATTTCTCTTTAAAGCTGTGGGGCATTAGACAAATTCCAGAGCTGCTACTGCCAGAGGATGGAGGGGATCACGTCAGTAGTCCTCAACGAGAGGGTTCCTCAGGCAGAGCAGGAGTTTGGTCTGGCTGTCTCTGGATGACTGACTATTTTGGGCTGAATGAAAACAGCAGACACAGCCTCCTTCTCTTCTGCATCTTCTTTGTTCAAGGCAGAACAGGAGCATTAAATCAGCCTTGTATTTTTGCAGACTGGAAAGAATTTCCTACCCAGAACTATTAGTAAATGAATAAACTAGCTAAAGCTTATTTTCTGCTAATTACAGTACCTCTCTCTGATTTGTATCATTTTTTTTGGTGAAGACATTTTGTGTGAATTTCCTATCCTACTTCTATTTTTAAGCAATATGTAAACATCACTCCTTCCTATAGAATGTTTTGAGGCCATGCCTTGATAGCATACCAAACCAAAAAGAAAATAGTTTGAAGGAGTCAGGTCCTTCACCCTGAGACAACCTACATTTCTTGCAAACAGAAAAACCATTTGGTGTATTCAATTTGTAATTATACTTTATTTTCTCAGAAAAATTGCAAACTAAACTTTTTGCCCAATGATGCGTATTAGAAGACTACCTGTACGTCTATTTTAAATGATCTTACTTTTTAAGTCAGTCTTGCATACCCCTTTTAGAAACTGTGCTCATTTACCACGTGTTAAAGCAAGCAAGCAGCTAGCTAGAGGCTGCAGATGAGATTCATGGCCTTAGTTAATCACAGGCATTTGAAAGTTAGGCACCTCGACTAAGCTAGTTGAGCGGGCTCCTTTTGTAATCAGTAAAGTAGCCACACCACAGTAGGAACAGATTCTACTTTGCTCTGGGAATACGTATTGTACTCCACTGGTCACAGAAGTTTTGGTCCTTAATTTTTACATGGTTACAATTAGATGATAGCAATCCGGCTTTCTATTTTTTGTCTTAAGAAAATGCAGAAAAGTGCTTAAAATCTTATGGTCCATAAAACAGTTCAATAGGGGTTGTAGTTTTCTGTTACTACTTTCATGATTTCTTCTCTCTAAAAATACTCAAAATTGAGAGATATAGTATTTTTTGTGCATCAAAACAGTAAATTCAGTTAGGTTTATTGTAATAACAGAATGAATTTTTCTAAAAGGTAATAGTATTTCAATGAAGACTCTTAACTTCCCCAAAAAGCAGTTATTCGAAGACAAGGAGAGGCAGAAGATATGGCACACTAGAGAAAACAAAATAAATATTTTTCTCACCATTGCTCTTGTTCTTTCTTTTATGCCTCACAAAGATAAAAGAAGTAATTAAAAAAAAATTGGTCTCCCACCACCATGCCCTTCCAAAAATGCCTAATTGTAGCTTTTGTTTTCATTGAAGGAGGCAGAAGCAACTACAATTTCTGTTCGGAGAACAGCCTCACATTTATGGCCGACAATTCAGCATTCAAATGTGAATAAAACTGATCTCATATGAAATTATTGCTGTCATGTTTACTGTCAAGGAGAAGCCAGATTTGTGAAGAGACAATTTTTGAAAATGAGACTGTCCTAGTAAGTAACCATTCTTTCAGTTAAGGTAAGTGGTTCTGTCAATAGAATTATGCTTATCTATATCTGATCTTCCATTCCTCCATCCTCTTTGCTCCAGGAACAGCCCATCGATTTATCAAGGTTTTGGTCATAATAAAATACAATATTACAATGACACATCATACAATGAAACAAAAAAAAAGTCTAAATCTCCTCTGAGTGCATTAACAATGTTGGTGCTCACGGGTAAACTGGCATTCACAGCCTGAGAGATGAAAACTGACTGTTGATCCACTGAGCATCCAAACTCAACCCTGAGTACAGAATTACTAAATTCCTTAGTTGAGACTCTATGGCACCTAACACTAAGTCATATGAAGTGGAGAATGATAGAGCTCACGGAGGCAGGTGAGTCAGCACTGAAGATCATGATGGAGAAAGGCTGGGGCTGTTGGAGAGCAGAGACTGCTTCACACATGTGAAGACAAAATTCTGAACAAAACATACTGCCTTGGGAAGCTATGGAGGCAGCTTCAAAGAGGGACTGGACAAATTCATGGATAACAGTTGCATGAAAGATACCAACAAGAAAAAGCGGAATACACCCTAACATCCTGGTACCATGGTACTCCTCCAGACATTCACTTGAAATACCTACCAAACTTTCAGAATCAAGAACATTTTAATGGAAAGTTTTTTAAACACAACAAGTTGCTATGGGCTGTACAGAATATTTTTCTCCCAGCTTAACTCTGGAAACTGAAGGGACTACTATTTTCTGAAATGTTTTGAAGAAAAGTAATTGCAGCCTTAGGCTGAAAGTGGCATGAAAAATAAAGACCTCAACAACAGAAGTTTTGGGGTGGACTCAGCACTATAGAATATCACCCAGACTAGGATAAAACCAGAAAACTTGATGGCAAATGGGTTTGTTAATTTATTGATTGTTTTGGAGGGTCTTTAACTAAAACAGATCTGTTTCATCTTACTAATTGTCACTACCTTTGATGACACATACTGTTACAAATGTTAGTCTCAGCTGATTCACCTCGAGACTCCTCTTGTCAATGAAGGAAAGGAGGATGGGGGGATGGAGATAAATGTTCTTGTTTCTGTGCAACTGCATCTGTATGACTTTCAAGGAACATTAAGCCTGTTCTTGCACACCTCTGAGGAACAATTCCAGAAAAAGAAATCACACCGAATTTTTGAAGACCCATTCATCTTTCCACTGATGCGTAGAACAGGGATGGGATTACAATTTCACCTATTGAAGACACAGAAAAATTAAAAAGAGTAGAATTAAAGGACAATACTAGTAATGTCAGAGCTTGATAGTCTTTCGCTAAGATGTCTTCGTGAAGCAATAAGTCAGTCTATATAAATTACTGCAATGTTTACAGGCTCCTTAACACCATTTTGTTAACTTCACAGTCTTTTAGTCCTGTGTTTGCACAGTCTTTCCTTCTGTACTTTCTGTCTATGTGCAAAACAAAGGAAAATTGACAGATGCAAACATACAACTGGATAGAGATTATTGCACCTAACCTACTGATTAATTGCCAAATCTGCAAATCCAAACATTTGTTTGATCTAGTCTTTCATTTGACTATGCATCATTCATATCTTCTGTATAGCTGAAGTACAGACTTCAGTATTTGGTGGAAGAGAGCATTGCTCCATGCAACAAACGTATGAAATCTCAAGATTCTTTCATGCCTTTTCTCTTTGCTTTCCATCAGGTTTGTAGCCAAGAAAATGGAAAATGAAAGGGCACATCTGATGATGCAGCTTTCACAACAAAAACAAGACAGAGTGGCACAAGTTTAAAGAGTTTGATAGTCATCAATATGTTTTCCTTGCTGTACAGTGTCTGATCTCTTCACTCCAAATCCAGGACATCCACCTTTTACCTCTTACTTAGAAGAGGCACTCTTCTTGATTACTGTGTTGGGTCCAGCCTGAAGGTGCTGACTTTTTACTTTCTTGTGCATCAAGAAGGCTAAAAGGAGAAAGCAAAGGGCAATTGGAGGCTACAGATGCTGTTAACCGTTGTGAAAAGAGAAAGTGTTCTACAAAAGTTTACATTAATCGCCTTCGAAACTTCTGGGAACTTTGTCATTCAATATGAAGTAATTTCTTACTGAGAAACATGTTAGTAAAATTTGAAAAATACAACAAATAAACTTAAGATTTTTATTAAAGTTCATTCTAAAAGTAAATTATAGATGAGAGGAAAATGAAGTTTCCTCAAAAGAACTTTGAAAAATCAAAAAGACTCCTTTAATATTCTTAATTATTTATAAATAAAGTGATTGAATATCTATAATTGCAATGTTTGTTGCTTTACGTCTCTCCTTTTGATGGCATTATAAACATACATGTATGTGTATTATTTCTATGATTGTTGTGGTATTTGTGCTCAAGCCTTCCTGTATTCCTCTGTATTGCCAAGCCAGCAAGCTCCACACACGAGTACTTAACTGACAATGTCCACATCAACAGATTTGGAGCCTATTCCTTATCAAACTACTAAACATCCTAAGCCTCAATCCAGAATAGATTTAAAAGCTGAAACCTCTCTCAAGGAAGGATACTATAGCAGAGGAGAAATGAAACTACAGAGCCTCAAGCTGGTGGCAAACTAAAGAATAAATAAGCTTTCACTTCGACATGATAAAGTGAAGGCTAAAAAAATCATATGTTCTAGGGATATAGGTGCTTTGAAGAAACTCTTCAGAGCTGCTGTACTCACGCAGTGATCACATTATTCCATGTCATCCACTGCAAACTGTTAACATTAAAGGGAAAACAAGGCCCAAGAAGAGGCTGATATGTACCCAAGACTGAGTTGTGAGCTAAGCCAAAATCATAGCTAGGCCTGAGAATACAGAAACTCTCTGATATCTAGATACAAGGAGGGGAAACTTAGATATATTTTAAATCACGGCAGACCCAAAAGCATCAGAGTGGCTGCAACTAAAGTGGTAGGTCTGCAAGTGGGAGCATCCTGAAATATCATCCTAAAGGCAGCAAAAACTGGACAGTTATTTCCTCAAAAGGATGTCTGCAAGAAAGACAACAAGAAAAGGTGAAACACATCTAGACATACCAGAGAAACACAAGAAAAGATAAAAAGTCAAGGGGAAAAAAAAAAAAAAAAGAAGAAAAAGAAAACGCCATACCTTTTTCTAAATGTTTTTTACGTAGCTAAG
>VXAV01010106.1:3162-25715 GCA_013399715.1 Alectura lathami | reverse complement strand
TTTTTTTTTTTTTTTTTTTTTTTTTTTTTTTTAAATCCATGTGTCAGGGTCTGGTTTTTTTTAAGTCCCTTGGCACGACTGCCTGCTGGGACCTTGAGCCAGCGAGGGGAGCTCTGCTTTTTGCAGAGCCGGAGCCTGCGCGGGGTGATGCCGCGAGCAGAGGCTGCGGACCCGGCGCTCACCTGCTGCTGCCTGGCCTTGGCCGCCGCCAAGCCGCCGTCCCCCTCCCCGTGCTGCCGCCCGCGGGCTGGGATTTATGATATCCAGTTCCTCTGCCCCGTCACCGCCTTTGGGATCGCCTGTGATTTCCCTAAGGAAATCCGGGATGTCACTGGCGGCCCCGGGCGTGTTTACAGGTCAGAGTCTGCTTGCAAACACCCACGGGCTCGCAACCCTGCCGGGCAGCACGGCGAGTCCCCGGGCACCCTGACATTTCTGGTTGTGGCCACACAGGAGCTGGAAGAAAACAAACCCCACCAAAGCCTCGAGGTCTGCGCCGCGCTGCTGGCAGCCTCAGCCCCGCGCAGTGTGACTGATCGCATCCTGCCTCGTGCTCTCAGCACCTTGGCCTCTCCCGAGGCCAAAGCCTGCCTGGGGCTCTGCACCTGCGGGGTTCTCCCCGTAAATCCGGCGGAGGACTCCGTCCTCACTGCGGATGCAGCGGCCGGGAGCAGGATTTGGCTGCGGCTGGTGCCGCCAGCCCCGTTCTCCTCCCCGCAGCAGCAGCAGCCTGATTTCGGTGGGCTTTACGCCAGACAAACGCTGCTTTGACGCCAGGCTCCCCGGCTGCTGTTCCTGTGGTTTCCCCTCTTCCCGAGGCAAAACGCCACTGCTTGTTTTGGTTCCTCCTGCGAGTGCCCGCCCAGCGCGTGGTTTGGCACCGGGGCCCCGTGCAGCGGCCCAGAAAGGGAACCCGCTGCCGCCCCTGCCCTGCGGCACAGCACCGGGAGCAGCGCGGGGCGGGCTCGTGAGCCCCCAGCTGAGCTCTGCAAAACCTTCCCCTGTGTCTCCAGTGCAGGAAAACAAGGAACATCACCTGCTTTATGGTCCCCCTTTTTTTTTTTTTTTTTTTTTTTTTTTAATTTTTAAATTTCTTTCCACTTCACAAAGGCTGTGCAAAACCAGTGTAGTTTCATTGCAGAAGTCGATGCCTCAGTCCCCTCCCCAGCGCTCCGTGCAAGCACAGGTGCTGCCGTACCGCGCTCTCAGCCTGCAGCCTCCCTCCTTCCTTCGCCCCACCTCCACCAGGTCCTGGCCTCTCCCCGACCCAGCTCCATCCCCTGCAGCGCAGCAGGCGCTGGGGCCGGGCTCTCGGTGCCAGCTGTGCGCTGCGTGGGCGGCAGCAGGGTGCCCAGCGCTCGGCCGCCGACATTTCCCCAGGGCCGGCAGCAATGCCGCAGGGACGCCGTGTTCCGCTTGGGGCACCCGGCTGCATGACCCCGCCGGGGCTGTGGGGGTCCCCGCCTGGCTTTGGGTTATCCCTCCCCGTGCAAAGCGTGGGCTCTGAAGCAGCAGGTTGAGGCAGAGCTGGGGTTTAATCCCCTTCGCTGCTGGCTGCGGCCACTCGGAGACGCATGAGACCACGACCCCTGTGCCGGGGATGGGGTTTTGCTCGCGGCATCGCGGGGATGCAGCGCTGGTGCAGGGAGCTCCCCAAAATCCACGGTTTGTGGGACGACGTGCGCTGCTGGCACACGGGGCAGCTCCCACCTGGAGCCTGCTCGCGCCGCTCGGCGGGCAGATGGCGGCTGGCTGCGTGTGTACTGGCTGCGCGCTTCTCAGTTTGCACAAGGCAGGAAATGTCAGCAATACTTCGGAGTTAATGGTGCGTAATCCACTGGGTTTGTTTAAAACCTGCCCACAGGGTGGCTGCGGAGGGGAGCGGGCTCTTAGCAACCAGCGTGACGCTGGGGATGCCCCGCGTGGTGACACCCTGGTGCGGTGCCACCAGCGCAGCGCCCAGGATGCAGAGCGTGGGGGCAAGGTCCCTGGGTGTTCCCAGGAAGGTGATGGAGGCAGCTTGCAGCTGTTTGCCTTCGCTTGTTTATTTTGTTTTCCCCAGCCTGCTGCTTGCTGGGCTTCAAAGGAAACCTGTGGTCTCCAGGGATGTCCACGTGCCCAACGCCACCAACGCCAGTGGCAGTGCCACGTGGCCGCATGGGCCCTCCCGGACCCCTTTGGTCCCCTGGCGTCCACGTGTTGCGGGGCAAGGAGCATCCCAAACCCTTTAAACCCCCCAGCAGCCGTGTTTCACCCCCTGGCTCCATGTGCTCCCCCCAGCAGCCAGGTTTGAAGCGCTCGGGGCAGCCAGGACCCCTGGAAGCCCCCAGACCTGCCCTGAGGATCAGAAACCCTTCACCCTCTTGGCTAGCGTGGGTTCCACTGGCTCCTCCATCTCCGGCCCCATCTGTGCCTGCAGATGAGTCACCCCCTTTCTGAGGAACTCACTGGCTGCAAAGCAGTGATTTTTTGGCAGCGTTATGCAGGAACGGTGACCTGGGCTGTTCCCAGTGAGGACGTGAGCTCAGAGCATCGAGGTGCCTGCAAACACCGCGGGGTGTCCCCAGGGATGTCCCCATCCCTGCAGAAGGTTCTGGGTCTGTTCTGGGGCTGGAGGAGGTTGTTGTGGCTCCTGGGGCATGCCAAGGGGGACTGCGAATGCCTGCTTTGGGGAAAGGGTGGGGTGTGTTTGTTCGCCTTCCGATCTGGACGAGAAGCTGCCTTTGGCAGCCAGCAGGATGTCAGGGTCAGGGCTGGGAAACCAGGGTCACCGCGTGGCCGCAGGGCCAGTGGCGCTGACGGGGCCGTGCCGTTGCCTTCCAGCACGGGGAGCAGCGACCCGTACTGCATCGTGAAGATCGACAATGAGGCCATCGTCAGGTGAGCGCATCCAGCCCCGCCGCCCTCTCCCAGTCCCCACCTGAGCCCCCAAACCAGCTGATTTTTTCCTGATGTCCCCCTGCTTTGGGCTCGAGACGCGGACCCCAATGTCCAGCTGTCTGTGGCCAACCCGTGCCCTGTAAGCCACCCCGCAGTGGGTGCTGCACCCCAGCCACGTGTCACCTAAAGCTGGGCTGCTCACGGAGCCCTGTCCCCTGCAGGACTGCCACGGTGTGGAAGACGCTGTCCCCGTTCTGGGGGGAGGAGTACGAGGTGCACCTCCAGCCCAGCTTCCACAGCGTCTCCATCTACGTCATGGATGAGGACGCGCTCAGGTACGGGCAGGTCGCTCTGGGCTGGGTAACCAGAGCTTGGTGCCCTACAGGGGAAGGCAGTCTG
Organism: Alectura lathami; assembly: GCA_013399715.1. NCBI lineage: Eukaryota > Metazoa > Chordata > Aves > Galliformes > Megapodiidae > Alectura > Alectura lathami. Next base: position 22,436 of record VXAV01010106.1, on the reverse strand, counting down.
CTCAGCCCCATGGCAGACCCCAAGCACCTTGTCCGCTCCATGCCACCCTCGCTGACACCTCGCTGCTGGTGTTTTGCAGCCGTGATGATGTCATCGGGAAGGTCTGCATCACCCGTGCAATGCTGGAAGAGCACCCCAAGGGTAGGGGACAGCGGGGTGGCCCCAGCCCTTCACCCAGCTGGTCCCGGCCACGTCCCCAGCTCCCCTTGGTACGGTGCCCACTGTCCCCACAGGCTACAGCGGCTGGATGAGCCTCAGCGAGGTGGACCCCGACGAGGAGGTGCAGGGGGAAATCCACCTCCGCGTGGAGCTCCTGGAGGGCGAGGGCGGCCGGCGGCTGCGCTGCACCGTGCTGGAGGCCAGGTGATGTTGGGGGCGGGGATGTCCCGCTCCTGGGGTGGCAGGAGGCTGTGTGTGCTGCTTTGGTGGTGTCTGGTGAGTTCTGGCTGCTCCGTGACTCAGTTTCCCCATTACACCTCAGACAGTGGAGGTGTAAACCAAGGAGGGAAGCAGGGGGCAGTGGGTGCCCGCTGGTATTTTGGGGGATAACCGGGAGTTTCTCCTTTTCCTCCACAGGGATTTGGCCAGGAAGGACCGGAATGGTGCCTCCGACCCCTTCGTCCGTGTGAGCTACAACGGCAAAATGCAGGAGAGCACTGTGAGTGCGGGTCTGGCTTGTCCCCATCCCTGTCTCCTGGGAGCCTCAGCTCAGCTTCCCTGTGTCCCCGAGGGGGTCCGACCCATACAGCAAGGGGGCAAAGCCACTGCCTTCGCAGGTGGTGAAGAAATCCTGCTATCCTCGCTGGAACGAAGCCTTCGAGTTCGAGCTGCCCGAGCCCGCCGGGGAGAAGCTGTGCGTGGAGGTGTGGGACTGGGACCTCGTCAGCAAGAATGACTTCCTGGGCAAGGTGAGCCCCCCCAGAGCACCCCCACCCAGCGCTGTCACCACTGCCGGGGTGGGACACGAGCCTCTCCCCAACCTCCCACCCAGGTGGTGTTCAGCGTGCAGGGGCTGCGGGCGGCCGGGCGGGAGGAGGGCTGGTTCAGGCTGCAGCCGGACACGTCCAAGCCGAGGGAGAACGGGTGAGTCCGGGTGCCGGGGTGTGCCGGAGGGGTGCGCAAGGGGGTGCGTGGTCGGGATGTGCCCTCCGTGTTCCCGCAGGCGCCGAGGCAGCCTGGGCTCGCTGCAGCTGCAGGTGAGGATGCGGGACGAGACGGTGCTGCCCTCCCACTGCTACCAGCCCCTGGTGCAGCTGCTCTGCCAGGAGGTGAAGTCGGGGCAGCAGGTGAGGGTGCAGAGCCGTAACGGGGCACGGCCGCGGGTGCCCGCCGCCCTCGGGCCACCACGTCCTCGTGCCTCCGCAGGACGGCCGGGTCCGCCTGGTCACCCTCCTCGATGAAACCACCACAGCCGAGAGCCGGCAGGAGGTCGCCGTCAGCCTGGTCAAACTCTTCCTGGGCCAAGGGCTGGTGAAGGAGTTCCTGGACGTGCTCTTTGAGCTGGAGCTGGCCAAGCCCTGTAAGGCTGTGTGGGGAGCAGAGCTGGGGCTTCCTGACTTCTTTCTTGGGGCTGAAGAACCTCTGGAATTTTGCGTGGCGATCTGGGGGGGATCGTGTCGATGTGGGGTTCATCCCAAGGAGCTCGCTGCCCTTCGTGGAGGAGCGAGTAGGAGGTTTGCGGTTGGGAAATCCCTGTAACTCCAGTGACAGTGGGCAGGGGAGGGAGGGCAGAGCCCTTGGAAACACCCCTGTGGGAATGAGGGGCTGTCCCCACAGACCCTCTCCTGTTTCACAGGTGAGCCCAACACTTTGTTCCGGAGCAACTCCCTGGCCTCAAAGTCGATGGAGTCCTTCCTCAAGGTGCTGCACTGGCCCCAAATCCCCCTTCCCCATAAGGAGCTTCACCCCAAACCCTGCTCTGCCCAGGTCAACCTGGCTCCAGACTGTCCCCAGGGGAGGGCACAGGGTGCTCTGGTGGGGCTTCACCTGCCCTTAGGGCCAGGAGTTGGAGAAAATCCCCTAAGGTGGGGTGCCAAACACAGTGCCATGGTCCCCTGGGCAGGTGACGGGGATGCAGTACCTGCACGCGGTGCTGGGGCCCACCATCTCCCGGGTGTTCGAGGAGAAGAAGTACGTGGAGCTGGACCCCAGCAAGGTGGAGATCAAAGATGTTGGGTAAGGAGAGCAGGAGGGGGCAGCGGTGGGGTGGGTGTTCCCCCTGTGCTTGAGGCTGATGGGCTCCGTGGTGCCCGTAGGTGCTCAGGGCTGCACCGGGTGCAGACGGAGAGCGAGGTGATGGAGCAGGGCCGCCAGCTCCTCCAGTCCTACCTCGGGGAGCTGCTGGATGCCATCGGCAAGTCGGCCCCCGCCTGCCCCCCCGTCATCCGCGCCACTTTCCGGCAGCTCTACCAGCGCGTCGGGGAGCGCTTCCCCCAGCACCAGGTCTGGGCTGTGTGGGGATCCATGGTCCAAACCCTGCGGTGGGGATGGAGGGACAGAGGGGGCTTGGTGTCACACTGTGCTATGAAGGTGGAACTGGCCCAGGCTGCCCAGAGCAGTTGTGGGTGCCCCATCCCTGGGGTGCTCAAAGCCAGGCTGGGTGGTCCCTGGGCAGCCTGAGCTGGGGGGTGGCAGCCAGCCCCCGGCAGGGAGCTGGGCGAGCTTGACGGTTCCTTCCAACCCAAGCAGTTCTAGGATTCCTTGGGACCAGACAGGGATGTTCCCAAAGAGCAGCATGTACCTGGGCCATCCCAGCAGCCTTGGTGGAGTCTCCTCCTGGGTATGGAGCCAGGGATGGCGTGCAAGTGGGAGCAGGGCCATGGAGCTGAGAGTCCCAGGAGGCTCCATGGTCGTGTTTCAGATCTGGAGGATTTTCCTCTGGTTGAGCTGTTGGGAAAACGGGAGATTTCCCTTGGAGAGGTCCCCCAGGGAGCAGAGCACCTCTGGTTGCACTGGCAGCCCCTTAGTCCTGGTCCCCAGCCCTGGAGCGAGGAGCAGAGCCTTTGGGTTCCTCCAGCTCTTGTTGTGGCAGTGCCACGCTCACCCCACATAAATGGGGGGAGTGTCCTTCTTGCTGGAAGCCAGTTGGCACATCCCCGGGGCATCACCAGTTGTGGTGCCCGGGGACATCCCGGGGATGGACCCTCACACGTCCTGTGCCCTCGGTGGCCGCAGCATGCCAAGTTCGTGGCCGTCACCAGCTTCCTGTGCCTCCGCTTCTTCTCACCGGCCATCATGACCCCCAAGCTCTTCCACCTGCGGGACGCCCACGCCGACGCGCGCACCAGCCGCACGCTGCTGCTCCTGGCCAAGGTGGGGCGGGGGACAGCATGGGACAGATGGCACCGGGGGAGGCGGCGTCATCGAGGTGACACCGCCGTCCCCGTGGCCTGCAGGCCGTCCAGATGGTGGGCAACATGGAGCCGGCGGCGGGCCGAGCCAAGGAGGCTTGGCTGGCCCCGCTGCAGCCCGCCCTGCAGCACGGGGCCACCGAGATGAGGGCCTTCATCGCCCGCCTGGTGGGCACGGAGGAGGAGGAGGAGGGTGGCGAGGGGTGGCCGTGTGGCTCCCCCGCTGCCGTGGTGAAGGAGGGGTTGCTCTACGTCCACAAGACGCGGGGCAAGGGGCCGCTGCTCTCCTCCGCCGCCAAGAAGCTGCACTTCTGCCTCACCGGCGAGGCCCTCAGCTTCGCCAAGAGCCCCGGGGCAGAGGTAGGTGGGGAGGGGGCAAAGGGGGTGGCGGAGCCCCGCTGCCAGGGCAGGGGCGGCCCTGAGCACCGTGTCCCCCGCCCCGGCAGAAGAGCGGCTCCATCGCCCTGGCCAACATCCGTGCGGCTGAGAAGGTGGAGGAGAAGAGCTTCGGGAGCTGCCATGTCATGCAGGTGGTCTACGTGGACGAGGCCGGGCAGCAGGAGACGGCTTACCTGCAGTGCAAGGTGGGACGGAGGTGGGGTTGGGGGGGGGGACACGGACAGGGCTGTCACCCACGCGGGACGCCCCGTCACCACTCCAACCCCGCGGCAGTGCGTCAACGAGCTGAACCAGTGGCTGTCCGCCCTGCGCAAGGTGTGCGGCAGCAACCCCCAGAAGCTCTGCGCCTACCACCCCGGCGTCTTCAGGGGCGACAAGTGGACCTGCTGCCACCAGAAGGACAGGACAGGTACAGGGGTGGCTGGGATGTGGTTTGGGGGTGCCAGCATGGTGCCCCCCCCCCCCCCCCGCCATTGCCAGCCCTCTGTCCCGCAGGGCTGGGGTGTGACCGGACGCGGCACGGCGTCACCCTGCACGACTGGAGCGACCCCCTGGACCCCGACGCGGAGGCCCAGCGCCTCTTCCAGCACCTCCACGGCCTCCAGCGGCCCCTCAGGTGAGGACCTGCCGCGTGGGGACAGCCCCCTGCGTGTCCCCCACCCGGTAAGGACCTGTCCCCTTTTCCACAGGGAGAAGTACTGGGAGCTGCTGGAGGCGGAGGACCCTGAACATGGCCCCCAGGGCCGTGGTGAAGGTAACGGTGGGGAGGGGGACAGCCAGCATCTCGTCATGATCAGGGATGCTGTGCCTGGGGGCATGTTTTTGGGGTGTCCTGTTGGAGGTGGGGGGGGGTCTCACTTTCCCTTGCCCCCCCCCCCTCCAGGTGCCCCGCTGTCCCCAGGGCTCAGCCGTCTCTTCGAAGTGCTGCAGGACCTGGAGCGCTGCCACCCGCAGCTGGCCCCCATCCCCGCCGTGTCCCCCGCGCTGCTGGAGCTGCAGACGTGAGGGGGGGGTGGCGGGCAGGGGGCCCTGCGGCTCAGGGGGGTCAATAAAGGCGCGTTGTGCCCGCACCGTGTCCTGGCTCTCTGGGGACTCCGATGGGCGGAGGGCAGTGTCCTGGTGGCACCGGTGGCACTGGCAGAAGGCAGCAGTGGTGCCAGCTGCTGCTAACCGCGGTGCTCCTCGTGATGTCACCGCGTGATGTCACCGCTGACATCACCGGCGGCCCCGCCGGCAGCGATGACGTCATTAGCGATGACATCACCGGGGGTGGGCACTAGCCCGAGTCCTCCCGCCCGCCAGGGGGCGCCGCCGCCCGCCGGGTGCGGAGCGGAAGTGACGCACCGGGTGCTGTGGCAACGGCGGGGAGAGCGGCTGAGGAGACGGCGGCGGCATGAACGCTCCTCCGGCCTTCGAGTCCTTCCTCCNGGGGGGGGGGGCTGGCTCCCCGACTTCCCCTCCCTGGCCTCCCCCCGGCCGCCCAGGCTGCTGTGCGCCGTGGTAACGGCCCGTCCGCTGCTTAGGATCACCATCAACAAGGACACGAAGGTGCCCAACGCCTGCCTGTTCACCATCAACAAGGAGGACCACACGCTGGGGAATATCATCAAGTCGTGAGCTGAGGAGGAGGGGGGTGGAATTTGGGGGATTTCAGGTTGTGGGGCCTTTTTTAAAGAAAAAAAAAAAACTTGGAGAGCAGGGGGTGTCTGTCTGTGTGCTGCATGCTTGTTCACTGCTGCTTTCCCCTTCCAGGCAGTTACTGAAAGACCCCCAAGTGTTATTTGCAGGGTACAAGGTCCCCCACCCGCTGGAACACAAAATCATCATCCGCGTGCAAACGACGCCCGATTACAGCCCCCAGGAGGCATTCACCAACGCCATCACGGACCTGATAAGCGAGCTGTCCCTCCTGGAGGAGAGATTCAGGGTGAGTTTATTTCTTGTAGCTGGAAGAAGCTCATACTTTTAATATTGGAGACTAATCAGCGCCATTCAGATCCCTCTCAGCCTCCTCCTCCCCAGGCGGAGGAGCCCCAGGGCTCTCAGCCTGTCCCCAGCAGGTGATGCTCCAGGCCCCCACCACCCCTGCCGCCCCTTCTGGGCTCGCCCCAGCAGTTCCCTGTCTGCCCTGGGCAGCCTGTGCTCCAGGAGGGAGGAGAAGCCCAGTTCTTGGCTTAGTGCATGTGTCTCTGTTCGTGTGCTTCACAGGTTGCCATCAAAGACAAACAGGAAGGAATTGAGTAAAACTATCACCCTTAGAGTGGACTGTGCACCTGACGAAGAGTGACGTGTCTGCTACCTGAGTGCTTTATTTAACCTCCATTCATGGCAGTTACTCTCTTTCTTGTCCCAGTTAGTTTTAGTTTTTGAGAGCAATTTTTTTTTTTTTTGGGGGGGGGGGGTGTTATCTGAAAGGCAGTTTGCCAAGAGGATCAAAGTCGTGTTTGATTTGATGGGTAGTTCACTGAAATGATGTCTGCATTTCTACCTGGAGCCTTAGTGCAGCTGTTCGTACCGCTGGTGAATTTGAGCGCACTTCCACAATGAGGAGGTGCTGAGCAATCACAGCACATCATGTCTCTGCGTTTCCTTTTCAGTCCATGTACTGCCAACAGATCTGTTATTTTGTTTTATTAAGTGTCATTTCTATAAAACAAATGCACAAATTGTGAAAACTTACAGTAAAAGAACCCAGATGTTTACAATGAGTGGATGAGTTTAACGAACTGGTAACTTTTTTTTTTTTTTTTTTCACATAATAGCTGGTCTATAAAACTTTATGGTTACTTGGGTAACAGTCACTAATACTGCACTATTTCAAAGCACGGGAATGAAATTCTTTTACAACTAACTATGACTTCTTCCAAATTGCTGTTATGTTCACACTAGTGAGAGCAACAAGGTAAGTGAAAGTAGGGTCTGCTATCACATTGTTTATGTAGACTTCAGTCAGATGCTCCCCGTTGGCTCGAAGCTCTGGCCACTTGAGAATCTGTGAGGAGAACAGAGTTGGGGTGGGAAAGGAATGTGCAGAACAATCATGGATAGTCATTGCTGCAAGGCCTGGCTTGACAGTGGGTCTCTGTGGCGTCCGCTCCCACAACAGAGGGGTGTTGTGTCCCTGCCCGCCTCGGGGAGCTGAACAGAAGGGTTCTTCCCTTGCCTGAGGGCAGCAGGGGCACCTTTATGCTAGTCCTCCTGCGGGACCAGAGCTCCATGCAGAGGGACTTGATCAGAAAGGAAAAACTGAAAGCAGCTACTCCTTGGCCAGGCAGGGACAGGCAGCTGCACAGCAGTTAGCTGAGTGCAGGAACAGCTTGTATGGTCAGGCTGGACAGGTTAATCACCAATTTTTTTATTTTATTTTATTTTATTTTTTTTTTAAGAGAGGGGTCTTTTGCTAGGAAAAGACCACAGGAGTGAACAGACTTGCTTTGCAGCTCATAATCCCCAGCACAATGGTTTGGGTGAGATTTGAGGTGCCCTTGGTCACACTCTGGAGACTGCCTTTAATTGGTTGTGAATGTCAGGTAGAGAAAATGCTAGGCATGGTCTGGGGTGAAGCTGCTCCAGAGAGCTGTCCCCGGGGACAAGGGGGGCACAGCCCTGTTGCAAAGGGTGAATGAGACCTACCTGTGTGGGAGGGATTCTCTTGTCTGAGCGCTTTCCCTTTGCTGAGCTCCATGCCGTGGTGTGGTTTGAGAGGTTGTATATCCACACGCTTCCGTTCTCATCACCACAGAACACATGCTGTTTTGCTGTAAGACCAAAAGAAGAAGCTGGAAAACCAGACTGGAGCTGAGTGTCTGCTCTTCTGTCAAGCAGAGCTCAAGGCAATGCTTTGGCATCCCAGTAAAATTCTGGCACAAAAACACTAAGCTACCTTGCTCTGGAAAAAATCCATTGAGAACAATCTTATCATTGGCTTTTCTCGACTAGAAGAAGTGATCTGGGATTTCTTCTGACTTCTTCAATTATTTAGACTTTTTGGTTTTGAAAAGTGTTCTCACATATCAGGTTTCTATGCTCCTTGTTTGTCCTAAGCTGCATGGTGACAGGTGCTGTCAGGGAAAAGCACCTTGGCCTTTCAAAAGCACCGAATTGACCTGCAGCAGGTGCCTGTCTACCAGCTGCACTGCGGAGCTGCAGCACTGCAAGTTGCTCTGGGGGTGGCCTGGGACGGAAATCCATGCTCTGCTTTTAACTGTGGGCTCCTCCAGGGGGAGGTGGGGAGGAGCTCCAACTCCATCCCGACCAGGGGGGCTGCCGCTGCTTCCTCAGCTCGGCGCTGCTTGTGCTGAGGAAGGCTGCTGCCTACCTGGGCAGGTGCTGAGTGTCAGGTAGGACAGGTCTGTTGTGGACCACTCCAGCTCAGCCAGGATAACCGCAGACACCGTTCGCTGGCAGCCCTTGGCCTTTGCGTCAAACGACCGACTCCAGCTCCATAAGTAGATGCATCCTGGTTTGGAGCTCTTGGAAACTGGGGAAGAAAGACGGAAGATGCTGTCAGTTGCTGAGTAGTGCTTTGAAACAGCTCTGGGTCCATCCACGAGACCTGACAGCGGCAGCAACTATTTCCACTTCTTTTGCCTTTTTTTCAGGGTAATTGGAGGCTTCAGAGGCATGCTCAGTCCCACACGTTCCCAAACTGTGGAACAAGCACAGGCTATTCAGAAGCACCCACCCTGTGCCTTAAGGAGCCTCCAAGCTGTGGGAACCCCCAATCCCCTGCAAAGAAACGCAGTCTCCGCCAGCCCTTGAACAGAAAAGGGCTCTTCCACTTCACACCTGCCAAGCAAACTCTGCTCTCTGAGTCCATCTTCTTTCCAGCTCCACTCAAGACACGCCTCTGCACCTCATTTTTATTTTAAGGAAAGATAAATGAGCCTAGGAGGCAACTCCATGCAGTGTAGCCCTCAAGAATCTACAGAAGAGGCAGTTACACCCCATTCGCTTCCTCTGCCTCAGCCTTCCCCACAGAGGTAGCTGGCTGTTCTTGTGGATCTGGCTGTCGTGGCGGTACTCACCTACAACATCATCATTCAGAAAAGCCAAACCGTCAACTCTGTGAGCTGATGTCACCTCTCCCTCCTCATCAGGAAACTGGAAGATGACTTCGAAAGGCCTGGGGAAGGAAGGGTGAAATCATTCAGGTCCTGAGAGAGCAGCCCTGGAAGGGCGCTTAGCTACAGAACCCAAGAGGAGGGAATGCATGTGTTAGCCTCTCCAGGTGCGGCAGATGAATTCCCACTTGAACTTAAGTTTTTGGGTACCTGGGTTTATTGATGTGCCAGGAGCTTGTTTGCTTAAGGGACTGCTACTATGCCCTTTGAGCTTGGCCGGACATGCTGCATTCCTTGCACAGCCCTCCGCAGCTGGAAACAAAGCTAGGACTGCCTCTTCTCATTATGGAAAGCAGCAGTTGGTTCTCACCTGCTTTTCTGTTCCTTTTCCAGTTTTATATTCCAGCTGAGGCAGCCTTCTTCACAGCCAGCCAGCAGGTACTGCTCTGGGCAGCTGGGGACCAGGGCAAGCCGTAAGGGTACAGACAAACATTCCAGCACCAGCAGCTGGCTAAAAAGAGAACAAACAGTTAAGTGGTGCTGCACAGTGACAGTTACAGGCTCCTGGACTGGCCACATCTGGTTTTTGAACCTTTACCTTGCTTTGAAATTGTAGTCACAGTCTGGAATCCCAATATCCCAGAGTGCAATTCGCTTGTCATAGGATGCAGCTGTGGGACACAGAAGAGAAGCAGGTAGTGACACCGCTGCTCATCTGGCTCTTCTCATGCTAGCTGGCAATTCTACCTGTGTCACAGGCTGTACCACTAAGCCTGGGGCATCAGAGAGCTGGTGAAAGCACAGCAGCAGTCGTCAAGGCTCCTGGCTCAACACCACAGACATTGTCACACATGCACATTCAAGGATTTGCATTCTGCTCCAGGCGTCCGTCACCAAGTTGTGTCTTCACAAGGGCAGTAATTAATTAGTGCACATTCACACTCACATTTCTTGTCATGGGTTCCAGTGGAACCTAAAACGTGAGCTCCAATCCCTCCTCTCAGACGGACTCCACTATATTCCACATGCCTCAGCAGCTCCCGTTAAGGACGTATAAACCAAAAAGACTCTCCCTGCCTTTGCCACCCACCTGATTTAGTGGCAGCAGAAACAAGGCTAATCGAGTACCCTGAGTAATCAGGATCCTAATCAGTTGGCATCACTCAGACAGGTCAGCCTCCACTCCCCAAAGATGCATGCAAAGACTTAGTTTATTACAACAAATTTTGCTGTGAAATAAAATAAGCTTTGTTGTCCACACCTGAGCACTCTCAAGCTCGCCAGCCCCTCACAATTATGCATCACATGGATGTGGCAGCAACTTCTTGCTCTCTAGGTTTCTGCTTTTTGCACTCTTACCCACTACAGCTGCCCTGTTTTAAAGACATTCCGCTTGTAACGGTTCATGTAGCACTCTAACTGCTCCTAGATGTGAGCAATTGTGGGCAGGAGGAACAATGTGCTGTGGGGCGCAGGTGTGGTCTGAATGTCTCTAACAGCTCACTTACAGACCTGACAATGCAGCTGCAATTTGTAACGGGATGGTTCATTGCCCACCCCTTTTTAAGCCGCGCTCTCTGTGGGCCCTACTGTGGTTTCTTCCACCTCAGGACCTGAGCAGAAATTCCTGACAAGGCACAGAACTCAAAACATTCTCATTTATTCAAAAGCAATTCAGTGCGCAGTTTGGCTCATTAGAAAAATGAAATCCAGCAGGCCGTTCTGTGCTGCACTGTCCCCGTTGCCACCCCTGATGAGAGCCCTGCCTGCCTGCTGCCCAGCCCTCCGCAGCCTGCTCTGCCCATCATTCTTCTCGCTCATCCCTGCGGAACGGATCCGCTGCTGGCACTGCTTGTGGCGAATGTGTGACAGCCACCCTGAGAGCCAGCACAGCGGGGAGCTACTGAGTGAGAAACAGGAGCTGCTGCACCTCAGCTAAGAGCCAGGCTGTGGCTGAAGCAAGCTGGACCTGCTGCAGCCTGGTCCCACACAAAGCTAACGGCACTCCCTGCGTAACGTCTGCCCGTACGTCGTGTGAGCGCGGTTCCTGCAGGCCTTCGCCTGTCAGCGTTGTTCTAGGTGAGGTGCTAAAACGGAGGAGATTTGAGCTAGAGACTTACTGAAGAGGTGCGTCTCTTGAGCGGGGCTGAAGCAGACGGTAGCAATGGGCTTTTTATGAGCCTTTATCTCTCCGTAGCAGAAGTCAGCCGCCACGTGGATCAGTTTGACAATCCCTCTCCTCCCTGCGGCCGCCAGGATATTGTGAGACTTCTTCCGGCTGTCGCTGACTACCATGGGGAGAGTTGTCCACGCAACACTGAAAAACTCCTAGGAGAGAGAAAGCGAGAACAGCATGAAGGAGAACAGTCAGCAGGACGGCTGTTAGCTCAGAGGTGAGATGGCTGGCACGGAGCAACCCAGGTGAGGTGACTCAGAAAGCCTTCAGAAGAACACAGTCTGCCAGAACAGGGAGTTCATTACTCTGTGCTGTCACGCTTTCTTAGCAGCCTGGACACATGCACATACAACTGTGTGAGGAAAAGAGAGGCAGGGTAATCTTTTAAACTAACAAAAAAAATGAAAACAAACCAGGCTACAGGGACGAACAAGAAATATTTACTGTCCATCTTCAGCCTATTAAGACCTGCCCACACCAACGCTTGAAACCTTCTTCTGGAATTGTTTGTAACATGTATGTACCTGTGGAATTGCAACGGATTACGGAATGCCCATTTAATTCTTACTATTTGCAGCCTACCTCCGTGGCCACCTTGTACTTTTTCAGCACCATCCCCGTCTCACAGTCGATCAGACAGACAGCTTCCCCTCCGCACGTCGCTGCAGTTCTGGAGGAGCTCATGATGGGCTCTGCAAGATGAAAAGGAAAGGTGAGGAGTTCCCAGGCTCATGGGCAACACATGAAGACTGCGGTTCATCGCTGCCTGGCGCTCTCCCAGACTCCTGTTTTCAAAGAAGAAACATGCGCACAGGTCTCTTCCTGACAAGAGGTCTCCTGAAGAAGACCCATGGAGTCTGCTGGGATTCCAGAGCCAGGTGGTTCTGGGAATCCTGCAAACCTCTTGCAGAGCTCACCTTTCTTGGCTCCACTGTCTAGCAACGGCTCGAAGGCACAGGACCAGAGCTGCGTTTTAAAATCCTCGCGGCTGTTGCCTTTACTGTGACACTGGAGAAAATGCAATGGCTCTGCACTGACATCCTCCTACAACAAACCAGACACATTTAGAAAATTCATTCCCTGACAGCAGTTTGTCTCAACAGCATGCCTGTGATTGCCTGGGCAGAACCCACTGCTGAACACAGCGATCTGAGTTAAACCAGAGTATCTGTCAGCCCTTCTGTGCTGGAGAACAGGATAGATCAAGGTGCTACCAATGCTCGAGACTCCACAGACAGCAAACTCTTTAGAAAAGGTGTGCCCAGCAGACCCCAGCACCGAATGCCATTTTCTACTGGCAGAGAAATGTGAAAAACCCTTTAGACCCCACTGATATAAGCTGAGAGGGAAACACCTTCCCCCACACAGCCATCAACTTGACCTGAGAGCACGTCATGCCAGTCCCATTTCTAAGAACAGGCTTTCAGTGCACCGCCTCAGAGCACTAGTCCATCCATCCCTGGCAGGGGACTCACTGTCTCCAAAGGGGGGCCTCCCCTCACACCTCTGAGAGATTCAAAAACAAAACACAGAACAAAACCGTAACTTACAATACATCTGGCCAACCACGAGCTCTGAGATGTGCAGAGCTCTGCTGAAATCCGAATGCAGCCCCTCCTGCGACACCAAGAAGCTGAAGGCCTGTCCCGAGGGGGGTGATCAACATACCTTGCCCTTGGAGTTCTTTACCGGGGTCAAGTTAACGACCCCGTTGTCCTGCTCCTGGCTTTTCTGTTCCCCTGTCAGCTGGCTGGATCTTCTGTTGCTTTGCCCCTTGGGAAACTGTTCTCCGTTCTTATGTGTCCCTTCATCTCCCTGCTCAGGAACTGCCTCTTTGGCCTGCTGGTTCGATGCTCTTGCTTTATGAGGAGCTGGATTTTCCTGTGCTTGACTGGAATTTTTGGGATTAGGAGCAGCCTCCTTCTCGGTTTTTGCCTGGGACTTGGACCTCTTCTTTCCAGAACGTGATTTTGAATTATTTCTTTTCCTCTTTCTGGGTGTTACCGTGACCTGTAAGGCATGTTGTCAATTTCTGCAGGAGATTTCTACCTTCTCCAAGATGTGCAGATGGTTTGTAAGTAAGAGAGATTCTTTATTCAAATGCCAGTACCCTCCCACAGTCACAGACTAGGTTCCAAGAATCAGACAGCCCAGAGACAGAGCTCCTAGAGGCTGAAGCCAACGACAGCTTCATCTGCAGGGCGCTTCCCCTGCCCTAGTTACTCACGATTTACACAGAACATGGAAAAACAAATCTGGCCCACAGACTGAGATGAGGGCAGCACCACCTCACTCTGGCCATAGGTCACAAAAACCATTGCTTTGCCAAAGGGTGGGTGGAATGAGTAGGTTGACACCCATGAAATCTTTTGGGTCTCCTATGAATGGAGAACGCTGTCCTCTTGGATAGCAATCCAACCTTCTTATTGCTGGGAAGGCTTCAGTGTGGCCACAAAGAATGAGCCTCAGCTGCTGAACACAGGCTGGAGCCTGAGCCTGCCCCTACAGTTAGCACAGGGTCATAAACGTAAACTAACAGTGCGCCTGAATTTGCTAAAAAATAATTTTAAAAAAATAGAAAAAGGAAATTGTTAATGTAAATCACCTACCTTAGCCACCTCCTCCGCAACTTCCTTGGGGCTTTCTGCACTTTCTGCACTTTCTTCCTCGTTCTCATCCATCTTCTCCTCTGTTTCAGTGTCTGTGTTTAACTCCAGACCCAGTGAGTAAGTCAGAAACTCTTCTGCAATCATTTTCACCTTAGAAGCAAATATGTTGATAGGTGCAAAAAAAAGACAACAAGAAACAGCAGTCAAGCTCTGATGTGTAATGACAAGAGCTGGTTTGCTGAGTTGTTGGTAACTGCTTCCCCTACTCTACGTGAATTTCACAAGTGATGAGGGAGCTGGGAAAGCACAGAGGTTCCTCACATCGCCTCTGTACAGTGTGCTTCAGCCTGATCTCAAAGGATGGGCATTCAGAGGCTGGAGCACAGACATATCCAGTCTACACCCCTCAGCTGTGGCTGAGAGGGACTTACCCCCCTGTACAGAAAGGGACAGGGAAGGCTGTAAGGCTGTACCTTCAGGAAAGCACATGCATCACAAAAGCCCAAAGAAACCACTGAGCGTAGTGAAACGTGGCAGACTGGCACAGCAGCACCATGCCTCTCTGATCAGCTGTGCACGACACCACATCTGGGTGTTGCAAACTGCACGGGACAGACCAGAATCTGCAGCTCTGCACTGTGTACGAGTGATTACAACGACCGCTGGAGACCACCGCCACCCTGCAGCGCATCAGGTAGCACAAACCAGCCTGTGTGGTAGCACAAGGATCATTATTGCTTATCAATTAACAAGAAACGTCTAACGACAGTCACTGCATCCTGGTGCACATTTGGTGCCAGTGCTCCTGTAACTGCTTAACAAGCCCATGAAGAAAAACAGAAAAACTGATACCACCCCATCGAGAGAGTCCCCAGAACCCAAATCCACACAGCATTGTAATCAAACCTCCTCAGAGTCAGGCTGCCAGAAGAGCAGGAGGGTGTGTGAAATGCAACCTACCCGCCAGCGGGTGAATTCACTGAGTGAGCTGGGTCCATACACCACGTTGGTTTGTACCGACTTCAGGAACTTCTTCTTGATGGACTTCACTTGCTCAGGCGTGTACTTCTCAGGAAGCTGGTCACGGAAGAATTTCTCCCAGTGAGCAGTAACCTAGGCAGAGAGACTGGGTTTAGTCAGCAGTACGCTACAGAAAAGCAAAGCAGAAAAGCACAACAGTACTTGTGAAAACGTTTAAGAAGCTGCCAGCCCTGAGGCTCTGCTAGCTGGGGTTGTAGTTCAAGTGTGTGCACAAGTGTGACTGGTACACCATCAATGAACACAGGTATCTTGACTCCAAAAGGCTTCTGAGCCTCGGGCACAATCACGCAGATGCTCAGCTACCATCAGAGTTTCCCCTCTGAGGGCTTCTGGCAGGGAATATCACACCCACAAGTGCCTGGACCCAACGTACACCCACACTGAGACACAGCAGCGGTAACTGGGCAGCCGGGCGGTAACGTCAGCAGAGGGGTCTGGGACACAGCTACCAGCACACAACGGAGAGCACAGGGGAGCAGCTGGTGGCTCGGCACTGATCATTCCTACCGCCAGGCGTGCCCAGCTGCCTGGAGGATTAGAGGCTCAGCAGCCCTCACCAAGACCTCCTGAGGTACAAAGTGTTACACAGATGACACTTAGCACAACTTCAGCGTTTGATCTCTCCACAACTGCTGCAAAGAAGGAATTAACAAGATCAGCCAACTGGAATACAAATGGTAAGAGCTGTCCTGCACACACACACACACACACACAAAACAAGCAACCTTTTTCATAACAGAACAATATTTGTGCTGAAGATCACCACATGCTTTGCAGGGAGAATCTGTCAGGAGCTGAACTACCAGTTAAGTACGTGGAAGTACAGTTCCAAACGTGCAAAGCAGAAGAAGGAAGGAATAAATCTTTGTTCCTGAAGCATGCTGGAAAAATCAGGATGATCAGATGAGGGAACGCCCCACACCTCACCTTCCTGGTGAGCTTGCGGCTGTTGACACGCCTGATGTGGTTCGCCAGCTTGGTTATATCCTTGCCATTGAGCAGCCGAAGATTTTGCAGAAGAAACATCACTTTATAGTCATCATTGAGCTAGGGAGGGAAGACATTAGGGTTACAAAAGCTGTGCACGTGGTAGGTTCCTCTAGTTCACATCCAGTGTTCTTCACTGAATGACAAAGCAGGACGTATTTCCTCAGGAAAGGAGGCTTCACCAAATCTCAGCATTTCTGACCTCAACAACAACTTTCCCTTGTAAGTTTGCATTCTCCTGCATCTTCACCGATGCAGACACCAAGCCTGCCTCATGTTTCTGCAGTACTGGACACCCAGCACAAGGTGGTGGTGGTGGAACTGGGCTCTGACTGTCTGCAGCAGGGGGTATTACTCCGCTCACACCCTTGAACTCAGCATCTAACACGGAGGAAGGCCTTGCCTAATGTAAGTGAGCAGCAGCAGGATTTATTCGGGTCAGGGGAGTTTTAGGCCAGACCAATTCCCAGTCCAGTTCAGCACACATTTACTTCTGCCAGCTCCAGGTGGCTGAGGCCAGCGTAAGCACTTGTAAAATTACAGTTTCAGATGCCTAAAACGAGAGCCTCAGCTGCCCATACGGTCAGCAATGCCTGCTGGGACAGGACAGAAAACCGAAACCACAGCGATCACCGAGTTTAACGTTCCACCAGAGGACCAAGTCTGCTCCTTCAGAGCGGGGACAAGCAGCAGCACCAGGTGCACTAAGGCCAACACATAAAGAGGAGCATGTTTCTACGGTCATTATAGCCTCCAGCACCGAAGCTTTACACAGGCATGAATAAAAGACATCCAGCCTGATGAGCTGCCCAAGATGGGGCTCTGGCCTGGAGAATCAGGAGATTCAGGATTTTTAACCTGTGAGCAGTCTGGGCCAAGTCACTTCTGCAGACTGGGAAATCGTGACACAAATTGGTCAAGGGGAACAAAACCACTGAGTGCTTTCCCAGATCCCGCACTCACTGCCTAAGAATAATATATAAGAACTAGGTGTAACTGCCATTTACTCCCCCCTCTATTCAGTACTTATCTTGTAGGAATGGGAAATAACTCACTGTCAAGTACACGTTGTTCTCGTAAGTCAGCTCCTCAAGCAGAGGGAACTGTTTGAGAGCAGTTACATCTTCCAGCTGGTTGTTGTTGCAGTTTAGGACACGCAGATCAGGCAGGGTCAGGCTGTTGGGAAATTTGTCCAATAAATTATCAGAGAGATCTAGTTTCTGCAGATGCCTCAGACGGGAAAACAAACGTGGGTCTAGGTCTCCAGTCTTCAGCTGCAGCTTGGACAGGCTGAAAGGAAAAGAGAACAGGAGCTGTCAGCACCCCACTGCCAAAACCGGGGCTGACTTTCACAAGGTACAAGGCCACACCGCGTGGCACCTCTCTGTCTTGCACGACGCCCTTCGAGGGACTGCAGTTATAGGAGGGATCATTTAGAACTGATTAGATCATTTAGTGGAACTCCAAGGGCAGCTTCCAGCACTGACAGCCAGGGTCTCTCGAGGATGTAAGCCTGAGTTCCTTTAATAAACAGAATCTTCATCTATAATGACTAAAAAAAAAAAAAAAAAGCCTTCTACATCTTCTACATATACTCGAAATGTGAAAAATCAGGTAAATAAATCTAGAAAGCAAGATCACTTCTCACCCACTTGTCACCTCGGAAGCCTAACCAGCCAGTCGAAGTGTGTAAGGAAGGTTGAACAGAACTCAGCTGGCCGCAAAGCTGAGTGTGACTGCTGTGTTGGTGTGGTTTCAAGCAAGGAACACCATGAAATGTTACCCTCCAAACTCATGGCATAAAGCTGCATGGAAAAATTACCTCTAGAAATTCACTGCTTCAACCACCCGAACATCACTTTGTTACCCACGTTACTGGGGCCTATGCTTTTTGGATAAACTTTTCAATTTCTCTCTGAAAACATTTATTTCAGCAGAAGACAAACATAAAGAAGTAACTTTAAAGATGGAAAGGGATGGAGGGGAAAAGAAAGGGAAGGGATGTAATGCCAAAGCATTAAGAAAATCCTCCAACTACAGGTCAGAAGCAATTCTCCTACTTACACTAAGCAATTGCTACTAAAGACAAAAGAGTTCTGGGGCCAAGGTTGGGGGCACTTAGCATCACGAAATCAGAATCCAGCCTTTAGCGTTTCTACTGAATGGCGGTGCACTGAGGAGAGGTGCAATGGCTGCAGTGCCACTGGGAGAACACCACCTCCAGCTCTGTGCTCCGAAACGGCCTCTCTTATTTCAGCAAAAACGCTCAAAAAGGGATCATCCGTGCTGGATTCATCTGGAAGTTTCCACGGGCCTGTCTGCACTTACTTCAGCGTCTCAATCTTTCGGAGTCTCGTCGATCTTGGAACCGCTCTTTCCAGAAGAAGTTCTGTAGTAATTTTTGACATGTTTATCTTCGCTCCTCTGCTGCAACCACTAACCAGCTGTAGGATCTCTTCTCGCAGCCTCCCTGCTGAAACAAACAGGCACGAGGGGAAGCCCTTTGTGACAGACTCCAAAAGGGAGAAAAAAAAAGTTATGAGGCTGGCTCCAGCTTTGGCTGCCGTGTTGGAAGTAGCCTTTTCTTCGTAGTTGAAACGAGAATACCAGGAACAGCGGTTACGCTGGGCACACGCTCCCCACAAGCCGACCCAACCCAGCCCAAAGCATCGGCGATACCTCCCTTGGCTGTTTAAGTGGCAGGCTTGCTGTAAGCTGCCCGCAGCGCGACGGCTCTCAGGACTGGGGACAGTCTCGCAGCGTGCACCTCCCCTGTGCAACCAGGCTCTGGTCCAAGAACTCCCACATGCTTTCAGATCAACAGCAACAGGATAAACACACCCGTTGTGGGCTTCTTCCCCTGAAGGAAGTGACCCTGAGCACCCACCGGCCTGACCAGGCGGACAGGCTCTTGGCTGACAACATCCACGTTTCCTAAGACTTTGGACAACTGGATGTGTTATCAGAAATATAAACACCCACCGCTCAACAACATTGTTCCTTCGCTAAGGAAACAGAATCAGCAGCATTTTGTACGATATTGGTAATTACCGGACCTTTTTCATGCATCGTTGTGGATAGGATAACGCATGCATGTGCGCAGATACACAGATATTGAGAACGACAACGCTGACAGGGCCAAAGCAGCTTCGTAACACAACTGTTTCATGGTTTTCCACTCGTTCTGACACAGATTCCAAGAGAGAGAAATAAAAAAGAGCTCCAGGGCAGGCTCGCTGCTGTCTGTCTGCGTTAGTCTCGCTGCTGCCTGAAGGCCAGCCCGGCAACTCGTGAGCAGCTCAGCGCTCCCTGGGCCTGACTTCAGCACCACAACGCTCCTGCACCGCGTGGCGCTGCTTTCTGGATACCTGCGAGCAAGGGCGGCCCTTTATATACGGAATATTACATGGCTTTATCCAGAAAACCAGAAGATCGAGCTAGGAAAAGGCGAGACACCAAGGGCTGCGGGGGTCCTGCTCACCCTCGGGTGGCTGGCCCGGCCCTACTGCCCACGCCACCAGGGGAGACGCGGGGAACGCGACGCCGTCACCCCACCGGGGAGCCAGCGGCGGGGGTGCGCTCGGATGAGCTCGGCCAGCTCCCCCCCTGCCAGGCCCCCCTGCCCCCGGCGGGGCAGCGTCCGTTCGGG
>VXAV01010103.1:0-21035 GCA_013399715.1 Alectura lathami | reverse complement strand
CATTTGATCCCAAGGTCCATGACTGAGAAAATAGTATAGATCACTTTTTTCTTTCTGTTTCAGTCCCCAAATTGGATGCAATACCTCCACTTCTTTATCCAGCTGAAGGGTGCACAAAACCCCAGAGAGGACCACTTATTTCATTGTGACATGCTGCTCTGCAAGGCAAGCCCCAGGACAGCTGTGGCAAGGCTTTTTTTCAAGAGGGAGCAGAGTCCTGCCAGTTTCATAAATTCTGGAGGTTGGACTCCTGACCATACAGCAAAGAATAGAGAAGAAATTGCACATGGAGTGGGCATCTTCTCCCTCCTGGGGTTTTGGTCCCCCACAGAAATGGGTAATTATCTTCTCTGCACTTTCATATTCTCCTGCATACTGTCAAGGATCTCAAAACATAGCACATGTAGTATTTGTTGCTGTTGTTCTCATTATGTTAATTTAATTTGGGGATCATTTAATATAACCTGAAATCCAGTCTCCTCCATAGTGGAATAGAACAGACATTTAACTATACTGAACAGCACCATTTATTTAGACTAGAAACTTAAGAAGAATATTAAATACTGGCAGAGCTACAAGAAATAATTTGTTCTATGTGCTATGCTGGAGTCTGGCTAAAGCTTACACTAATCACAAGTCATGCAACTTGTCCTTAACAATATATCTCAGGAGATGCATACTCCATCATATCAGTTCCACTTCCATCTAGTGACTAGCACTACTCTGGGAAGAAAGCGTCAACTTGTGGATTAACACTTGTCCTGGGCCATCCTTGTCCATTCCTGCCCAGCCTAACATAGAATCATAGAATCACAGAATCATAGAATCATATAATCATTTGAGTTGGAAGGGACTTTTAAAGGTCATCTAGTCCAACTCCCCTGCAGTGAACAGGGACAAGACTAGATCAGCTTGACCAGAGCGCTGTCTAGCCTGACCTAGAAGGTCTCCACGGTTGGGGCATCAGCCACTACTCTTGGCAACCTGTTCCAGTGCTTCACCACCCTTATTGAAAAATCTTTTTCCTTACATCCAGGTTAAATCTCCCCTCTCTCAGTTTGAAATCATTTCCCCTAGGCCTATCACAACAGGTCCTGCTATAGACTCTGTCCCCTTCTTATAGCCCCCTTTAGATACTGAAAGGTTGCTATCAGGTCTCCCCAGAGCCTTCTCTTCTCCAGGCTCAACAGCCCTAGCTCTCTCAGTCTGTCCTCATTGGGTAGGTGCTCCACCCTTTGGATCATTTCTGTAGCCCTCCTCTGGACGTTCTCCAATAGGTCCATGTCTCTCCTGTACGAAGGACTCCATACCTGGATGCATTACTCCAGGTGAGGTCTCACCAGCGCAGAGTAGTGGGGCAAGATCGCCTCCCTAGACCTGCTGGCCACATGCTTCTTTTGATGCAGCCCAGGATGTGGAGTCTGTCTACGTCTCTCTGAATGGCATCACATCCCTAAGATGTATTAACTGCACCACACAGGTTGATGTCATCTGCAAACTTGCTGAGGGTGCACTCAATCCCATTGTCACTGATGAAGATATTAAAGAGCATCGGTCCAAGTACGGACCCCTGAAGGATACCACTTGTCACTGATCTCCATCTGGACATTGAGCCATTGACCACTACACTCTGAGGATGATCTTGCAACTAGTTCCTCATCAGTTGAACAGCCCACCCATCAAATTCATATCTTTCCAGTTTCCCCCCCCTCCGTTTTTAACTCTCAGCCAGCAGCCACCGGCGGCTGCCGGCAGCTTTTGAGCTTGCTCGGCAGAGGGGGAGGGGAAAAGGGAGAAAGTTAAGAAGAAAAGTAAAAGGTAGAACTCGGGACTAAAATATAATTAAACTTTGTTTATAAAAAGATGTGAAGTAGAACAATTAACTTACAGCAAAAGGTAGGGTCTCACAGACACGACAGCGCGACCGCCCCGGACCAAGGCGATCGCCCCGCGCGCCAAAAACCCCAACCGGAAAACCCCCAAAAACCGGAAAGCTGCCCCCCCCCCACCCGCGNTCTGCAGCCCCGCCGGCCAGGCGCGGGGTCGCGCACCACAGCGCCCCCTAGAGAGCAGTGTACCGTGATGTATATGCTATGGAATACTTCCATTTTCTTCCTTAAACTCTGTTCTCAACCATGAGCTTGCTCGGCAGAGGGGGAGGGGAAAGCCACCACAGGGATCAAAAAAGAAACCTCCCCCGATTCCAGATCAGGACACTGCAAAAGGAAGAAAAGGTATTACACGGAGAAGTAGGGGGAAAGTGATTTACAAATCAATATAAGAGACAAGAGATTCGATGTAAAGTAATTTTCAAAACTGACTAAACCAAAGTTAGTCCAGTGATTATAAACTATATAACAAAAGCTAATCAAAGAAATCAATAAAATCAATATAATCAAAGAAATCAAGCAAAACAGAATAATTTTTGAATAAGTGTCTCTGGGAGTTGTGAGGTTTTAGTCACTGTCTCAAACTGAACTGCTTTTATACTAAGCACAGGTTTAGTTTTAGTATTTCAATGTTGGCAAAACAATAAGAAAAAAAATAGCCATTTTTTTTTTCTTTCATTTTTATTTTTTAACTCCCGTGTTCAATGGTGAATGTGCACGTTTCTTAAGATTTCATTTTCAAATGTAGTTTTGATTTTGGTGGAGACAGTTTTTCCAAGAAGGAGTGCTACAAACAGAGAATAAATAATGATAATTAGCCAATGACATTAATTTAGAGCAGCAAGATCACATGGCTCACAAAGTGCAAAGAAGCAAAAAAATTCTTCCATCATGAACAGGTCACTCCATGTGTGGTCTGCATTATTTATCTACTAGACAGTAAGTTCACTCAGCACATTTTTCTGTTTAATTAATGTTCATAGGCTTCAGGCCTATGTAGTGGAACAGGTGGCTGGCAAAATTATACAGGTAAGAGAGCGGAAAAAATGACAATAAAAGTAAGAATTAGGGCAGGGAGGTAAAGTGAAGGTAAAAAAAAAAAAAAAAAAAAGATCAGCAAAAAGTCTGAGAGAGTTGGAAAGTTGAAAAGTAAATGTAACACTGCCAGTAAATCTAATAGAAAGAAACAAACCAAGCAGAATTATAAAGAAATTTAAACAAAAAGAAGAAAAGGATATTCACTTAAACTAAATGACAGAAAAAGATATAACCATATCACAGAAAACAAATCACTGCTCCCTGTGATGAGTCTGGAAGTCCAGCTGACACTTAATTACACTAACCAAAGCACAGCTGTCAAGCTGATGAATGCCAGAACATTCAGTACCACTCAGTGGCTAGAAAAGAAAGGTACTGAATTTTTATCGGATGTGTTTGAAATTCTTAAAGAACTCAAGACAGCAATGAAATAATCCCTCCATAGAGCACCAGAAAAAAAAAAAAATCAAGGATTCAGTCCAACAGTCCAATAAGTACGGAAATAATACATTCATAGATGACCAGAACCCTGAAGATCTTAAAACTGATGCAATTCCATGTCTGAAAAGAATATATTAAAAGAAGTAAAAAAAAAAAAAAAAAAAAAAAAAAAAAAAAAAAAAAAAAGAAAAAAAGAAAAAGAAAAAGAAAAAGGTAAGAATACAGCATATTTAAGTTTTCTAATCTGAAAACTCATGTTAAAATTAGGGCTACAATCTTCTTAATAAATAAATAAATAAATAAAGCAAGTCTACAAGCTGAAGATACAGAAGAAGTTTTGCAGGTAATTTGTAATAGACCTTTTACCTGTAGACTACAGCTCTTTCAAAACACTTTAAATAAACATACTGAGTGAATTTTAAATAATATTATTTGCATACAGTTTATTATTACATTCATTCTGGTGGCAGATGAACTAACCAGGCCAAACAACTAGTTTTGAGTCATGCAGCAAATTATGTGAATACAAGTGAAGATTCTAAAAGCCTTTCTTATAAGCTTATAAGCCTCTTGAACCCCCTCTAGTGTGGGTTCCCAGAGTAATCTCTCCTTTTGGTGCGAAAACATGATCAATGTAGGACAACTGAGTTTTTAACACAGCATGGCCATCTTACAGCCTTCTCAATAAACTCTTCCCAGGCTGCTATTTTTTTTTTTCACTTGGGAACCAAGAGATTATATTTCCCTGTGGAATACTGATGTTCTAAACAGTTCACTTGTCTGGTATTTGAGTTACCACAGATGTGTTTAAGCTATGGCTTCCCGTTGGCTGCCAGTGTCAATCTTGTAGTGTTCAGCTATGCTAACTCATCTTTTGACATTTTGTCTGACTCCTTTGGCCTACCCTTTCCAAATCCAAGTGTCATATTTGCATTAGTGCTATGATAGAAAAGTAGATAATGAAATGCGCAGCTAAATGGAGCTAGGAACATTTTCTATTAAATACTAGGAAAAGGCTTGAAGTGGATATTGTTAAAATTATAAACTTAATATACACATCCTATAAAGATTTTTCACTCCCAAGCACAGTATGGAAAATGTGCTCTAGGGCAATAGCTGAAATTCTGATTCCTCTTCATGGAAAATGCTTTCTATGATAGCTCTGAAAACAGAGTCTGGGCCTCGGTCTACAATTTGAAAAGAACCAGACAAATAAGCTAGCAGGCAGGAAGAAAAGCACAGTGCTTAACAGAGGGATTTCTAGGCTTTCCCTACAGGAAAATAAAAAGGGTAAAAATCAAGATTTATTTGTAGCACTTCAGTAACTAACTCACTGGAGGTGTTTGCACATAGAAACACCTCAGTACAGCATTACCTGTTTATTCTAAGTGAGCAAGATTTCTTCATGCATTATGAATGAACTGATCAGGAAATACGCTGAGGTATTTCCATAACTCCATATAGAAATACAAGCTTACATTAGGAAGTGATGTGCTTACTGACAATAATAAATAACTACTACACTTACATGTAGAGTCTGATTCAAACCACTCTTCCATTACATTTTTTTAGAGAGAACTTACCTTCCCCTTCTTCCTGGACTTTACTCTCATCCTACTATCCTCATTTACTACTCACCATCAATAATGTGTAAGGTAAATTTTGGTATGAGATAAACAAAAGAAAACAGTCAGAATGATTAGTTCTGACCAGTTCCCTTGTGGTGGCAGAAAATCAGGTGGAGTGTCTCCTTTCTTGGTTACCTGCAAAGAATTCAGTCTTTCCCCTTGAGGTAAAACTGCTGCAGTTTGTCATGACAGGTATGTCCACTGAAAAAACATGGAGGAAGAACTCTGATCAGTTGTCAAGTACTGCTGCATCCCAAAGTGGTCACAGCGACATTTTCAAACATTGTTCTAAAATACTATGACCTGCTCACACTGCCCAGTATGACAGCCTTATTTCATACCTCTTTCTAAGCTATCTCTTGAAAACGACTTGTTTAAACGCAGTCTGGATTCCAGTATGAACAGGACAGGTTACCAGACTCATCTGCACCACTCACAGTAGTGTTTATTAGGAATATACTAGTATCTTATCACCTTCCTTCTTCCCTCTGTAAGCAACTGCAACTGATAAGAAAAAAAAATTAATAATAAAGTCTGCTTCAATACATTAATACCTTTATTTCAAAGCTGTTTTTCCCAAAAACTAACCTGAATTTTAGTTTGTTGCAGTTGTTCCTATGCTGTCTATTGTTGATAAGGAGAACACACTGGAAAACAGCCAGAAGCTGGAGCTGTGTCTAGTCCTTTGAATGACTAAAACTCTATTACAAGACCTTACAAAGAGTTGGCTGGTACTTTACATGATGCTACATGCTAGGAGGTCAATATGTAAACACTGAAAACTACATTTAATCCATTATTTAGGCAATATATATTGAACACAACAGCAGTGTTGGATGTTTTGGGGTCCTGGTCATGAACAACTTTTCAAGAGATGACAGAGATAACACCTTCAGCATGGGAAGAAGCTGATAAACAAAATAAAACAAGCACAAAGCTTTAGCTGTAATGCATTATCTTATAAGCACTTTTTTAAGAAATTAAGCTGGACACTTAAGTCTGGGTTGGAAGCTAATACTCATAAAAATACAAAAAAAAAAAAAAAACGTTTCCAGGTTGTTTTTGTGGGGAGTTTGATCCCACATGTCAATCTCCAAGCCTATGCAGTCTGTTGCAGGCAGACATGAGTTTGCCCCGCCTATATTCCAAGAGAATCAAGAAGCTGCATGGCTACAGTAAATGTGGCACAGTTTAATCATAGTTTTCTCTATTAATTCTGGTTTCAATAGAAAAGTAGCATGATTACATCCATCTGCACACTATTAGCTGTGGCTACAACAGGATAAGAAATAAAAATGCTTTAAACAGGAGAAAAAAAATCTAGCCATGAGACTGTTAAAGTGCAGCACAAGTTATTAAGTACCAGACAACCTTAACAACAGATGGCACGCATCTGTGAATTGGGTTGTTAAATGCAGTATATTATTATATCTTTGTAAGATGATAAGAAATTTTTAAAAGCAAAGACATACCAGACAATATATGAATAGTATAGTCAAAGTATATACTCATAGGCATGAGTATATTTAAGGGTATGTATCTAGAATTTGTAGAGTTTATAGATTTTTACTAGAAGGTGGAAAGGCTGTATACAAGAGCTTAAAACAGACAAGCAAATAGCAAATATCTGGCAGAAGAATAATTTTGGATTGAGTAAAATAATGCATTAAACACTGTACTCTCTTCAGGTACCTGTCTCATAGGAAAGCCCACTAAATTTTCTCCCTCTTTGGTCTTAAGGTTGTCTGCTTTCACAGTCCCTGTAAATGGTTCCCCATCTGTAGACCCTTGCAGATACCACGTTTCTCCCTTATGCTAAGGTTTCCCATCTCTACTGGCATCTCCTAAGCCCTGTCCCCAGGTTTTACCCTCGTGGTTTTCTCCTTTCCGTTTTTCTGGTCGTCATTCTCTTCCAACACCCTACCTCTCATCCTTATTTTCACTAGAAAGCATATTCTAAATGAAAGACAAGGAGCAAGCTTCTGATATTACTTGTAGGAGATATTCTTAGCCATTCATTTTGGTGCCAGAAGGTGGTCCTCTTGTTGCTCAAGGCAGTTTTTTGTTTTCTTGTTGCTTTGATACTATTGAGCAAAACCATATTTCTCCAGACTTGGTCTACTAATCCATAAAGAATATAGTTCCTGTATTCATCTGCACTCATAGGTGAATGCACAGCAAGGCTATTTTCAATAAAAAGCTTCAGAGCATCTCTAATTTATGCAGTTCAGTCAAATGTGACATAATTTTATAACTACAAGAGTAAGTAACATGTACCTGTTTACTGTAAAGAGGGACAAAATTAAGAATATTACATTTTTTCAGAAACCAGCACAAGTCTGACAAAAGACTGAAATGTAACGGCAAAAATATGTCACTGAAAACATTAGCAGCATGAAACAGATGTGTAGAGGAAGATAAAGTCACACTAGGTGACTGTAGATATTTTCCATGGAATACATCATCATCCCTACCTTTTGGCACACTGCAGATTAAAAACATTCACAAAATGTTTCCTGATTCAGACATAACACAAAAATTTCCTGTGGGAAAACTGAATGCAGGACAATTTGCTGTAATCTGTTAACACCACAGATGGATGGAAACTGCGTTAGAAAAGCCATGGAGCTTCCAATTGTTTTTCAGCTGATATGTATAAAAAGTTGTTCCTTTCTTGAAAGAACTCTTGAAACCAAAGAAAGGTTTTCAGATTTCTTAAGGAATGGTTAAACCTCTTTGGCTGGACACTGGATTTTCTAGATTTTAAAATGATGCTATAAAACAATAGAAATATATAACAGTATAAAACAAAGGCTTATAATCCAGGTCCATCAGTGTTTACCTAAGAGCAGAGATATGGATCTGTGGAGATAACCACTTCCTGCATTTTTGCAGAGCTATGTATGCAGAGCTACATACTTCATAAAACAAGTGAGGCTGACAGGCTCAGCTCAGCATGTCACCACTGAGAATGAAAGCACATGCCAAACACGTGCAAGTGTTTTGTAATGTCCTGTCACAGTTATTGCTTTGTGCAGCTGAAACTTTGTGCAGTTTCAAGGGAGCAGAGAGAGAAAAGAGCAGTGAAGAGGAGACAGAAGGAAAAAAGAGACATAGCCTTAGTGAAGGACACTTGGCTCTGAAAAGAAGCCTTGAGAGAGGGGTTTTTTTTTGCTTTTTTTTTTTTTTTCACAAAAAGGCTGAGGTTGGCAGGAAAGCCTGGGTCCATCTGGTCCAACTCCTGCCCAAGCAGGGACACCCAGAGCAGGGGGGGTTTTTTTTTGCTTTTTTTTTTTTTTTTCACAAAAAGGCTGAGGTTGGCAGGAACGCCTGGGTCCATCTGGTCCAACTCCTGCCCAAGCAGTGACACCCAGAGCAGGGTGCCCACACAGCACGTAAGTGCTTCCTTGTGTTCCAGTTAATGCCCATTGCCTCTTGTCTAAGCACTGGGCATCACAGAGTAGAGCCCAGTTCTGCCCTCTTTGCACCCTCCTTTCAGGTATTTAAAGACATTGATGAGATCCCCCTCAGCCTCCTCTGCTCCAGGCTGAATAGGCTCCTGTCTCAGCCTCTTGTCACAGGGAGATGCTCCAGTCCCTAACTGGATCTAACTGATTATCTAGTGAAACAAGGAACAAAAGACTTGACTTTTACAGTGCCTGGGGTTTAGGATACATTCTTTTAAATGGCCATGAATGTATTTCAAGTTTCCAAGCTATAACAACCAGATTCCTTGTTTACTTGCAAGACCCTATAATTTTGTCCAAATCCCCATGTCATAAGGGATAACTCTCCTAGTCATCCTTCATGGATTAAGCTAGACATTCTAAAGTTTTTATTTAAAGCAACAGAACAGGCTACAGACCTCATTCTCAAACATCCTTATACTTTCAAATGTTTCCAAATTTGATGGATGGATCAATGGTTCCATTTAAGCCAAACAGTGCTCATTTATATACAGCACAGAAATGCTGAGAGAAATGTTATACCTCAGCAGAAAAGATTTTGAAAAATTTCCACCCATACATTCTTAATTTTAACCCATAGAAGTGATTAGTAGTTTCTTGCTCAGGTTTTAGCTATAATTGGATGTCAAGAGTAAACTCAGAATAGGTTGCCACACTAATATATTGTATTCACTTACATGATTCTTAAAGATTAGCCTAATATGTTCATAATTAAAACTATACCTGACCCCATAGTATATTCAGTTATGACTGACTGGCTTTAGGTTTACATACTTGTCTACTTCAGGTAACATAGTCTTACACATTTATGTAGTGACAGTAATGAAAGGGCACACAAGAAAAGAAGAAAAGATATGAACAGTAAATGACTCAGTAATATTTTTAGCTCAGCTGTTGTGTTTGTAGTGATTCTCATGAAAGGGAGAGCAGAGCTATAGCAGCAGCTCACTACAAGTCAGAAAGAGTGCAAGTATTCAGATCCCAGCTGTAGTTGCAAAAAGCACTCCCATTGATACATAGTCCCCTTTGGCACTCATGGGCAGACTTCTTGAGGCCAAGAAGGCATATACATGACCTCTCTCATGACTTTTGCCTTAGACTTTGCCAGAGGAAGTTAAGAACATGTGATGAAAATAAACACGCTGGACCACACTTAATAAGAAAAGGTTGTCTCTCTCCTCACCACATGTAGAAACCCTGAAAAGAAAAATAAATTATTCCATCTTGAGCTGACTTAAATGCAAGGATAATTAAACTGAATACACAGACATAAGCATCTCTAAGGTCATATTTTCATTAATTTCCACCCTTTTTAATGTAGCTGTTTCTTAGGAATAGTGCAATCTCATTGCAGCAGAGAATTGTAACTGAGCAAGAAACAACTAATAGATAAGTCTAAAATTTTAATATTACCTTAAAAGGAACTAGAAAAAATGTTATCTAGGAAGAGCATATGAATTCCTGTCCACATCTGAGTACAATGGTGCTTCTGAAAAGCAAGCTACTCAGACAGACAACTGGTAGGGTTTCTCCTGGAACAAGGACCCTGCATGGAGCAACAGCAGAATGGAGAGCCTACTCCTGTTGTTGTCTTCTGGTGCTGCCTGGCAGTGGACAAAGCAGCCCCAGCCTAATCATGCTAGTGAGCTTTTGAGTCATTGGAAATGAGTCACACCAGTGATGACAACAACTATTGCCCTTCTGCCTCATTTTCTAAAACAGGTTTGGCCCCAAATTTTGTTCAGCTGCAATTGGCTTCCTTCTTAAATTTGGTAACAAGTAACAAATAAACACTTGCTTTCTTCTACTTTCAAGCAAACAGATCAGGTTCTCTGGATCAAGAACTACCAGCAATCAGTACTTCACTAAGCACTTATGTCAGTGGGGTGGGATTCGGAATACCTAAAGAACAGGCTCCTGTGAAATTTCTCACCTTTACTGGCCTTTGAAGAAAGGCTTTCTGCTACATAAGAGCAATAAGAGCAAATAAGAACATAAGAGCACATCACCCCAGAGAGCAAAACTTCCTCAGTCAGCTCCACACAGGCCTGAGCAGGTGAAATCAGACACTGAAATCTGTGTCTAGTTCTCACCACTAAAAAGTTGGCCCACGCTGACCAAGATGATGAAAAAAGTGAACATAATAACAACTGCAATTCCCAGGGCAGGGAGAAAATAAAGCTTCCAATATCTGATGGTTCTCTAAAACTCATTTTGTATTCTTTCATATGTTTCTCCTCTTATTTTTATTTCAGGGCTTTTGGTATACTTAAGTAAGGTTATGAACAACAAGCTTCTGATTCCAAGCCTTGGCAAAAATAATAAAAACATACTTGAAAATGCATTAAGATCACTATTAAAAAAAAATAAATAAATCCAAACCAGAAGACAGCTAAAGGTATACTGGACAAAAGAAAGAAAACAGATAAACAGAAAAAAAAGTATTAAGCATGTTCTTTCTTACATTATTGTGTCTTACATGGAACAGTTAGCCAACATTCATAGCCATATATGTGAAGAAAAGTGAATTTGAAATTATACTGTTGCTTTGTACATATAATCCTGCTTCTCCAAGCACATGAAGTGCATTACTCCTTTGCTTAGAAATCTTGGAGTTTAACATTTTAAAAAAGTTCTTTACCCCCAAATTCCCATGTAAATAGACCCATATCCTCTATGTACAGACTTGGTTTATTTTTCCTTTTCTCCCAGTTGATGTTACCAATTCCCAAAATACCTCCGCAGGCCGAGCAGCCCTCCGAAATGTATGTACTTCCAAAATGAAGCCTGTATTACCAGGCAGTGCACCCCAATGACTGAAACAGTTGGTGATGAGGTCTCAGGCTCTGTACTACACACATTTCAGGAGTTTCCCTTAGTGGTAACCTGATCCCATGGACAGAATGACAACTGACATCCTGAATTCATGAAGTGTGCACCTGGAACCCATCTTCCAGATTTGTTTCCTCCCAGTCCAATCCAGCTCACATTCATTGAGACTGCTCTGCAACGGGAACTGGGGTGCAGTAAGAAGGCAAAGTCGGAGATTCACTCCAAAAAAAAAAAACCTATTATAGATGCAATCAAAAGCAATCAGGATAGCAAATTCTTATTATTTCAGCTGTTTATTATTATTATTATTACTTATTATTTCAGCTGAAACTTCTTCAGCTGGCAGTGGCTCAGCCAGAACAGAATGCTTATCGAAACCCTGCATCTTCCATTCTTTTAGATTTTACTCACAAATTCTTCCACAGGCTTTGGTATCTATGAGAACCAGTATCTTAGCCCATCTGCCCGTTCAGTCAAGGAATACCTCCATGCCAAACTGAAGCAGGAATTGTCACTATCTGCAGTTGATCCGAGCACTCCTGGCATGCCCTTCAGCTTTCAAGCCTTCACATCCACCATCATCCATCAATCCAAGCTTCCAAGGTAAAAGGCACCATGAATGTCAAGAGAATAAAGATACCCATGCAAAAAAAATTGTTCAAAACAGTGAATACAGAAATAGAAGCCCAAAGCATATCAAATTCAGGAGAAGATTAGACACTTGCCACGCTAAGAAAAATAACCCTGTAAGGCTCAGCCTTAGCCAATGGTAGGCCTTCTGGCCAACCATCCAAAGAGACATTGAAACAATCTGCCCATGGGGTTGTCCAGTGCTGCTTGCACTCAGCCTCTCCTCTGCCAGCAAAAGCACTCAAGAGATTTTAAATTTCCTAGTCCACCTTTAATTTAATGTGAAATAACTACTTTACATTCCTTATTCTGATTACATTACTAAAAAAAAAAAAAAAACTTGTGTGTATTTTATTGAAGAAATCACCTATTTTCTTAGCTGTTATTACTAAAGTGTAATTTTTTAGTGTTGATCAACACATTGAAAAATATTCTTGAGTGGAATTTAAGCAAAAGGTATCTTTGTGAACATAATACAAAAGCAGGGCTGATATTGGTAAGTCACTTGCATTGGAATGACAGTTAACATAGCATTCACAAAAGGAAAAGGTTAATGTAGAATACATTTAAAGCAAAAAAGGTAAAAGGAACTTTTGTAGAAGTATACCAGCAAAGTTTACCACCACACAAAGTACTTTAAAAACTAGTTTTAAAGATACAAAATATCCTGTCCCACATTGTCTTGCATATTCTTTCTAATTGACTGTACACTTGAAAGAGTATTGATTAGATATCTATTAATCTAGAGCTGCCATATACATTTTGCTATTGTAACATACAGCATAGTGAAGACTTACATACAATTTCTTGCTCTTTTATAAAAGTAAGTGTTCTGTAAATCATAGTCTCCAACATGTAAAAGCACAAATACAATCAGGAGTTACAGTTTATATCTATTTTATTCATTCATTTTTTTTTAAAAACAATCCTAAGAATATTTACCTTTTAAACAAACCCAGTGAAGCTTAATTCAATATAAATGCATAACAAGACAGCTGTACTTAAATGTACAGTAAGGTTTCTCTCGCTAATTTTTTGTAACCCTGTTTTAAGTTAAATTAATTAACACTGAAATGTACTACAATGCAATGGTTGCCTCTGAACTCAGGGAGCCCAGCAAGAGGCTGCAGAATTACCAACAGTTTTTGGTGGTTAGTCTTGGGTGGCTATGGATGCAGAGCAGTGTATAGTCTTCCTGATCCAGTTATCAGAAGAACTTTCCAGCTTACCTGTCATAGATGAACTAAGCAACCATCACAGAAGCTACACCTCTTCCATAGCGAAGGCCTTGAGGAAGATATGATAGTAGGTGGCTGTATTGGCCACAGTGATTGTGACACAGTTGAAAATTTCTGGTGCTAGTAGAAAGAAGGTCAGCAGAGTTGCCAGCCTGGACTTGAAGAGAGCAAACTCTAAGCTTCTCAGGAAGCTCATTAGCGGTGTCCCCTGGAAAACTGTTCTAGAGTGTTTAGAGGTCCATGAGAAGCGGCCACATTTCAAGAATCATCTTTCAAAAGTGCAGGAGAAGATAATCCCATTGTGCCACAAGCCAAGAAAGTGAGGCAGAAGACTGGCCTGTCTGATCAGAGAACTCCTCTTGGTCCTGGGGCAGGAAAAGAAAATATATGACCTCTGGAAGCAAGGTATGGCTTCAGAGGGAGAATACAGATCTGTAGTTCACATATGCAGGGAAAAATCAAGAAAAACCAAAGCTTATACTGGGTTGACACTGTCCACTGTGGTGTCAGGCAACAAGAAAGTCTTCTTCACTTATGTCAACAGCAAGACAAGGTCGAGGGAAAACATTGAACTGATACTTGTAGCAGCTGGTCACCCAGAAAGTAAGGAGGAGGAAAAACAAGGCATGTAATGACTTTTTTTTTTTTTTTTTTTTTTTTTTTTTTTTGCATCAGTATTTAATAATAATGACAGATCTCGGGCTGGCTAGTCTTCTGAGTTGGAGGGTCATGACTCAGGCAGAAGTGAATTTCCAGCATCTGCATTCCCTGAAGTTGTAAGGAGACAATTATATCAGCTGAACATTCATAAGTCCATGAGGCCAGGTGGAATTCACCACAAAATGATGAAGAATTTAGTGAATATTGTAGATGTGCCCTCTCGAAAATGTATCAAAAGTCTCAGGAGTCTGGGGAGGTCCCTGCTAACTGCAAGCTAGGCAGTGTTATATCCATCTACAGAAAGGGGATGAGAGAAGACCTAGGAAACTACAGACTGTTAGTTTAACCTCAGTCCCCGCAAAAGTTACAGAGAAGATTGTCCTGTGGGATATGGAAAGGCACTTAAAGAACGTAGGAGTTATCAGGCATAGTGAAACTGAGTTCATGAAGGGAAAGTCCTGCTTAAGTAGTCTGATCACCTTTTAAGATAAGATCACCTGCTTGGTCCATGGAAGGGATCAAGCTGATGTAATCTTTCTGTTCAACATTTTTATCAATGATCTAGATGCAAGAGTTTGCTGATTACATTACACTGGGAGATGCTATTGATTCCCTGGAGAGACATGTGGCCTTGCAGAGGGTTCTAGATACATTGGAACATTGATTGATCAGCAACAGCATGAAGTACAACAAAGGAAAATGCTAGAGTCTGCACCTGGGATGGAGTAATGCTGGACACAGGCACAGGTGGGAGATGAGTGGCTGGAGAGCAGCTCCACAGGAAGGAACCTTGGGGTGCTGGTGACAGCAGGCTCAGCACGAGCCAGCAGTGTGCCCTGACAGCCAAGGGGCAAACATAATTTTGGGGTGCATTAAACACAGCACAGACAGCTGGTCAAAAGAGGTGATTCTCCCACTATATTTAGCATTGGTGCGGTCTCACCCTGTGTGTGCAGTGCATATTGTGTGCAGTTCTGGTCTCCCTAATATAAGGATGTTAAGGTCCTTGAAAGCCTCCAGAGGAAGGCACAAAGCTGGTAACAGGGCTGTTAGGTATGTCCTGTGAGGACAGGCTGAGGACACTTGGGCTATCCAGTCTGGAGAAGAGGAGACAGAGAGGCAACTTCACTGGTCCCTGCAGCTCCCTGAGAAGGGAAGCAGAGGGAGGTGCTGGGCTCTGCTCTGGTCACCGATGGCAGGATGGGAACAGCATAGAGCTGTATCAGCAAGATGGTTGATGCCCCATGCAGTCAGTGTTCAAGAGGCATTTTGACAACACCCTCACTAGAGTGCTTTAACATTTGGTTAATCCTGAAGATGCCAGGCAGTTGAATTAGATGATCTTTGAAGGTCCCTTCCTACTGTTCTGTTCTGTTCTATTCTATTCTATTCTATCCTATTCTATTCTATTTTAAAAGATGGGCAACTGTGTAGCCTATAGTCAACATGCAGTTGCCAGCAGGAATTATACTAAATATCTATGGAACTATATTACTGAAAGTAGTGGTATGCTCAAATTTTCCATGCTTTAAATTTCAACATAAATACAATGATCTCTTTCCTACTAATGTTATGTATCTGCATTTAATTAAGTTCAAATATCACTGCTTGCCCTTCTATAAAAATAGAAAATAAAAATAACTTCACCACATTTCAGAGGAAGTAGAAACATTAGTATACAGAGAACTCGGTACAAAAACGCACTCACATGTGAGATCATAGGCTCAAGAATAGAGCCAGTATTCCAGTTCGATAAAAAATTTTCTTAGCCCTTTTGGAGGAGAGAAACAGAACTGTGGAAGATTGCTGTTCCACACATATTTCTTTACAATCCCTATGTATTTAAGCTATTCTCTCACCAAGATACTTACATCATTTCAGTGAAGGAGAAAGGCAAATTTAAATCACTATGATAATAGCTATACTACTTTAATGTTCCTTAGAAGCAAATCTCAATTGTTCAAAGTTGTAGGAGAAACTGTTTTGTAAATGAAGACTCTGAAGACACATGAACAAAATGTAGCAGAACACTGAAGACACATGAACAAAACATAGCAGAACAGCAAAAGAGAACAAAGCACTTGAAGTAAAGAAATAAAAAGTGCTGGTGTCAATATTTACCTTTTTAAATTTAAGTATCTGAAAACTCAAGAGCATGTAATAGCAGCTTTGACTAGAGAGAAAACTGGTGTTGATTTATCAAGATACAACAGTAAAAGCTTCCCTATTTTCACTAAAATTTTCATCCCCATAATAATATTTAGTCATGTAAATAGCTTGATGAGTGCAGTACCTTCTGGCAGTAAGTGTTGAAGATGTCCTGTTTTCTGTCTTTCAGTGCTAAGAAGCAACTTTTTTCCTACCAAGGCCCACCTGGTATCAGAAATTAACCTGTTGCAAGTCTTACTTGCTGAGTAGGGCGGAAGATACATTCTTGCTGTTGCCATGGAGTTTCCTTGCCTAAGAAGTGTTAGGAGAGACAAGAGGTAACTCTTGACTACAGACTAATTAGCACTCCCACTCTGTTCAAAAGTAAATCTGTGCCAACACTGTTTACCAGTAGGAATTAGGATTTAAATTATGCTTTTATTTTTTTTTTATAAAATTGGAAAATCTCAGTTTAAGCTTACAGATCCTTAACCCTTCTGCACTTTTTCCCTATGGAAAGAAATAATTTTGACTTTTGCAAAGTGCTGTGAAGCACAAAAGGTAAAAATTAATATATACTATTAAATAACATTTCAGCACTGAAATTGCATTCGTACTTAATAGGTCTCCTTATCTGAGTGTCTGTAAATTTAATGCAATATTTACATACAAGTATAACAAATTACTCTTGTAAAGAAGTTACGCTACAAATCACAGAAAGCCCCCCTACAGTTAGATACTGACATTTACAAGCAAAATAGCAATACATATAAATATAAAGGCATTTTGCTGTCTTTTAAAGTTTAAAAACAAAGAAATCCAAAATAGGTATTTTGAATGTAAACTAGCTTTAAGAATCAATCTCATGGATAGGACCCAAGGGACTGGCATAGAAATGTGTCAGGGGAGGGTCAGGTTGGATATTAGGAAAAGGTTATTCACCAAGAGAATGGTCGGACACTGGAACAGGCTCCCCATGGCAGTGGTCAAAAGACCCAGCTGCTGGAGTTCAAGAAGTGTTTGGACAACACTCTCAGAGATAGGGTTTTATTTTTGGGTGGTTCTGTGTGGAGTTAGGAGCTGGACTCGGTCCTTGTAGGTGTCTTCAAACTCAGGATATTCTGTGATTCCATGATTCTATTTCTCTATGATATGAGTATCTTATGCATAGCTGAGAATCACTGTTTTCATTGCTTTACTAAAAGACTCCTTGTATACAAGAAAGCTAACTGCTGAAAAATTATTAGTGTTTAACTACTGTGATAGTACAGACATGCTCATACAGTATGTTCTTAGGAAAAACAGCAGAATATAGTATCTAGCTTAGATACGTTATCAACTTGCAAGGACAGCAGTGCTGAGAAAAGTCTTGTAGAGATGAGGAGGCTTGAAGAAGCTCCAGATGAGACCTTTACAACACTTAAACAGGGCTGCAGTGGAAAGTATACAGCTTGCACATTTCCTTTGCCTAGGAAGCTTCACTGATTAGTTAGTGAGTAAAACCTCCTGTCTGAGCTAACCTTAACTACAGACAGAGAAGTGGAGTCAAACCTAGCCACAGAACACCTGCCCATATGACCAACTATGACATTCCGAGAGACCCAGCCTGCTGCAGAACAGTTCAGAAGGCCATGCCTTGACAGCCTCCTGGAAACATGAAGGAGGAGGGCATCTAAAACGTTATTCACACCATGAAAAAAAAAAAGAGAAAAGACAGAGTAATACCATTCAAAGTACTAGGGATTTAAAATATACAATCCAAAGCATTTGCCTCCACTCTCCCAAAAATCAAACCTGAATGTTATTGATTATTTTGGAAGAAAACACATATATAGATATGCACAGCAATCCTTTTGAGATTTCCCATTGT
Organism: Alectura lathami; assembly: GCA_013399715.1. Classification (NCBI taxonomy): domain Eukaryota; kingdom Metazoa; phylum Chordata; class Aves; order Galliformes; family Megapodiidae; genus Alectura; species Alectura lathami. The sequence goes on along the minus strand of VXAV01010103.1, from coordinate 3,194 downwards.
TTGAAGGTAGTAACAGAAGGAACTAGCACTTTTAAATCAGTTGTACCATCTAGTGGTGATTTTATATTACACAAACACTTTGAATTCTACACACTAATTTTTTTTTGCCTGCTAATATCAGAGCACAGATTCAGCAAAACTGGATTTAGCATAATGGTAATACCATATATAATGTTTTCATTAAAACAAAGAAGCCTATTATCCTTTACTGGCACATTTGTTCACAACCCATCTGGTGAATCACTGGAAAGGAGTGATACTCCTGAAGAGAAATGAATCCATGTTCTCCTCATAGGAAAAAAAAAAAAAAAATCTTTTTCATATCTGCCTGTTCATACTCCCCTTAAATATCCAATTAATTTTTCAAGCCTGTCTATTAGTTTCTGTTATAATTGAACCATCAGGTTCAGTTCATCTTTATTCTACCATGATAGTGTTCCATTTAACTAGCTTAACTATCTAGCTCTTGAAAAAACTTTAGCAGGAAATCTTGATTATTCCAAATTGGATAACAAATACCTTTGAAAGAGAGCTTGACAGTGCTTTCAAATACAGTGAATGCAACAGAATTTGCAGTTTTTGACATAATAGGATGAATATAATTACTTCTGCTATATATTGTATATATGGTTTTGAAATCTAAATAATATATATTTTTTCAAACAGTTCTTCTGGAGGTCAAGTTATAATCACATGGTGTCAAACTGGACACTATTATTCCTTAGTTTTATATGTTATTCACTTCCATGATCTCTTAATAACTGTATTGTTGTTGTTTGCATGATCTACAATAGTACTGAATATTTTAAAAGGCTCTATATTCATCCCTTTTAATTGTAAAAAATAAACAACACAGAAAAAGTGGAGGATAAACTTTTTCCTTGATGCACTTGTGTCCTTTTGATGGTTTTAGATAGATAAAGTAGAAGAATGAAAACCATAAATATGAATGATAAAAATACCCAACAATCTGACTTTACAAAGGTAAATAGATGTGATGAATTTTGTGATTAGTGATTATGATTAATTTCAATAGGACAATCTTGGCCTGATATGCAGTAAATCTGCATTTTCTAGCCTCAGTATTTTCTAGCCTAATTTCATATGCCTCTTTCTTCTTATACAGATTTGCCTTGTATGTAAAGTAATACTGCACATTTCCAAACCATAAAGAATAAGGTGCTAAACTTCACAATATCTCTAAGTGAAAAATTATGGATTTTGCTACAGCCTTCATGTGTATGCAGTTTGTCTACTCTGTCCTGATATTGCTCTGCACCCCACATTTGGGAAAGTTGTTCCTGCTTGAGATCATAGAATCATGGAATCATAGAATGGCTTGGGTTGGAAGGGACTTCAAAGACCATCTCGTTCCAACCCCCCTGCCATGGGCTGGTTGCCACCCACTAGATCATCAGGCTGCCCAGGGCCCCATCAGCCTGGCCTTGAACATCTCCAGGGATAGGGCATACACAATTTCTCTGGGCAATCTGTTCAAATGCCTCACCACCCTTTGAGTAAAAAATTTCTTCCTAATATCTAATCTGAATCTCTCCTCTTTTAGTTTAAAACCATTCCCCCTTGTCCTTTTCACCATGTTAAAAAGTCAGTGTCATGGTTTCCAGTGTAGTCAAATCTGCAAATGCTGGAAGAGGAAGGATTAGGAAGCTAGGGGGTGACAGTTAGGACATCTGACCAAAATTGACCAACGGGGTATTCTATACCATATACATCATGTCATGGCCCTTCCCCTGCTTTCTGGTGAGGAGTCACTGCATTCGCTCTCTTCTGGGTTGGGGTTGCATGTGGGTGAGAAATTGCCTTCTCATATATCACTAGTCCTAATTATCACTATTATTACCCTTTTATTCCTTTTATATTTTATCATCTCTTATTTCTTATCTATTTTAATAAAATAGCTTCTTTATCTGAACCCATGAGTTGTTGTTTGTTGTTGTCACTTCTCTCCTACATCCCACTGGGAGGGGGAGAGTGAACAGTTGGGAGCTAGGTACCTACTATAGGTTAAACCACCAAAGTCTTTTTGGCGCCCAGTGTGGAGCTGATAACAGCAGATCTGACTGGAGTGTACTGAAATAGGGTTGTTACAGGCATTGATAAGTGCCAACCAAGATGTGCATTTTTTCTCTTTTTAAGCAGGTTTTCCAGGGAATACACTCCTTAGTACTTCAGATTGGATTACTTAAAACCTATTGGAGCTTGCTTAAGAAGGCCCTTCTCCTTTTTTGGAGTGCTTTTTCTTTACAAGAGAATAAGATCACTGGTAAGGATACCAATCTGGTGTTTGCACACAGCATGACACGCTCTGAGCTTCAGAAATTACACTTCAGAGAGAGCTAGTAATTACACTTTTTTTTTCAGAGAACCTGTCTATGGGAGAAACAGGAGAGCAAATTTTTAACCATTTCTTGAATTTTCCCTCCTCTCACATTTTCCCTCCTCTCCCTTTTGAAAATTTTATATATTTTTGGGATGCTCAAAATAGCATACTCATAGTGTCATGTCTCCTAAATGTGTCTCTCATTATCTCTGTGTTTCTCATTATCATTCAGGGATCTGCCCTGAAGCTGGATAGTAATGCGTGGCAGGGAGCATAGAAAATGATGGGTAAAAGTTTAGGGAAATGGGCACCCCCAATGTAATACTGTAGCTCCGGCAGATCTAGGGATGCACAAATCATTTGGGGCCTAGTCTATGCCTACCGACCACTGAACAATATTCAGCCCCCTCAACAGGAAGAGAATGCCTCAGGACCTGTGACAAGCCTTCCTACAACCCCTGTGCCTCAGCCCTGCTGCTGCCATTCTGCAGACGGAGTGCAGTTCTGCAGTTGCTCCAACCCTCACAGTGGACCTCATAGTTGATTCAGCTTCCTTGAGCCCTGCAGTTCCGTCATGGTTGAAAACAGAGTTAAGGAAGTATGAGGTATTCCATAGCATATACATCATGTCATGGCCTCACCCTGCTCTCTGGGAAAAAAGAGAGGGAGGGGAAAAGCCGTGGTTTGCAGAGCTGCGTTGGGCTATCGGGGGTCGGGCTGGTGCAGGTAGGCGCGGCTGGGCTGCTTCTGGTTCTCGGGGGTTGGGGCTGACGGTCTGGCTGGCGTATGGGTGAGAACTTGTCTTTTTTCTGTAAGTTAATTGTTTACTCCAAATTCTTTACCTTCCTTTTGC
>VXAV01010102.1:442690-457074 GCA_013399715.1 Alectura lathami | reverse complement strand
TTTTTTTTTTTTTTTCTTTTCTCTTTTCTAAATAGTGTCCTCCTTCACATTTACTTACAAAGTGATGTCTTTTTTTTTTCTTACACGTGAGTTTGAAAACATGAAGAGAAGTTGTTAAGTTTTTATCAAAATAAGTGAAGACTATCTTAAAAATACCTCTAAACTTCAAAAAGTAGCTTTTCAGTAAACATGGGTCAATTCATTATGACAATATGATGGTAACTCAGGATCTCATCTTAAAATTCTAGCCTCAGTTTTGATTGACAGTAAATATAAAGGTATAATATACCATTTGCAAGCTATATATTGCTTGCATTTTTTAGTAATAGCTAGGCAGAGTTGGCTCAGTTAAGCTCATTTAGTTGTCACACACATCAGACCTGCAGTTATCAGATGATTTGCTAAAGGGATATATTGTTTTAGTTGTAGGCATGTCAAAAGAATAAACTCTGTAACTAACACTCAAAAACTTTAGCATGTTTTATTTTCATGTCTTGATTTTGAAATTTTCTAAGATAATTACTAAAATTAGGAAGAAAATCTGAGTGCCCCTTTAATCTCTGTGAATTCAAATGCTTTCAACTTTCAAAAAGCAGAAACATAAATATGTGCACATTTTGGTGTGATACTGATGTTCCTTTGATTGCCACTAGACTGAGAAAGTTTGTTTGGTGATATACAGACTGTAGAATACTAATGTAAACTTTCAAGTATCATATTTAGCATGTTTTGAAGAGCATCTCCGTAGTATTGTGTGCGTGTTCATCTGCTTGTATCTGAATATACATGAGCTGTTTTATACCCTTAAATCATACAGTACGTTTCCAAATGTATTTGACAAAAATGTGAAAGCTTTGATCCAATACTTTTTTTTATCATACATTTGATCTTTTGGTAATTGCAATTGCTTTCTAGTATCCTCATATCCATATTTTGTATAGATGAAAGAAGCACATTGTGTTTGGAAGAGAATAACAGCACAAAAATGGCTTTGTATCTCTAAAGATGATTATGCAAAATATAAGCAGCTAATTATTCACAAAATTGTATTTCTAAATAATTGAGATTGCTTTCAGGTAATTTCTGGGAGGAAGTTTTTCTGTTTAGAAAGTAAATTACCTGTAGCTTAAAAACAAATCTTTCCAAATGTTATTGCATGAATGCATTGCTTTCAACTGGAAATCAATTATAGAGCCTCTATTTGATATCTGTGTTGATTTGTCCTTGTAAGAGCTAGTTGCACTGTCCAGAGAATGCCTTAACTAAATAATGAGTTTAGATCTCTTAGTCTGTCGTTACTTGGTTCCCACCTTCTTCTCTCCTGGGAAGAAGGTTGCACCAACAAGAAGCCAGTTTGTTGTGGCCTGCAGCAGTGTCTGGCCGTTGGATCCCAACCATGTATGTCTCTGGTTACCTGAGAGGAGGTGCTAGTTTCCAGTTCCATCATATTACTGATGCTATGTCTTCTATTTTTAGTATCATATGAAATATGACATCATTCTTCCAGAGTGCATCTTTATTGGTGTTTTATTAGGCTTTGTGCATGGATGGAAATGTATTACAGCTATAATGGCAGGTGTCTGTTACTTAGAGAACAATAAATGATGTTTCATGTTTGACAAAAAAATATTTAGACATTTAGTGGAAAAAATTGCATCCTTGCTAACTGTTATCATCAAAATTTGTGGCACATATGCATAAAATGAGTATTTGTACACTTGGAGCCAGGATAACAGATGTCATCCAGTTTGGAAGAGCATAGGAGTGTGGAAAGTTTTGTGAAGAATACGACTGCTTGGCCTCTTGTGAAGGAAAATGTTATTTAGGGTAACCATAATGATGTTCACTTACATTTAAAGCATCACTAAAGTTTTCATTAAGGTTAGTTGCATTGGAAGTTTGAGCAGTCTGTACAAAGGCAACTAGAAGAGAAACAAACCTCCTAACAGGTTTTTTTTTTTTTTTTTCCAGTTTTATAAAGAACTGACCTCAGTTAGTTAAATGAGTTCTTAAATACTTAATCTACTAGAAAGTTTACAGAAAATAACCTTTGCTTTTAAAATATCATATAATTTTTCATGTACAGACAGGTGAATTCTGGCTTTATGTGTACAAGTCAATGTTAATTCTAGATTTGGTGCACTAGAAGTCCACATAACACAATGAATATTTTTTTCTTTGAACGTTCACATAGATTGCCTTGTCAGCATAGATAACTTTTCTGAATTTTGCACTGAGCAGATGGTTGCAGAAAGTGCCCCAGTACTTTCATGATTACTGTAACTGCCACTTGGCTTTGTGCAAAGTTTATCTTTGCAGGTTGCATTCTGTAAGCAAGCTGTTTAGTTTGGACTGAAGTTACAGCAGAGAGGTAGAGCTACATGTTTATGTATTGTTTAGCTGCTTATGCCTTTCTGACCTAGTTTACGAGGAGCAGGACTCCTTGTCCTATCTGGCCTGGGGATTGACTGGTATTGAAAGATACTATTGTTGGAAGATGATTAGGAGTATGAGAAGAGTCATTCTTTAAGAATGAGACTCTTTTCCAGTGATAGAAAAGGTAAAATTAAAATTCTGGAATGTTAGTCTTGAAAACTCAAAGGAACCATGTATCATGAGAATTACACTTGAACATCTTCACTATTCCTATGAAATGCTCAATAATTACTAATAGCGTTTTGCAAAATGATTTTTACTTTTTTTTTTTTTAAGAAAATACACATTTGTCTTAAGCTAATTCACATGTAGCTTTATTTTAAAACAAATTACATATCTGTGGAAGTGGGATTTGTCATAATGACAGTATGATAAACTGTAGAAGCCCAGTTGAAAGCCACTGTAACTGGGAATGTGATACCTCCTTCCTAGGCATGTGTTCTCTGGCAGAGCATGCTGCATAGTATGTACTTGCCTTCCTTCCTTGAACAAGCTACTAGTAGCATCTATTTAACAATTTACATGTAACACATACAGAGAAGTACTAGGTAGGCAAAGATAAAAAAACAATTAAGAAATTCCTTGTTATCAAGTGAAAGAGTTGAAAGTATCAGAAGTGTGTAAAATCTGAGCATAACTCTTACAGCAGGGTGCTATCTAAAGGAAGGAAGACTGAGCGTATGTGTACAGTGAAATCAGAGGAAAAATGGGAAAGTCTGAAAACAGAATGATGTAAAAAGAACACGGGCAGGGAATAAAGGAAAAATCAGAAGAATGAGTCCATTTGGAATATTTTTTGGCCTCACTTGAATGTTAGTAGTACTGCATCCCTACAGAAGAACGTTTGCTGCTTTTAAAAAGAGCAGCTGTGCATGTTGTGTATGGGTTAGCAATTACAGTTACTGCTCAGATCACTTTGGGGTAGTTTTCACAGAAGTCAATCTTTAACATATATCTCTTCAAAATAATACTGACACATTTTTCTGTTATCAATTAATGATTTTAGTTTTTGCAAATTGCCCGTTCTTTTCTGTAAAAAGAAAATGCATCAAGATGGAACAACCGTAAAAATTTAGGTTAAGAAGACTGAAGCTGTGGGACTATGAGACATCAATTTCTGATCAGGGCCTTTGGAATTACAAGGTTTAATATAGTACCCCATGTTAATAACTGCGAGGATGGTTCTTTATTTATTTCTGCAGTATTTTACAGTATGGTTATGCAGTAGTATACGAATGCGATTACTGTGCCACTATGTCAGTGGCATAGTAAATATGCTTGATAATCTTTAGATTTTAATAGTATTCCTAATTGGCTACACTTCCTTACATTTAAATTTCGTATACAGTCTCATATACATTTTAAAGTAACAGCATGATGTAGAGTTAGAAATTAGTCATTGGACATATTTATTTTTGCAACATAGTTCAGTTTTTCACTTTGAAGTATCACAGAATCATAGAATGGCTTGGGTTGGAAGGGACCTCAGAGATCATCTAGGTCCAACCCCCCTGCCGTGGACAGGGCTGCCAGCCACTAGCTCACTAGATCAAATTGCCCAGGAACCCATCCAGCCTGGCCTTGAACACAGCCAGGGATGGGGCAGCCACAGCTTCTCTGGGCAGCCTGTGCCAGCGCCTCACCACTCTCTCAGGGAAGAATTTCTTCCTGATGTCCAACCTAAACCTCCCCTCTTTCAGTTTTAGCCCATTCCCCCTTGTCCTACAGTTATCCACCTGTGTAAAGAGTCGGTCCCCCTCCTATGTATGATTTCACTTAGTCAAGAGCAATCATGAAGCAGTGTTTGTTTAAGACATCAATATCTTACAAGCCAGTCTTAAGGTCAATTTAAGTATGTAAACCGTTTTATTCACTATTTTGGACTAATGACTACAATTTACTGTCACATTAATAGTCTCACGCTGGGAAACCACAAAAACCTAGTGTTGGAAAATGCAGTGGCATAGAAGGTTTTCCACTGTGATACCATTATAATCTGAAGCTCTTGCTGAAAGAAGCTGTAGTTTTTGTGTCTCTCTAAATTACCCTTTTGTATAGTAGCTTTTCTTAACATTGTGTTTCTTACTGGACAAAATGTAGCTCCTGTTATTAGTATAACATCAACAAGAATATAGAATGTATGAAACCTCGTAAGTCTTACTTTTTACTGGTGCGTAATTTTGTTTTTTACCCTTATGGAAACTGGGTATAGAGAGATAACTAGACAATAATGGACAGTAAAAACGTAAGTACTATCAGTTTGGATTTTCAGTGGTTTGCTTGGAAAAGAGCTTTTCCTTTCTTATTACTGCTACCTTGAGTTTGATCATTTCTAAAGTCAGTAATCTTTATTCCTGCTAGCTTAGTTTCAAGGTATCTCTACTTTGAAATGCAAATTGGGTAGATGACAATTACACTGGTACTGAAGGCATTTAAAGCACTTTTTGCATAAAGTATTGAACAAGTTACAAAAATGAAGTGGTTTATAGGTACAGTCTTGGTAACCTGGTAGATTGGGAAAGTTCTGCAGCCAGCAGTAAGTGGAAGAAATTAATCTTCCCTCATTATAAACAGGGCCATGTTTGCACTCATGTTTTTCCTGTTGGAGTGAGATGTTCAGGTCTTTCTTGCTGTAATTGTTGTATTTGCTTAATGACTATAATTTTTTGGACCTTGAGCCATGCATTTCTTCTGCAGTCTTTTCTTAAATGGTAAACTAGAGAGAGTCAAACCTTGGAATAGACTTGCAGTCACGTATTATGGTTGGACTTGATGATGGGTCTTTTCCAACCTGAATGATTCTGTGTAGGACCTAGAATGTGAGGCTTACCAGATCCAGCCTTGGTAGTGTAAAGATTGGCTATTAACCTGCAGGAGTGTTTAAAACCTTGGTATGAAAAATGTTACATACTCTTTAGATTGTTACAACACTGTTATGTACTCCTGTAGAAAACTGAATCCTACTCTAAGAAACAGCTACTCTTATGGAAGTGGGAGGGGGGAAAACAAAAGACTAAAAGCCTGTTTTATCTGAACCTTAGAAGGTTATCCACAGTAAGATTGTCTAATCTTCTAAACATTATAATATCATACAGTTGTTGCTGAAGGACCACTGTAAAAGACAGCCTAGTTCTTACATGTATACAGTAAAGAATGGCAGGGGAGTAACAGAAGTGGTTGTAGCAGTTCTCTGTATGTTGTTAGAAGTGTCTGCAGTTCTTGTTGACTATGCAGAGTGCTTAGGTATCCTACTTTGACTTTGCACCACATGCTCATTTAAGCAGTCTGGATCTAGCCCTCAGGGTACTAAAGTGCAAGGTCATCCATGCACTGAAATGTATGCGTGTGCCACTAGTGTCACACTTGAGACGGTAGCTGAGGTGCTCTGCGTTTTTGTGAGTTACATTTCTGAAGAACGTTGCTCATGTTTATGAAAGTCTGCATTGGCTGGCCAGTGAAAAATAAGCAAAAATCTTAATCAAAGTAGAATATTAGCAGCATTCATGAGACTGAGGAATTCAAAATACTTTCTATACCAGCGTTAAGAACAAAATGAATCCCATGTCCAAGATACTCTTTATATGGATATTTTTACCATTTTAAAGCTATTATAGTAAAATGATGTATCTTGTAAATTTTCTTCACTCATGTGGAAGGCTACAATTACTATTTTTCTTTCTTTTACATTCATTTTATTTTAACTTCCGTTTTATTACATTCTTTGTAGTTTAATTCATCATTAAAATCTCCCAGTTTTGGAAGGGCTTAGCCATTTCTAAAGTTATTGCAATTTCTATTTAATATATTGCAGGAAAATGTATCTGCCTTTAGTAATAATGCACTTCCATTGCTTTTATTGATTCTTTTTGTTTAAAACATTTGAAATCTGAGCATTTTTTGCCTCCCCCTCAAATATGATTTATGCTTATATGAATATGCATTGAAGAAATCTTTTCTTCCGGTTATCATGATTGGTTTCCATTCAAACTACTCAATAATAGATCACAGAATGTTAGAGATTGGAAGGGACCTCGAAAGATCATCTAGTCCAATCCCCCTGCCGAAGCAGGAACACCTAGAGCAGATCGCACAGGAACGCATCCAGGCGGGTTTTGAATGTCTCCAGAGAAGGAGACTCCACAACCTCTCTGGGCAGCCAGTTCCAGTGCTCTGTCACCCTCACTGTGAAGAAATTTCTCCTCATATTTAAGCGGAACCTCCTATGTTCCATCTTGCACCCATTGCCCCTTGTCCTGTCACTGGATGTCACAGCGAAGAGCCTGGCTCCATCCTCCTGACACCCACCCTTTACGTATTTATAAACATGAATTAGGTCACCCCTCAGTCTCCTCTTCTCTGAGCTGAAGAGACCCAGCTCCCTCAGCCTTTCCTCATCAGGGAGATGCTCCACTCCCTTAACCATCTTGGTGGCTCTGCTCTGGACCCTCTCCAGCAGTTCCCTGTCCTTCTTGAACTGAGGGGCCCAGAACTGGACACAATACTCCAGATGCGGTCTCACCAGGGCAGAGTAGAGGGGGAGGAGAACCTCTCTCGACCTACTAACCACACCCCTTCTAATACACCCCAGGATGCCATTGGCCTTCTTGGCCACGAGGGCACAGTGCTGGCTCATGGTCATCCTGCTGTCCACCAGGACCCCCAGGTCCCTTTCCCCTACGCTGCTCTCCAACAGGTCAGTACCCAACTTATACTGCTTCCTGGGGTTATTCCTGCCCAGATGCAAGACTCTACACTTGCCCTTGTTAAATTTCATTAAATTTCTCCCTGCCCAACTCTCCAGCCTGTCTAGGTCTCGCTGGATGGCAGCGCACCCTTCTGGCGTGTCAGCCACTCCTGCCAGTTTTGTATCATCAGCAAACTTGCTGAGGGTGCACTCTATCCCCTCATCCAAGTCGTTGATGAATATATTGAACAGCACCGATCCCAGTTCCGAACCCTGGGGGACCCCACTAGATACAGGCCTCTAACTAGACTCCATCCCATTCACCACAACCCTCTGGCTTCTTTCCTCCAGCCAGTTCACAATCCATCTCACTACCCGATCGTCCAGACCACACTTCCTGAGTTTAGCCGCAAGGATACTGTGGGAGACGGTGTCGAGTGCTTTGCTGAAATCAAGATAGACCACATCCACTGCTTTACCATCATCTAACCACCTGGTAATGTCCTCATAAAAGGCTATCAGGTTGGTTAAGCATGACTTCCCCTTGGTGAAGCCATGTTGGCAGCCTCTAAGGACCCTCTTATCCTTGATATGCCTAGAGACAGTGCCAAGGATAAGTTGTTCCATCACCTTCCCAGGGATAGAGGTGAGGCTGACCGGTCTGTAGTTACCAGGGTCCTCCTTCTTGCCCTTTTTGAAGATTGGGGTGACATAGATGTTGAATTCATTAAACCTCTAGAAGAACATAGCGTTGATGGTATGTTGGATGTTACTTAGAATGTAGTATACACACTGTTCTGCTGAACAGTGAATAAGATAAAAAATATATGAATATGCCAGTTCAAAAAAGTTGCCTAATTTTATCAGGGAAAGCGTTGGATCTCCCACTAGGCTTCGTGGGAAACCTTGAAAGCTATTATGTTAGTTGCAAAAGTTAATTAGTTTTTTAACTGTGTTCTGTTAAAATGTTGCTTTAGGCAGTGTATTCTGAACACAGGATCTTTATCCAGTTTGGTTTTAGAAGATTTTGAGACTCCTCTTGCGGTAGCAGAAGAGTATTGTATCAGCGCTGCAGACGAGTTATGGTGGTTGGATGTTACACAAATGCAATCTCTACCTAACTGCTTTGTGGCCCACTTCACCATATAAAATACTTCCTTCTTTCATTTAACTTGGGTTAAAAGATAAAACACTTTATTTCAGAGATACTTGAAACATAGAAGTTTATTGCAGACATTAAAAATTAATGTGTTCTTCCTCCCCGTACAAAGAGTGCTTATGTGTTTTCTTCTTTTTCCTAGGTGAGTAACTGAAGGTTAACAGAATTCTGGTTGTGAAGTATGATGAATGCTTTTCTGTAGTGTACTATGGGTAAGTAGGAAAAATATTCTTTTTATTTTTTTTAATGAGCACACAAGCAGAAATGAATAATTGCTAATAACTTATGCAGAGTTGTTTTAATAAGTGTTCTGATTGATTGCTATATTAAATATATATAAAACCCACAACTTGTTTGAAAAGGTATTTGATATGGTGATGCTTGGATGATAAGCATTATTGAGTTTTCATAGTATTTTCTGATTGTTCTGTCCTTCTGACATCTAAATTATTTATTTAGGCTACAATTTCTAACTCAGATCTTTGTAGACAGGTTGTCATTTAGAACGGAAAAAGAGAACATGAAAGTAGACTGTAATCCTGTGTTTTGAGAAATCTTGTGCATCTCTACTATATTCATAAATTATATGTATTTTTAATTTTGTTAATGGCCTGTTACCTTTTGGGGATGCGCTTGTTCTATAGAAGTTTTTAGGAATATTTTGTTTCTGGTATAACAGCATTCTCCTCATTTGTTATTTACATTTTCCATATGATTGTTATAACTGGAAATAGATGTATATTTTTCTGAAAGACTTTGAATAACACAGTTGAGTTATACTGGACTTGCTTTTAATCAACCACTGTGCATGTGATTAGAAGAATTAGAAGTAAAGGCTTTTGTTGTAAACCTGGTCCTACTGCAATGCATTGTGCACCATCACCAGCAACTCCAGTGACCAGAGTTGCATCCATTGGAAACTTCTTTCGTTATCTGTCAGAAACTAAAATTAATAGAAACACAGCTGTACATAAATACTGTAAAACACTTTAAAACTGTAAAAATCTCAGTTATGACTGAAGTCGTAATTAATTTAAATGCTAATTAAAGTGCTTTGTGAGATTAATGTTAAAAGCTGGCGGTGTTGACTTAGTGACTCTTTTTTTCTGAAAATAATAGTGGAGTGTGAATGTGGATGCCTGACCTGTCAAATGCCTGACTGGTTTAAATATTCCTAGAGGGAAGAAAATGGTTAAAAAATGCAGTAGACATTGTTCTCTTAGATTCTCTTGGAAGCCTGGTACATGCTGTGGTAGTAATGCTTTTCTCTTGTATACAGTAAAACAAAAAACATGGTTTTATTCAGTATTCTTATATCCATGCTTCTTGTGCAGTAAGATTCATATGACATGTACATAGCATATTCCTAGGAAATGAGGATTTTGAGCTCTCTTTAACTCTTTAACATTAAGGGGGAAAAAAAATCATATAAAGGGTGCTGAATAGTACCATGTAACGCAGAATATGTGCAAATAATTATATGAGTACAGAGTTACTTAATTCTTATAGATTTGGAGACTCATGGCAGAAAATAAATACTAAAACACAGTGAAGACAACTGATTCAGGATGTCTGGCAGCCATTTGTTATGGCTTTCTAATCTTGGCTGTTAGGATTGTTCGTCAAAACCCTGATTGTTAGTCTGCAGTTTAGTCTATTTCTATTTTAAATGTTAACAAACAACCTCTACAAAAGATGGAGGGAAGGCTAGATAGATACTAGATAGATATCTCTGGTTTTATACTCTTATGTAGCAAATAACCTTTCCAGGAACTAAAAAAGAAGTCGAAGTTCAGATGTCTTGCTACAAGAAGCAGTGTTTTCCTCTTATTTGTTCTGTCAAATTTCATACTACTTACTTAAGTTGAAATACAGAGAATAAAGTGATAAACCTCACTGAAAGAAATGGAAAACTTGCTTTTGAATGAATAAGATTCATAATTCACCCTGTTTGGAATTGTTCAATGTTGAATTATTTTCTAGTTATTTAGATAATATTTACAATCCTTAGATAATATTTACAATGTACAGAGAAGACTTTGAACCAAACATGATTCAAATGTGAATGTAGTTTGCAGACTTCAGAGGTACTTTTATAAACATTTCTAGCTACCTAGATATGTAAGTCTACCAAATGTGGTATCTGAACTTTAGCTTACTGTCTGTTCTCTTGTGCTGGTTCTGTTGTTGGGTGCTATTCACAGTTGCATTGTGTCAGTATTTATAGATTATCTTGAAGCCTACTCAGAAGAGGAAATCATGAGGTCATGCACTTAAGTATTAGACTGGATTCTGTTTGGAATTTTAGATTTGAAAAAGTACAGAAAAACAAGATGTGCAACACAAAGACAGAAACTGTCTTCCCAAACTCTGGAATTTTAATGGCAACATTCATTATTAGTGAAACCTCTGGTACAATGAGAACAGTCCCAAAATACTGCTGACATACATCTCTTGAACCTAGAGATTGTGTTCTTAGAGTACTTAGATTGTGTTCTATAAAAATAATCTGAGCTGCATTTAATAAAGCCCAATAGTGAAGCAAAAAGAAGTGCAAATTTAATTTACATACCTTAATGGTGTTACAGACAAATTGGTTAGAAAATACCAATACCATTTGCATTGCTATCCAGTTAAGTAACTCTACTAAATGTATGTAAGACAAACTATATTTTAAAATTATAAATGCCTTAAAAAAGCTCTGCAGGAATGTCATCTTCTGACATCTTGATTAATTATTCCTCCTTTGTTCACTTGCTAAAATTATTCCTCATATCTTTGTGCAAGTTTGTGTTTCTAGCTAGAGCAGGAATCAAAATCACTTGCTTTTGTAAACACCAGAGAAATTCTGTTACGTTGTTTAAGAAAGAAATGTAGACTTCTATTTTTATAGCCAGGTTGATATTTCTTCTTGGTTAACATAAAACTTGATATGGAGCTTTCATTATAGTTAAAACTAATTACAGCTTCAGTTGTGTAAGAACAAGTTAGAGCATAGCCATCCTTCCATCCTGCTTTTCCTTCCTGCCCTCCTCCCACAGCTGTATGAGATTGTCTCATGGTGTTAATTGAACCATAAACCGCCTGAATCTAAAAATAACTTCTGCAAACAGGAGCATCTTCCCAAATCTTTTCATAAACATGTTTAAAATTCAGCTGACACAACAGCAGGCATTGCACTTCCTATCAGCAACCTGAGGCATTGCATTCATGCTGTCACCCCTGCAGCTGAGGAGCAAAGGTACAGCTAAACAACATGTTTTCTGAAGTAGCACAATTTGAGCAGTCAGGACAATGTCTAATGAAAAAGGTGTGTTTTAGTCTAAAGATTGTAAGGGATTTTCCCTCATCTATGGGTAACTTTAGTACTTCATTGGTTGCCCAGTCTGAGTGCTCTGATTGTGCTTTGGTTTATTCTGGATGAAAGCGGAATAAACTAAAGGAGAGAATATTCTAGTGTTTTGATACTTGTTACTTATTTTACCCTCTTGAAGCTGTTTTTTTTTCCTCTTTGTTGTTGTTCTTTTCTTTGTTTTGTCCAGATGTATATGCATTCCTCACAAAAAGCGAAGAGTGTTTCTTAGCCTTAACATACCTTTTATTCGCAGGATAAATAAATCCTTTATAAGGTCTGCATTATATTTTAAAGGGATAACATAATAGGCATAGAATAGTAAAAACAGAATAGAAAGTTTAGCACTTTAGGCTTGATAGGAGTAAGTTTCTTGTACATGGAAACAGACTGCTCCAAGAGCAGCCTCAGCCAGCAGCGCATCACGCGCAGTGCAGCATCGTGATATACCTGGTGGGCAGGGAACATGACCCCGCCTGCTGAGGAGCAGCCTCTGGCCTCTGCTGCCCTGGGAGCCTGGTTCTGGCACAGGGTGAGCAGCCCCTCACTGTGCGAGTGGGCAAGCAGCGTGCAGGGCTCAAAAGGAGGATGTACAAGGTGGAGTTAACAGAGCCCTGCTTAAAGCATTTCTGTTTACTGCTAGCAGCTTTGCATAAGGTGTATGATGCTAAATATTTTTCCACATCAAAGCTGGCATGTAATGACAGCCTGAAGGAGGCAGAGTAATTATGAATAGAAACTTTGCAAAAATTTGTCATGTCCACAGCGTATTTCTGTGCAGCGAATGGAAGCTGTTCCAGGGGCATGTTGTACTTTGTCTATGATCTGCAATTTAATTGAACATCTTGTTACAGTTTTGTTTTGTTACTTAAAGCACACAAAATATGCTGTGTGACTTACAATCTAAATAAAATGTATTATCCTTCATTCAGTTTGCAAGGTACACTGTTGTGCAGGAGTAAGATAATAAGGAAAAGAAAGACAGGGAGGGAACAAAAGCTCACTGTGAAGGTACTGGGAGATAAAGCAGTGTGTTGCAATGAAGACTCCTGGTTTGATGTTGAAGGAATAAGTAAATTTCATTTATTATTATTATTATTTTAACTTTATAAGGTATGCGTCTTCTAGAAGAGACAAGGTAACCTACCTGCATCGGTGCTGCCACAGAATGTCTTGGAATTGAAGTTGCTGGTCTGTTGCAGATAAACTCTACCCGAATTTGTACTGTGTGGGAATTGGGATGGGATGCAAGTAACTCGTTTGTGAAGTTGCCAGCTGGGACAGCATCTGTGCCTACCTGGATGCTCTTTTCCATGAAGTTCATACTTTTTTTTCGATGGAGACAGGTAGAAGGCAAAATTGAATGATTTACGGAACTGTGCCAGTTAGGTGCTCATTTCAGTGATGGTGGCTTCTGTTTTTCCAACATTCCTGACCCCAGGCTTGCTCTTGTCTCCTATGTTATAGCTTTCATGTAGAGAAGGCCATTCTTCTTAACTGCATCTCATCTCTAACTTCACATGGATTATTTAGTTTTTGTATTTGTTTTCTGAAAAGGAAGAAAAATGCAAATTCATCCCTTTTGCAAGAAATGAGAGAAGACTTATTCTGGTTATTTCTGTCTAGAAATGTGTGAGGACACACAGAAAGATGGATCAGATAAATAATTTAGTAGTTTTCCTTTTTTTACATTGCATATGGAAATTTTGAGGCAAATATTGTTTTAGGAGATGCTAGCTGCCTCTTGGTTTCCTGTTGAAGCTTGCTGGAGAATAGTCAGTAGTAGCCGCCAGTTTGTGTGTGTATGTGGAACTGAGATTCAGGTACTGTGCCAGTGAGGAGCTAAAACATGAATCTTCCAAATGCAAAATGAGGATCATTAGCAGTGAGCTGCTAACGCACTTGTGATGTCTGTTTTCAGTGGTTTGAACAGATCCAGATACTGCCGTGTGGATTAGGGAGACATTTTTTGAACTATTATGCTTTCCAAGATAATATTAACAACAGCAAAAAATTATGTGTTTGAAAAAAGGTACTGTTTTTTTTTTTTTTTCCCAGCAACATTTCTGGAAAGTTCATGATGGATTGCACTCTCACATTTCAGCAACTCTTCTAAAATTCTACATAGAGCTTTATCTTCCTTCATACCCCACTATACCATAGCTACAGTATCCAGCGCTGTCTATCATTCAGCTTTTCAATGTTAGAATAATTCTTAAATATTTTTTAACTGTCAAAAACTTTCAGATTTTTGCATAACATTAATGTTTCCAGTTACATACACTAGATTTATTTATATGAGCTAAAATTAGAAAGCCGTAAGCAATTTATTTTTTGAGGGTCAGATTTATCCATGTTCCTGATTTCTTACTCATAATCTCCTCTAACATCTATCTACCTACCTACCTACCTACCTATCTGTCAAGCAGCTAGGTAGTCTTATCCTAAGTAATAAGTACTCAGTTAAAGCCTGTCTAGTAAGCAAGTCTATAAAACTGTAATCAACGAAATTAGCTTTAATTCATCATCCAATCAATGCCATATTTTTGTTATTATTTGAGCTATTGTTTAGGCCTTTATAGATTCCAAGGAAGAAAATGAAAATGACCATGCAATATTAAAAAAACGAGAAGCCTACTTTATTTGTGTCACAAGTCTGGTTAAGGTTCAGACTTTTTCTCTGAGACAGCCTTACCTTTTTTTTTTTTTTTTTTTTTTTTTTTTTTTTTTTTTTGGTTTCTTTTTACCAACAC
>VXAV01010102.1:401603-416763 GCA_013399715.1 Alectura lathami | reverse complement strand
TGCAGTAGCTTAAGTGTTAAAGCCTGAAAGGATTTAGAAAGCTGCAGTGAATGTGTTAAGACTGTTAATGAAGCCTCTGAATCTAAGGACAAAATTAGCTCTCACACCCACGCTGCACAAAGTACAGCAACTGTCTGATAGAATTGCATCATGACTTTTACCTGGGGACGCTAGTATCATGTTCACTTGAAATGATGAAATTGGGAAGACAGATGCCCCCAAAGGACATTTTAAGGAGCTTGTACCTACATAAGTTGCTTGACAAAAAAAACTGAACTTTGAATATGAAACCTATGTAAAAAAATGCTTATTGAATGTGAGCTACAGATGATTCTTTCTATCATATAGTACATGTTATTAGAACATGCAATAATGTAGTTTTGGTACAGAATAACCTGAGAAAGAAAAAGGTGAAAGGAAATCTTAAAAACAAGGTTTCTGAACCTTGTGTTCAGGGCCAGGCTGGATGGGTTCCTGGGCAGTTTGATCTAGTGAGCTAGTGGCTGGCAGCCCTGTCCACAGCAGGGGGGTTGGAACTAGATGATCTCTGGGGTCCCTTCCAACCCAAGCCATTCTGTGATTCCATGAACCACTTGATTTTGTTAGAGGAAGTCACAGTGTGGCGTAAGACTTTGATTCCCCAGAATCTAGTGCTGAAGAAAAAAAGAGTGGCTACTTGTTTCTTCCACTTCAGGGAGTGGGAAAGGTATGTGTGGTGGTAGTCATGGAGAGTAGGAATCTCCAAGATCCAGAATATCCTGTCCTTCTCACCTCTCAGCCTACAGGAGCACCTTCTTTCAGGTGTAGCACAGCTGTCAGGCCCAACAGATAGGTAAGGAGCAAGACTGGGGGACTACGAATAGTCCCCCAAGTAGTCCTGGCATCATCCTCATGGCTGCTTACACCCTGGGGCAAGTATCCCATGCCATGGGAGCCGCACTGCTCTGCAGCACCCAACATCACATTATTACATTAAACAGACCATGGGCCAGGGGGAGGGGAAGTGGAGGGAGAAGAATTTATTAAAACATGAAATCCTCAAATCCAATCGTCATTAGGACCCAAGTGCTGTGTAGCAAGGACATTGCTGATCTCAGGGGGTGCAGTGTGGATTTAGCAGCATGGACCGTGCTACTCCATACTATGGGACTTCTGGCCAGGGAATCAATCTCTTTAGCAGCTGTATTTAGCAGTGCAGAGAACTTTTGGCGCTCTTCCATTTACTTTTCTGGAAATTTTGGCATCATTCCTTTTACTCTGATCAAATTCAATTTTTCCTCTTCCACTGGTAAAGACTGATTCTAGCTTGAATAAACTTAGCATTAGCTTCTATTTTTCTATATTTTCCTTATATTTACTCATCAAATATATTTTGTCCTAGAAAACTGGTATCAAAACAACTTTTCTTGTCCATTTTAGGTTGTGTTATTAAAACTATTTAGTTAGTCAGCTATTGTTATACACTGTATTCTTGAAGAAATTGAGGAATTCTGAGACTGGTATTATAAATACAACAAGTTGACATAATCATCTCTCTCTCTCTTTTTCTCTCTCTCCCCCTACCCAGCTAATTGTGAGAGGTTCATTTCCTGAGATACTGAAACCAGTTTAAAGTAGGACTCTTTAATAATGAAAATTAAGGAAAAGCACTTACAACTAGGTACTAAATTCTGAACAATTGTTACATATTATGACTTTTGGTACTCATCTTTAGGATTTCTGTGGTGAAGGCTGAATGACATGCCAATGTCGTCTGCATTGAAAGAAATTGATTTGGTCATATGCACATTTGCAAAAAATAAACTACAATAGCCTACAAATTAGAACATATAATTCTTCCTGTGGACATATGGATTCATTTAAAGGTAAACATTGTTTGATTTTCTACATATGCCATACAGTTATATTCTATACCATTTGTTAGTCATCAAATCAATATTTAGAAAGGCAATCTGTACTGCAACATTGTAGGTTACTTTTGAAATAGTGGACACAATGAAGGAGATTTAAAATACTGAAAATAAAACAGAGGAACACAAATGTAGTATCAAATTTGTATATTTTATCTAAAGGATATGATACAACAAATATATAGGATATAGTTATCTGTGAATGTGGCCAATAAAGCCTACTGTTTTAATAGACTCAAAAAAAAACCTGAAACTTGGGGGAAGGGAGGGAATCAATGTAGCAAATTTGTTTTTTTTTTTTTTTTTTTTTTTTTTGTAACAAGTTTGCCATTGCCTTGCTAAGCCTTGCTTGCAAAATTAATTCAAATTGGCTTGGATAAGAGCACCGTAATGTGGATTAAAAGCTGGCTGAAAGACTACAAACAAAGGGTGTCTTGAGGGTACCACGGGGATCGCTGCTAGAACCAGTCAATTCTAACGTCTTTATTAATGATCTGGGAGAGAGCGCTAACAACACACTAATAAAATTAGCATGTGATACTAAACTGTGTGGGGATGGAAATGTTTGAAAGTTAAGAGAACTGATAGAAGGCATACAGGGAGATTAGAAAGATGAGCAAAGGTACCATAGCGAGATTCAACTTTTAGAAAATGCAGCCCAATTAGATCTCATGAGGAGAATTTGGAAAACGGGCAATATACTTGAAGAGACTTGGAAGCAATTATGTAGAAAAAGCATAGTGTAGGAGTGGTAAATGACAGCCAACAGCACGTGTGTAAGCTGTGTAAGGGGGTGGCAAAAAACGTCCGGTAACAAGTGGAGTAGCCTGTGAGCCTGCAGGGCTGTGGATGAGGCTCTCTGCAGCCAAGATGACTTTTTATATACGGTAGGGCAGGAGTTTAGGCAATGCAGTGATGGTGAGCAGTCCTAAACAGACAGATGAATTCGTTTTGGAATTTCTTCCTTCTTCTTTGTTTCTACATGATGTTCTAAATGCCACATCGCTCAAATGTTGCACCTGTTAAATATGATCATTAAAGTTGATAGGGAATACGGGCATGTTACTGAATTATTATTCCTAAAATACCAACAGAAAATATCTGCCAGAATCTTAAGTAATTAAACAAACACTAATATATAATGGAAAGTACAGGAAGTATTGAGTACGTCTGGGAGTTAAACTAATTTAGTGCACATACATCAGCAGCAAATAAACATCTTCAAATCTCAAAAAATCGATATTTCTGTGAATGAAAACTTAACACTTTCTGTATCAGAATGATGAATATATCGTGGTTACCTGATATATTTACTATTTAATTCTTAAAGAAATAGATTGCATTTCTTAAGGCTGTATTCTGATCACTTCAAAAACTAATGAACTGCTTTGTCAAATCTCAGTTTGCAGTGCTCAAAAAATGCAAGTCTCTTGAATTGTCCTTAAAGAAATGTCTCCCTCCACCTGAGCTGCATTAGTCTGGAGAGGCAACTTTCTTCCTGTCTGCTTACTACGTCTGAAATTTGTATTCAAACTTCGGAAAAATAATATAATGTTGTAGAGGCTTAAATGTTATATACAAGCATAAACGATTATGACTGCATTCACAGTTTAGCTAATAATTTATTTCATTTGAGACCTTAATTTTTATTTAGATAAAATTTTACGTTTTTTTTTCCCCCATCTGGTATAGCCAGATGTTAATGCCAGCTGTTTGTCTGAAAAGTAAAACCAAAAAGGTTTACTGACTTAAAAAATCCAATGCCCTCCATTTTAGGAAGTTTGGGTTACAGAGCATAAAGCTACATGCAAGTAATGAAGTTTTCATCTAGGTATATAGTGTTCTCCATCCTTGCATAAAGGAAAGGTTTTTTTTATTGTTGTTGTTCTAGCAGGCAATTCTATCATGACTAAACTGTTTGACTGAATTTGCAGTATTTCAGTCTTTTTGTAAATGTACAAGGGGTGCACATACAGACGCAAAAATACAGTCTGTTTTTCTGCTGACAGCATGACAAAATTATTTTTCTATCCCCGAATGTGTTTTTTTTCTTGCTTGTTTACACATAAATGGTGGCAATATGATTTACTTGATGAAAGTAGAGCTTCTCATTGCCTTTTAATATTTTTAAAGGTTGTTTTCCAGACTGACTATTTTCATTCACAAAACTTCACAAAAGCATCATTTAGTGTGAGAATACTGGATCCTAGAATCATTTAAATTGGAAAAGAACTTCAGGATCATCAAGTTCAACCATCGACCTGACCTACTGATTCCTGTCACTAAACCATGTCCCTTAGTGTCATGTCCACACATTCCTTGAATATCTTCAGGGCGGGGGACTCCATCACTTCCCCTGGTTATCTTGTTCCAGTGCTTAACTACCCTCACCTCCTTGCTTGTAAGCCTTTTTATCAGCTACTGTAAATCAACACATATATGAAAGTACTCATTTTTGCTTTCTTTTTGAAAGTATCTTTGTTCAGTTGAAGTTTAACCAGGGTTGATGCAACAAGAATCTGTAAACAAAGAAAAAATTTGTCATGTTGTTTAGTAGTGCTCCAGTGTAGTTTTCCAGCTTTTATCAGCTGAAGAGCAGTGAGGTTTGTTGTATAAATGTGTAAAATATCTTCCTTGGCCAGCACTTTGTTCTTACATATCTGCTCATGTTGGATCACATATTTCTTCTGGGTGTAGCCATACAGCTCACTTTCTTGGAAAAGTGTTTACATTGATTTGAAGCTGTGCATTCAGTAACCGTTTTTGAAGAGGTGCATTTTCTGCATTAATTTTTTGTGTAACCAAAGGTAAATAATACTGGAGAAAGTTGAGATCTGGCTGAACAGTAGCCATTATTTTGTCGTAAAGAAGTTTATGTAGCTCTGATATGTATTAAACGTGGTCTCGAAAGAAAACGTCCCTTAATGTGGCTCTGTTGCTTAAATGAGGAGTCACTGAAAGTCTGTCCATCGCTTCTTAAGGGATCTACACAAGAAGCATCCATCGTGGCATTTTAGGGTGTAAGGATGTAATCGTAAAGACTTTGTTACACACGTATTTCTGCGAAATTGCCAACAGAACCTACAGAAGAAAATGCTGGGAAAAACGCCTTGGTGACAACACATAAGCTACACCTCTTTGAAAAGTCATAGAAATTTTCCATCTTCTATAAAAAATCTGAAAATCAGATCAACATCAGTTATGAGTTGTGGAGGTTGCTGTCACAGTAATCTGTTTAGTATGCTACTGAAACATGGGTCTGTCTGAGTGCTCTCTATCAATAACAGAGGTTCGGTTGTTTTATTTGCATAGCAGTTTGCATTAGCTTTGGTCAGCACATTGAAATCTACATTTTGAGTGCTTTTTTGAAGCATTCGCTTGATAGATTTTTTGCTTTCTGTTGATGATTAACATAACACTGTACAGTTCCAGACAGCAAAAGACAAACAAACAAAAAAACATAAAAAACCTACTAGGTTTTATTTGTGACTAAATCAATGCAAATCAACACATATTTTTTCCCATTTACCTCTAAACTGTCAGGCTACTTGGTCTATGGAAATATTTATTCCACTGTTGTACTGACATAACCAAATGAAAACCTGGACTTGAAGTTAGATTTTGATCAGAAAATGAAGTTCTATTTAAATATTCTTTATGTGCGTACTAGCATTACAGATTTACAATATTTTAGGGGAAAGATACAGTATGCATCTTAATTTGCATAGACTGGTGTCATGCTTACAAATACAAACAAATTGAGTCTATTGAATAATTTTTGTAAACAATTAAATCATGCAAGGTCACTTTGCAAGGCTTTTGAAACTTTTTAATCTTTTAAAGGTTTTAAAGTACAAGCTATCTAATGCTTCCAGTGTGTGCGTGAGAGATGTCCTGACTCCAAGTCAGGATGGGACTGCTCTCTGTTTTCCCTCTCCTCCTGCTTTTGCATGCCTTGGTTTTCCTGGGAAAACCTGGTGGATGGCAATGCAGCCACTTCCAGAGGGCACCTCAGACTCTTCCTGCCCTGTGGTCTCCGCACAGCATCAGGTACAAAAACGTTCCCAGCTTTCTGGCTTCTCTTCACAATCATTCTATCTCCTATTTTGCATCCTGTGGTCAGTCAGCCAGGAGCAGGTAAGAGAGGCTGCAAATTCCAGCCAGCAAAAAGGAGTAGTATCATTCCCATTTCACAGATCAGGCATTCTGTAAAAATGTATATGAAAACAAAAGAGCGTTTGACAGATGTGTTTGTTAGAAGTACATATTGCACTTTCTAAAAGCCTGTATATTGTATATTGCATACATCCATGACATGCTGTAGAAGTGACATCCTTTGTTAGTGGAAAGGCACTTGGTGCAATCAGTTATCAGATGTGGGATTAGTTGATTATTATTGCTCTTTATTGTTCTGTCAGTAATGTACTGATCTTAGCTGATTAGCCCCTTCTATTTTCATTTACAGTGGTAAAATCTTCTGAAGGCTTTCTTGAAAACTCTCCCCTCTAATGTATAAGGCTAAGACTCGTGAGAGACACTGTTCAGATGCTGCTCAGAGAACTCCCAGCAGTGATGTAGCACAGAGTTGCACAGGACATGTTAAACCATCAAATTTTACATCTAATTCACAAAGAAGTAAGACAAACATTAGTGGTAAATTGTCTGGAGAACTGGTGTTAAAAATGGGATGATATTGCAGCTAACTTGCCAGATAAAAGGTGTGGTGGTTTAACCCATGACAGCTGCCAACAGTTGCTCGCTCACCACCCCCAGGCCACAGTCACAGAGGCCCGGGCCTGCCGGCATACCGCCAGCAGCCGGTGTCAGGGGGATGGAGGAAGGAAGTGAGGAAGGGGAAAAAAGAAAGGTAGAATTTGGGAGTTCAGATAAAAACTAATTTACTAAAATAGCTAAGGAAGAAGAAATAAAAAAAATGTAAAGGGAGTAAAAGGGTAATAATACCGATAATTGGAATAAAACTGTGACTTAGGTGATTTCTCACCCACACTCAAGCCCAGCCCAGAAGGGGAAAAAGAGACACACAAGCCACGGCTTCTCCACCACTCACCAGAAAGCAGGGCGAGGGCCGTGTCATGATGGATATGGTATAGAATGCCTCGTGGGTTAATTTAAGACAGATGTCCTAACTCTGCTCCCCCCCCAACAACTTCCTAATCCCTTCTTGTTCAGCATTCACAGATTTGACTATGCTAGAAACCATGGCAAAAGGAAACACTAGAAGTACAAGGCTAGCATGCCTTGATGGGAATACGTATTACCTAGTTTATTGCTAGAAAAGACTGTTTTCTTTGCTGTGCAAAGAGGTGGGGACATTAGAGTTGTAGGTTGCGTTTTATAGATGTGGAAATGTTTTGTTTATTTTTAACACAAGATAGAATTAACTCTTGACAAGAGAATAGAAAATATATTAAAATGACAGATTTAGCTGAAATTACAGCTGAAACTGCTGTAATCATTGATATAAAGACTTGCACTGCAGTTAACAGACGTGAGGATGGTTTTTGTTTTAAGAAGTGTTCATGACTTACCCATTGTGTGCAAGGTATGTTGATACCTTTTAAAAATCTGTATATGTTTGTTTGTGTTATAGCATTCACTAGTCATTTATTACAGTTGAAATACTGCATAGCATAAAAACCAGTTCATATTATATGGTTTAATTGACTACAATTAGCAATTCACCACACATTGTTTGAAAGAGACTGAGTAATTTTATCTCAGAATATTATTGCTGATAGGATGAAATTGGTGCACAAATTGCTTTCTCTAACAAAAAAGAAATTGTAATCAGTAGTATCTAAAACAAATTTTATGAGATTATGTAATGCTGTTCTTCGTGTACTATCAAGAAGAAAACAGTGCCATGTTTAAAAGAGTGGAATATTTTAATGTTAATAACTCACAGTGGTGGATTTTGTTATGCAGTATTTGAGAACTTAAAGTATGCTAGCAGTATCTCAAAGTAACAGTATACATGCTGACCAAAAGTGAAGGCTACTGTTTAGAAACTAAGTTTAAAAAATGAAGCTCACCTTATTCACGGCCTGCTCAGGCCCTGATTTTTACTGGGAGAGGACTAGGAAATTTCTGTGATGGGCTCCATCATGTAGTTTGTGTTGCCACCACCTTTGGCTTCCCAGTGCAGGATACCGGCCCAGAGCACCTAGGGGAACCAGCCCTGCCCAGCCCTTCCTCCAGGGTGAAGAGGAGAGATCTGTGCCGTGTCAGTGGTCAGTGCTCCTAAACATGAGCAAACAGCAAGAGGCAAAGGGGAGCAAATTCTGCTAGGGCTGAAATAATGCAACAGGATTTTAACTTTGTGGAGAAATGGGAGAGCTGAGCACATTTTTGCTTTATTTGCACCTTTTTGGACTATGGCTGGGTTCTAACCCTATGGGGTTACCACAGGTATAATTTTGTAAGCAGCATATTATAAGTAAGAATTAAGGTCATTTTTCTTCCAGGAGTTTTTTTCATTGTTTTCTTTTATCTTATCATGCCAAGGTTAAGAGACAGTTCCATAAATTTGTCTATCCCTCTCACATCTGTCTTGGATGAAGACAGATATGACTGTAATTCCCATGTGAGAAATTTTTCATAGTTCCCACCTCCAGCAGCCTGTGAGGGAAGTATCATATTGCCCTCTCCACCATGTCACTCCTTGCTGCTGTATCCAGTAACAATAGATTCACTAGTGCTTTTTTTTTTTTTTTTCCCCTGTAGTGTTAAGCAGTGAAACAATTAACACTGGCTTTTAAATTGTTATAATTTTGTTTTTTCATTAACACCTGTTTTGACAAATAGGATCAGTTCACACCTCTGAACAGCTGTGACAGCATGTCTGCAGCCCTCCACAGGTATCACTGTAAACCTAACCAAATCCTTTGAAGGTTATTACTTCTGGCATATGGACTAGAGAATTAGGGGCTGGTGGAACTAAGATTCTGGAGTACCATTAGGAAGAGCAACCTAAACTAGAAAGGAAATTATGCAGGCATTTTTTTGCAGCTGCATAATTGCTTTATACAGCAGGTCATGATTGTGCTGCAGTAATAAATTGTAATGTTGTCCATGCCTTTTAAAACGTTATCTTTGCTTTTGCATGCAAGGGAATAACAAATAAGATGTATTCCAATTTGCAGGTAATCCAGTTCATTTAATTCTCATTTGCATACATCACATTTCAGTAGAATTTATCATCACTACCAAAATCACCTTTTAGAAAACAAAGTCAGAATAATTTTGAATATTATTGGCAGTGGTGCAAGCTTTGCTTTTATTTGCATTTGATTTTGTTGCCACATCTAACTTTTCCTTTTTTTTTTTTTTTTTGGTATTTATTCAAAAACTACTTTTATTTTCATTTGTCAATGTTTTCTATTTTTACCAACAGTTTATAGAATCAATTACAAATTCACAATCCTGTTTTGTTAGAACAGCTGAATATGCTTTTAGTATATTCTAAAACCATTCACTAGCAATACTTTAAAAGCAAAACTCCTGTAAGGTTCTACAGGAATCTATGGCTTCATGCTTCTGGCTTTAAAAATATCACTATGATTTTCATGCACATTTTAGGAGACTTGTCTGGCAGAGTGCATGAGATGTTACTTTCCAAAATGTGAACTTTCTCCTTTTAGTCCAATAGGCATTTCACTATTTAACAAATGCTTTTTCAATTCTAATAACTGAACGTTTGGTTGAAAGGTTTTGCACCAGTCTCAAAGGTTCAAAATAAAGGTGTAAAGAACTTTTCTAATACAGCAATACTGAGTTTTCTCTGAATAACTTATAATTGAAAAAGTTTAAATATGCTAGATTGTGATCTACCTGTAATGTTATCTTGTTGGAGTATAATCATCACAGCAAATGTTCTCTGTATATTTCCCTTGGCAAACTGTATGAGGAAAATTAACAAGGATGTCAGTACAAGCATGCACAAACTCTTCCTGCTGTGAGGGGCAGAAACTGGGTGTTTTTACAGGTACAAGTCAGCACTACTTTCTGTCCTGTCAGGGGTTTCAGCTAGTTCACTCAAATGATTTCTGTTGCTGGGTATAGAATGACCTTTCCTTTTCCTCATGGCAGAGTGGTTAGAAAAAAGCAAGCCTTTAAAGAATTTAGCACGACTATGTATATTTGTCTGTTTTAAAGAATAAAAATGCAAGTCTTTGCAAATAAATGAATAATTGTCTTGGGATAAATGCAGGTTTGCTTGCTTAACCACTCAGAGCTGTATGGTAAGAAATAATTGCCATATCTGCAGTTTGATAGCACATAGGCTTTCCATTACTTAGATGTGAATGAGTCAACGTCTTATCTTTTTCCTGTACTTGTGCTAACTCTTGTCTCACACTTCAATGGTAAATGAGACAATACCGAAGTTATTTTTTGGACCTGGAAGAGATTCTGACCTTTCTTTTCACCTTCTTAGTATGTAATGTTTCAATGTTGGCTCTTACACAACTGAAAAATCAACTTCCAAATTCGTAAGACTTTGAGCCCATTCATAAAATACCTAATGGATTTGGCAACTCTGCTCCAAACTGAATGGTTATTTTCCCCTGACTGATGTATCAACTTGCTTTCCCCTTTCAGGGGGAAATGCAAACTTTACTTCCCCTGTTTTTGGAGATTGATACCTGGCTGTGTTTTTTTTTGTTTGTTTGTTTGTGTTCACCAGTAGAGTTTTAATGGAAGTAATATCTTCTTGAGGTCTGCTGTGCCTTCTTCAGCTTCTGTCCAGGGTTGCAGGACCTTTGTGTAGACCTCTGTTAGCAACAATGTACCCATTTGCAAAATTTAATTTGTTTACTTGGTCACTGCTATTTTACCTTATGTCTTATCCTTAAAATGTTATCTTCTCTGTGGGTGGCAGTCAAATCAGATTGCTGCTATGCAAGTAAAATTGGCACGTTCTTCTAATTATTAAACTTTTTTCAGCTTTAACATTAACAGCCCAGAACCCCCTCGCCTATCCTCCTGTTGTCCCTAAAACCTTCAATTTCTCCTTTTTCATGACTACACTATTCTGGTTGTTCAATATGGGGGGCTATCTTCCCTTGCACTAAAAAATAACCAATTTTCTTTTTATTCAGTTTGTATGGTGACTCTGTCACTGAGTAATTGAATCTGTGAATTATTTATTCGCTAGCTAGTAACATGAAGTATGTTATAAGTTATCCAGGAATATAGCTGTGTTGTATTAATTTGTGGTGGAGGAGATGAATTCTATTTGCCTCACTGCGGATAGCCAGAAAGTTAATTCTGTTTTCAATTAGCATGTGAAAATAATGGAATACTAAAGCATAGGCAGCAGAAGTACATTTAAAAACTTAATTGAAGACTAGAGAAAATACCTGGAAGAGCACAACTGCAGGTTTACACAACTAGAGAAAGCATCTACACAGTAAGATGCACAGTATGCAAGAGGGAAATGGTCAGTGTCGTGAACCGTGCCTCAAGTGAGAGCATCTTGCCCAAGAGGTTTGATGCTGACTGTGGGGTGTCTGCGGTGCTTCATGATGGGCACCCAGCCCTGCTGCCACAGCCTCAGCTGAAGCAGCTGTTCACAACTGGTGGTCAGGAGAGCTGCAGGCAAGGACCAAAACCTGAGTGAGAAGAACATGGCTTGCCCAGAAACAATGTCACAGGTGCTGATCTGGAGACTAGTTCTGTAGATATTTCAACAGAAATTTCAAATGCCATCTTGGTTGCTTAGAAAGCCTGTTTTTGTGTTTTTAATTTGTTTGTTTGTTATAGTTTTACTTTTTTTTTTGCTTGTTTCTTTCTTTCATATTAACAACTTATAATGGGATTTAAAGAATCTTCTTATTCATGGGAGAAAAAAAATCATGCTTTGTTTATATTAGATTTTTTGTTTTGTAAAAGTTTTGAAGACAAAATGAGAGGGATAATTGACAATATGCAAGACCAAAATGCACTTTCTGAACTTTCAGAATTGGTACTGTGGCATATATTGAATATTGGAAGAGGAGGGGATCTCAGTGAGAGCCGGTGAAAGGCTGTCAAGGAATTGATGGGCATGCAAACTACTTGAGGGATGAAGTGGGTTTGGATTTAAGGACTCATTCTTGAGGCTTAAGAACAGGACACAGAGTTCCTGTTCTTTTGGAGGAAGCTAGAGACAAATCTGTTTTGAAACACCTGGAAGGCTGGCCATGAGAACAAAATGATAATTTTTGCCCAATCCAATCAGGTTTCTCATACGGAAGATACAGGAAATTAAGTTGCATGAGTTGTGATAGGGTGTCTTTGACTATGATTAAATACATGAAAATAGCAGAATAGTAACCTGTAGTAGAAAATGATAGTTTAAAGCAAGATTTTCCATGGTTTGTAAATGATGTTTGTTCCTGAGCAGAAAGCAGACTGTGTCAGGAGAGGTATCTATTGGGCCGAAAGTTGGTTTTGTGGTTTAACCCGGCAAGCAGCTGCACACCTCACAGCCTTTCTCTCACTCCCCCTGCTCCCAGTGGGATAGGGAAGAGAGTCAGGTAAAAAGTAGAACTTGTAGGTAGAGATGAAAAAAAGTATTTCCTAAGAGGAAAAGGAAGAGACAAAATATTGTAATGATAATTTTATACATCTGAATATTTACAAAGCAAGCGATGCACAATGTAATTGCTCACCTCCCCCTGACCAATGCCCAGCCAGTTCCTGAGCAGTGGCTGCCCCCCAGCCAACTCCCCTCCATTTTGTAAGTTTTTCTCACATTATGTCATCTGGTATGAAAGTGGCCTCTGGCCAGTTTAGGTCAGCCGTCTTGGTTCTGTCCCTTCACAGCTCCATGTGCCCCCAGACCTTCACTGGCAGGGCAGCACAAGAAGCTGAAATGTCCTTGGCTCTGTGCAGCACTGCTCAGCAACAACTAAAACACCAATGTGTTATGAATGTTGTTTCTCTTCCAAAACCAACACGTAGCTTCGTAGCAGACGCTATGAAGAAAATCAGCTGTGTCCCAGCTGAAACCGGGACACTTGGGATCATTCTAAAACAGAAATTATTTATCATCAATAAAATCCAACATGTAGAAGATAGCAAGTATTGTCTTTGAATTATATTCATGTTACTCATATGAACTTGAAGCTTCACAAAGTTTGGATTTTTCCTGTCTTTTTAGCCAGATAGAAATTAAACTGAAGTAAGAAATTAAGGAAAAGAAAACTCACTCAATACTGCATTTATCACTGTTTTGCCTCTTTCCACTGCAGCAGCTGAAGTAAAACGGGAAGTGTTTCTGGTCACAATCAGTTTATCAAGCATAACAAACTTGAAATACGATGAAAGAAAGCTGGCATCAGAACAGTATAAGCTGGCTTGGTGCTTGTCTTGAGCTCTATGACATTAATTACAGTTCAGAAACATAATCAGTTCACAGGTCCTTAAAATAACCTTTTCAGTGTTATAAGATCGTGTCTACAACTGTATCTGTTTATTAGTTTCAGCAGAGCAAAACAAATAAAAAACCCAGCCAGAATTTGTTTTGATGTTTACCTGTGAAACACTGAAATTGTATTCTGACTTATGTACATCATGAGGGCTGCTGGGAGCTGATGTGTCTTGACTGCAGAACTCTTTTGAGAGGATGCGAAAGGTCCGGTAAACGCACAAAATTTTCAACAAAATATTTTAATTAAAAAGATCCTAATTTAAGTAATTGTGCGATCTTCTTATTTGTTTTGTCAGTGGCTGTATGAGGTATATCAGGTATTTAAAACACACTAGAAGCAGATTGGGTTTTGCTTGACCTTGGTTTCTGCCGGTGGTTGAAGTAGAACTTAGCTACCGACATTGGTAGGCGGTGACTGATGGCACATGCACTCTGGTCTAAGTACAAGCGATCTGCCCCTAGTACTCAAGGCAACGCGACAGGCATTTCTCTCCACACGTTCTTGTGATTGCTGGGCCCAAAGGTCCGTCAAAGCTAACACAGGCAGCGGAGGCCTGGAATCTTTTATGCCCAAAGTGCTTTTAATCAGGACATCAATGATGTAAATAATGCAGAAGTAAGAAGCCTCTCCTAATTTTTTTTTTTTTTTTGTCTGTTCAGTGNAATGCAGAAATAAGAAGCCTCTCCTAATTTTTTTTTTTTTTTTTGTCTGTTCTGTGATTGTTATGCCTGCTTTTGTGCCGTTATATATCAATACCATAACCATACCTTTTCTTGCCTTCTAATAGCAGTGCTGAAAATTTGGAAGGCAACTTTTGGCACACGTTAAAGCAGTAGGATGCGAACTAATACATTTTCCAAGAGTTGGGCTTAGTTTCTCATTTAGCTGTAAGAAATCTGCTCAAACTATACTTTTCAAAATGTTTGTTGTGCTAAACATAAGCCTTTGATCAGACAGTCCATGAAAAAAGAATGTTGTTTTCCTGAATTAAGTGGAAATGAGGCCTAAGGCAGGCTACTGTGAGGATCAGAAGTACTAAATAAAATTTAAATTATTTAAACTTTGCAAACTCCAAGAACAATAATAAGTTCATAAATTAAAAGAAATTTCATATTCTGAATTAGAGTGATTTGTCTTGTATAACACCATATCTTTATTCTTACAGCTTTAAGCAAAATGTTGAACTGTGAAAGTACTGAAGTCTTTGAATTTGGAGAAAAAGATCTTAATTGCTATAAGCATTCTTTACATACAACAACATATTCTACCCACATATTTAGTTGACCTTTTTGAAAGATACCTGGAGTTCTACCTGTTTTAAATAATGTAAGAACATCATAAAAGAAAGTTCATTTTATATTCAGCATTATTTATCTTTTACTTCCTTTACCTTTCCTGTGGCTCACTTCTCCAGCAAACTGTCACAGTGGAGCAGAGATGAGTCTTGGAGGTGCAATGATCAAGAAGTGAACAAACGATTTAACAGTATTTGTTCACAGTCTTGGATAATTCTGGTGCTATTGCCGTTTTCAGCCTTCATTTGTTGATAGGGAGCCATTTATTCTTTGAAAATACTATTTTTGCGTTCTTAATTTCTTTTATGGTCAGATGTTAACATTTTTGTTCATTTCATTTGATGGTCCTCACATCTGAGTTTAGTCATATCAGCTATGTTCTATGCAGCTAGACTTTTCACTGTGTGATATACGTCATTCCTCAGTAGAAATAAGGAGAGAGCAAGAGCTTTGCAACTCCTGCTGCTGCCCCCTCTCCCCCTCCAAGTATGACCACAGGCAGCAGTGATGCCAGGCAATG
>VXAV01010102.1:378574-395956 GCA_013399715.1 Alectura lathami | reverse complement strand
TGCCAACTGCCTGGAGCTAGGAAGAAATTTCCCCTTGAGGCTTTCTTATTTCTTCTGAAACATCTTATAATATCAGTGTCACAGATGGGGCATCCAATTAGACTACTTATGCTGGAATTCTTATATTTTATCTGTAAAGTACAACTCTAAAGAAATCATGGCAGGAGGAACAAAGCACAATGAGAAACAAAGCACATCTTGAAATACAATGAGCTCCTCAGTGAGTAAGCCTTTAATGAGATTAGAAACATGAAGAAATATCTTCCTGAGTAAAGTCCATTCTGAGTATGAAAAGCAGTGTAAAAATACATATTAATCAAATCCTTCTGGAACTGTCAGTATGAGAATATGTTTTCATTTAGTGCTAGGCTAAAGTCCAATACAATTTTTATGCTTCTTGATTTGAACACTTTTAAAAAGGTGGTATTTTGAAGTGATTTCAGGTCCTTTTAAAAGAGAGTGGGCAAATTGTTCTTTCCAGAAGTTCTGTCAGAACACAATTCAGCTTTTCTATCCAGAAATCTAAACCCAAGGACTGAAACGTTATGTTTCTATGATGAAAGACAAATGAGTCGTTATTGTAATTATACATTTAAAATATCAGTGGAAGTATCCAGTAAGTAGCAGTAAACATCTCTCTATACACTTCCTGTTTTATTGGTTGTGTCTCATATCATAGCACATTACCTGATTGCTGTTGATCAGCAAAATGAAACACGATTATATTTATTACTTTTCACTGTTTGTTTTCATTGGGGACTATTATGGTAAATGTGGAAGGCATAAAAGTAATTGCTGTTGCATTTATATTATTCATTATTTTTAATATGAGAATTCTTTAAAATGTAAGTGCAGTAACTTAAATCATCAATTGATTATTGCACACAAAATACAATAATCCTTTGATCATTTTAGACTAAAAGCAACATACATTTTTGTAATTCTAACCTCTTTCAGTTCTACAGCTCTCTTTGGTTACTGTACAGTGTATTTTTTTCCTGTGCCTGGAAACAGATCCTAAGGATGATAATGCAGCTGCTGTGCATGTGTGTAATCACTGACCTTGGTGACATGGTAGTTTTGTGTGGAGGATATGAAAGGGAAGTTCAATGTGCTAATTTCCTACATGGACAGAGCATAAACTTGCTCTGAGCTTTCTCAACTACTTCATTAGCTGGCTGGCTTGCAAAAGAGTCTCTGCTACCTTTATGGGTCAATTTCTCTATTTTGCTAAACGTATTTTGTGTGCCAGCTCTGTCGTTACATTCTGCAGAGATTCTCATGTTACCCTTTCTACTGTCACCTGAATGTCAATATTCAAAACATCCAAGCAGCCTGTTTTGCAGGCATTGAAATAATGCAAACTCAAAATATTAAAACATTTTGTTGCCTTTTTGTAGTTGGGTCATATTGAAGTGTCCTTTGACTTGCAAAATGGAAGTACATGACCAGGCAATGGAGAATTTAACTTTTGATTTCAGTGTTATGCATTCATCCTTGCTTGATGTATCACAAATTCTTTTGTGTTACTGAATTATCATATTAATAACTCTCAGAACAGAAATCAGTGGCCAGGTCTACACTGTTCTCTAAGCTGACTCTGAAGCTTCTTCTTCACAGTGTGCACTAAAACTCTAATTTATGTCTTTATTGCAAGCTCTTACTGTTTCTGCAGGCAGCTCCTGTCAGGAGGCAGTACACCATTTGTTCCGCCTCTGTCTTGCCGTGGTCCTTAAAGTCTTAGACATTGTTGCCAGATTCCAAAGGAACATCAAACCCAGCTGGGACAGGGCTAGTGCTGAGGTACATTTTCATCTCATATCCCCAAGTGGGATGATGCTGATTGACAGCATACATAGTGTACCTGCATGCACTGCAGATATCTGATTGTTTTCTGTGATGAGCTTAAAGCCACAGTGGAGAATGCTGTCAAACCCATAGTGCATTGCTGTGCACTTACAAATATGTTAAAGAAGGATAGGGAACGTTGCCTTTTTTGAGAGGATGGTCATTGCTGAGGATCCTCTCCCACTGACAGCCTCGGGCACAGCATTGGTGTGTGTGGCTCCCTGTAGGGAAGAACAGCACAGCTCCTTAGGTAACAAGATTTTCCCTACTTCACCTTGAGTCTTCAAAATCCCTACTGCATCCTTGAAAACTCTACTCCCAAATA
The DNA here is from genome assembly GCA_013399715.1 of Alectura lathami. Taxonomy (NCBI): domain Eukaryota; kingdom Metazoa; phylum Chordata; class Aves; order Galliformes; family Megapodiidae; genus Alectura; species Alectura lathami. The sequence continues at coordinate 393,783 of VXAV01010102.1, read as the reverse complement.
GGATGTCTCATTACTTTTCTTCTCCATCCCATTTCCTCCCTGCAGATAACAAAATCCTCCTCTGTTGTTTAGTAGTGAGCAGAAGGTTGGTTGTTCTGGCAAGCTCATCCTAAATTTCTCAGAGTTGCTTCAGAAATTCTTTCACTTAAGTGAAAAAAATTAAAAAAAAAAAAAACAACAATAAAAAAATGGGAAAAACTTTCTTCTAAAATTTAACCAGGTAACCACAATACATTTTTGCTCTACTTGAAAAGCTAGCTGTAAATTTCTCTACTTCTTCATCAGCTTGCTTTGTTGTTCAGGACAGTTATTCTGCAACACAGCATCTGTGCGAATACCTGTGATACTTGGCTGTAGCATTTATGTGCCTCTACATTCATGCCAGAATTAAGATGCCATCTTACAGCTCCCACTTACAAGCTCTGTCTCCCTCTCTTGAGATTTTACATTCGCTGTTTTTCAGTCCTGAATCTTGCTCTTGGTGGATTTGGAACAAACAAGGACCGTGGCAGTGCTGACCATCCAACATAAAATAAAGCAGAGGCATGCACAGCTGTTGTGCTTTTCCCAGGACTCTCTGAATGACATTATGAAAACAAGCTGCTTTGTAGTCTTCCTGAATTTACCACTTGTAGCCATCACGGTGATCCAGAGTGTTCTTCAGGGAAAGACAGTTTAGATGATGAGAAATTTTGACCTTCGTGGTGTTCCAAAAAGCACTGCAAAATTATGACCTTGTATTTTCTACCACTGTTGCCCAAAGTGCTCTCATTATCTGGATTAGAGAGTCATAAAGTCGGTAAACAATAATTAAATAAGCATACATTTATATACTAATTTTACTGTGTTGGGATTGGAAGTGGGCATTTTCAATTTTCTGAAATACAATAGGTTATTGTAACGGCAAGATATGTTTAAAGGTAGTATACTGTTGCCCATCTGTCATTATTGTGTCTGGGTGTCTTTCATGTGAAATTGATTATAATAATAATGGAATCTATAACAGATTTTCTTGCACCTCTTGTACTTCGGGGTAAATATTCAGGTGTAGGATATTTGAGTCATTATATTACACTTTCTGAGGAGGTTGCTTTAGTGTTTTAGGTTCGAGGGAATATCAGTTTTCTTAATACTTTTTTTGTAACGGAAGAAGAGTTTGGGGAAGAAGGCAGCTTTCCGACGTGAAACTGAAGCTTGCCAGGCTGAGGTCGTTTAAAAACTTGAGGAAAAAGCTGGAGTATTTAATACTAAGATGTCAGATAAACTATTCATTTAATGTGCAAAAAGAAAGAGAAAGTATCACATCGAGGCTTTATTGTGCATTATAATATATTCACCAGTACTGTGGAAAAGCATGTTTATTACAGAAACAATTTTTCATTGTTAGCATATCACTTGCTTGATTGGATGGTGAAGATTAAATGGCGCAGATTGGGTGACGAAGATTAAATGGTGCAGATAATGACAGATTAGGAAGACTTTCAGTTTTTCCACATTACAGGGAGTTTATGCTCTAAAAATATCAGAAGGCCAGGAAAAATAAATCGAAAGAAAAAAAAATCCAAGAGTCAAAGCTTCAGCACTCAGTCCTGCTTTTTTGTTTGTCTTAGACTCTTACTGCCTTTGACGTTAGCATTTTGCCCTCCAGTGCAAGACTGTGAATAACAAAAATGAAAAGAATGAATGACATTTCTCTGGGGAAAAATCTTGTCTTCTATGCAAAACTGTTGGTTGTAGCTTTGTTGCAGTGTCTCTCTCTGCAAACATCAGTAAGACCTACTTTTAAGTATGGTGCATATCTAAATGCTTTGTTACTATGGTTCATACAGAGCAAACCTTTTCCTTCAGACCGTAGCATTTTAAATTCAATAGGCAATGATTCAGTTGCATTTATCCCGTCTTCCTTTATGTGACACAAGAGGAAACTTCTGTTTTTTTGTAAGTGCACTGAGCTGGTGGAACTGTTTGCCAGTTACTCTTCAACCCTAAGGTTGCTTGGACAAAAAATAATCAATGGTTATAGTAAGTATTGCATATGAACAGATACAGTTAACAAAATACATCAATATCTCAGTTGCACATTCTTTCCTCTATTGTGTTTTGTTTGTTTTTGCTTAGTATAGCTATGACCTTTAGTGAAGCATAATTCCTATATCTCTCAGTGTAAGTAATACGCCTGTACCTTTCTGACAAACTAAACAAACAATCACTTATGTTGAATTAGCACTTAGCCCAGCAGCAGGCAAAGGTAAATGTAGTTTTATGTCATTTCTGTGAAATCTCTCTCTGCATGAACAGCAGTACACAATGGACTGTAATGTGAGTTTCTTACAAATCCATCCCCGCAGGGATTTACATTGTCAGTACTCTCCCACTTATTTGCCATAATTGAAAGACAGCCTCAGCCAATTTTTTTCTCCTAATTATACAATAATATTGTTTTATATGTAATGTAAAGTGTCTTTGTGCTTTGTGTGTATGTATATTTTTAGAAAATTGGGAAGTTCAGGGTTTCGTTGGTTTAGGTTTTTTTTTAATCTTTTTCTTTTCTTGAAGGCCAAGTATATATTGTTACTTCTTAATCACTAGCTTTCATACGAGCAGGTTGTTTGCTGTAGTTTGTTGGGATTCTAACATAGTCAGAGACAGGTGTAAAATCACAAAAAAAAAATAAAAATGCTGAATTCTGAGAGCAATAGTGGGCCATTCACATAAAGAAGTTTTAGTGAACATTGAGTCAAGGTCTTTTGTCACTCATTTACTAGTGGCAAAAGTTTCTATTTAAAAGCAGCTGATCTAATGACTGTATTACTTTATAAACCTGAATTACATATATTCACAGATGATGGGAATAAATAGAAAACTGGGTAAACCCAATGAAAATTCAAACAAAACTGTAAGAAAAGACCATGGCTGTTGGAAACCTTTGCACATTGAAGCTGTTTGTGGTCATCACTGGGATTAAAGTCTTGGATTGTTCTATTTAGGCACAGTTGTGTTGCAACATTACTAGCCTCTACCGAAAATCATATCACTGATAGGTCATGCAGCATAGGTTTGTCATCAGTAATTTCTGTAACTGATTTCTGCTGTCGCTCAAACCCACCAGAAGTTCCATCATTGGCAAAGTAGCACACACGTGAAAAGGGGATGACTTTCTGAAAAACCGAAACTCACCAGGACACACAGGTTAACGGACACACACATGAGAATTAGTTACCGTATAGATTGTAATGTTCAGTTACTGTACCATGTATGTAAATGTGCTGTCTTCCAATATGATTCTTCCAATATTCTCACTATTTAACCCAAAACTCAAAGTAAATTTTGGAGTCCACTAAGCTTTTGAGTCCTCTGACTTTCATATGCATAAAGAGAAGACAAAACGCTGAAGAGGGGCTACAGCCTAATGAAAGACGTGATCTCCCTTTCTTCCAGCTAAGGAGCAGGGAGAACCCAAGTTACTCTTAACTTTGGGGGCTGTTTTTAACTGGTTAAGTTATTAGCACTTGTTAGCTCAAAACTGTGATCAACAAGGCATTATTTTAATTAGTAAGAGCTGTGTTACTTGCTATTTTAGCTTAGTTGTCTTCCTGATGTTATGTGAAAGGTGAGGAGAAGGTTCTGTGATTGTGTGAAGAATTACTAGTTGAGGTCTTGGTAGGATGGGGCTATTGAGAGTATCTTTTGTCCCAGACTGTACAGATGAAGGGAGAGAGGAAGAAGTAAAGGGAAGATAAAAATAGCTGAGGGCTGAGAACAGTGTTCAGAACATTGGTTGATGCTCTGAATGCAGAGAGCTGACACCTACTGAGTAGGGGTATGTTCTGTATTCCTAGATCAGAGAAAGTCTAAGCAACTGCAAAGAGAACAAGTTATTAATTTCTTAACTGAATTTCATTTCTTTTTGTTTCACATGTGATCTTTCTTGTACTTAAAATTCACAACAGTCATCTTGCTGAACATATAATTTGGATTTTATAGTTGTGACTGCTTGATATCATAAGAGAAGGTGGTTCAGAGTAACACGGTCAGCTTCAAAGGAGAAAGTGAATCTGAGCAAAGCATTCTATATACATACCTCTGAGGATGGAAAACTCAGAGACCAAAGCACTGAGAAGCAATCCCTTGCAAGCTGTGGTGGTATGGAAGTGCTCAGGTTTGGAGAAGAGGTTTCTCAAGTCGGTACACGTTATGACTGTCTGCAGGAACATTAAGTAGGCAGACGCTCAGGTAAACTCTGAGGTGTCCTCTATGGCTTTGCACTTTGGCTCCAGCTGGATTCAGGAGGCATTTGTACAAGGCCCTCAATAACATGCTTGAGCATTTGGTTACCCCTGAAGAGGTCAGATAGTTGCTCTAGATGTTGTTTGATGGTCCCTTCCAACTAAACTGTTCAATTCTGTTCTAAAATCCTTTCACAACAGCAGAGTTATGAGAGGTGATGTAGACATGATTGTCATTCTAGTGCAAGTCTAATGCAGAGCAGCTGAAAGAACTGGGGTAAAAGAGAGGATCCAAGTAGAAATCTAATGTTTTGAGCTTGTCATTTTAATACAATAATTTCGGAAAATGGGAGGCTTGATCTAGCATTTCACTGTTGCTGGTCAATAAAGGGCATATGTGACTGTAAAGGAAAGAAGTTTCTCAGACTTCTGAATAGTTATTTTCTTCCTTAATGGGCCACTCATCACCTGTGTTTGGATCTGCTCTTAGAAAAAAAGAAAAGAAAAAAAGAAAAGGAACAAGTTAACTAAGCGGAAAAATGGCAAAAAGAGGTGCAGGATATTTCAAGAATGCAAATTAACCCAACCGTGCAGGGTAAAGAACACAATGCACGTAGGTTTATCAAGTTTGAGGACATATCATCCATTGTACATCAGTTACGGTCTCTATGCATTCTGTGGTGCCGTCCATGTGGATTGTAGTTTTCTCATCTGGCTCTGAAATTTGCTGATGTTTTCCTTTACTTAAAAAGGCCTCATGGCATAAGGGAGAGCGTTTATATAAACACATGCAAGAGTGTCTTGACTTTGGGCATGAGCTTTGTCCTGTGGTTGGAAATTTCCTGTTGAAGACTGAACAGAGGTAGTTGCCATTGTGTCCGTAAGACAGTTTTGGAGTAAGAAGCAGGATTGTGATTTCTGCTTTGTAGACAATGCATCAAAGAGGATTCCAGCTCTTCAGGATAAATAGTATAAAAAATGAACTACTTATACTGACTGAAGAAATGTTGGTATATATAATGCAACAATCAATAAAAGCAAACTTTTATTTCCAGTACAAATAGTTCTACAAGTTTATTGACTATTTTCTGTTTCCTTGACAATTAGTAGATTGAATAATTGAGACTAGCAAGTTTGTAACAGCTTGAAAATTTTAAGAAAACTGATTCTAAGAAAAAAAAAAAAAGTAAAATATTAAGCAGTCATGTGATAAGAGTGCAGAAGGAAACAGTATATCTGGTGCATGTATGACAACACTTGAAATCTCTGGAATAATAATTCCAGAGGAACCGGAAGGCTAACAAAGGCCTGAAGTCTGCAGAGTTTCCTCTGTCATTACTCATCTACTTGCCTTCTCTTCTGTAGAACTATGTTGTTTAATAATGGTAGTGAAACATTTAATCTTCTGCACATAACCAACCATATTTTCTTCAAGAATGTGTAGGTTGATATTATTAATTTATTGCCTTTGCATATGTATGAATTTTAATGAAACGCACTACAGAAGGGAAGTGCAACTTAGTTTTAAAAAACCTTTATATGTTCCCTGTCATTGTATGTTTAGATGATTCATTTTTGTACCTTTCCAAAGGTCTTCCATCAGTATGGATTTTGCATATATGCTGTAATACTTAAGTCTGTACACTCCTTTTCCCAACAGGGAATTAGCTATTAGATTGCTGCAGTCCCCTGTCAAATATAACTACTGTTCATTATCAAAGCACCACCCCATGATGAAAATATGAGTGCTGAGCAGTGAAGCATGCAGTACATTAATTCCATATTGGGAAAAGTGTAAAATTGGGCTCCATGATACATACGTAGAAAGTAATATGCTGCTTCTAAAATAGATTTAAAAAATAATTGAATTTCCAGATATCAATTAAAACAAACTTCTCACAACAACAACAAAAAAGTTTATAGCTCAGATATGATTTAAAGATTTATAAGAGTTAAAAGATGAGTTTGCATGTCTTACAGAGTTCTCTCAAGATTTGTAATCCAGTGAAGACAAAAAAAAACCCTCTTTTTTTTCTGCAAGAAAACCAGCACTGAAGTCATGGCAGGTTTTTAACATTATTGTATAATCGAGAAATAAGAGGATTGTGATACATTCTATACAAAATATATCTTTCCTCACAGATCTATACCTGCAGCAAAAGTTTTAATTCACCTGAGCATATGTGATATGAATTCATTTATCCTAGGGATTCCTTCAAGCATAACATTAAATGAGAATGCCATTCATAGTTTTCAAACGGTGGTACTATACATTTGGTTTGTAAAATGGCGTTAAACACATGCTACAGGCAGAGATGTCATTTTAAAATTCTGAAAGGCACAATCATGTGGAAAAAAAAAAAAAAAAAAAAAAGATTTTCTTCTATGTCCAAATCCATATTTCTTAATGCCAGGAGCAGCTGAATTATACGTACAGGAGTTTTTTCCATTTTTCCCTCCCTGACTGCTCCTTTAGGGCAAGGCTAATGTGGCGGCACACCAGACAGAAGTCAAGAAAATAGCAGCTAATGGGAAAAACCTTTAAAATGCCCGTACCATTGGGATGTGCAGAACAGCCCAGCAGGGAGGCGTTCATGTGGACCCAGCTTGTTAGCACTTGCTCAGTTCTCATCGGCATGACCCAGGCAGTTCCTCCTGGCTCGGCTTCATCTTCCTCAGTGGTGACGTTCCAGAAGGGGCTTATTAGGTCATCAGCATCACATCGTAAGGCCAGGTTTTGTCTGGGATTAAATGGAGGTTAATGAGAACCCAGAGGTCCCAGGAGGACACTGAAGCATTGCCACAGGCAGCTGTACTGCTGACCTGTCTGAGAGCAGGACATAGGTGCACTAAAACATCCTGCTAGACCAGAGATGCCTCTGCAAACTGCCTGGTCTAGTATCTCAGAATCTCTGGTGCATTTCATCTACAACCCACACAAACCCTATGTGGATATTTCAGAGCTGAATGTATATTCAAAGAAGGACTATGGTACTGAATGAGCTCTGAGTTTTGCACCTTTCCCTATTTGCAGCTTGCTTGGTTAGCTGAGTGAGCAGGGAAGGCTGAGCTGAGAGTGAGCATGCACAGATTACCAGGCTAATTAACCACTGTGATCATAATTTCATACAATTATAAAATGTTTTGCATTGGAAGGGGCCTTAAAGACCACCTAGTGCCAACCCCTCAGACATGGGCAGGGACACATCCCACCAGACCAGGGTGCTCAGAGCCCCATCCAGCCTGGCCTTGAACACTGCCAGGGAGGGGACAGCCACAGCCTCTCTGGGCAACCTGTGCCAGTGTCCCACCATTCTCACAGGAAATAATTTCTTCCTAACATCTAGCCTAAATCTTCCCTCTTCCAGTTTGTGGCCATTACCCCTTGTTGTGTCACTACCTGCCCTTCTAAAGTGTCCCTCTCCAGCTATTCTGTAGGCCCCCTTCAGGTACAGGAAAACATAGCGGAAGGCTGCTCTGAGAGCAGCAGTCCCCCCCGAGCCTTCTCTTCTCTAGGCTGAACAAGCCCAGCTCCCTCAGCCTTTCTTCGTAGGAGAGGTGCTCCAGCCTCTGATCATCTTTGTGGCCCTCCTCTGGACACCCTCCAACAGCTCCACATCTTTCTTGTGCTGGGGGCCCCCAGACCTGTACACAGTATTGCGTATGGGGCCTTACGAGAGCAGAGCAGAGCAGGACAATCTTCTCCCTCTCCCTGCTGGCCATTCCTCTCTTGATGAAGCCCAGGGTACAGCTGGCCTTCCAGGCTGCACATGCATGTTGTGGCTCTTGTTCAGATTTTCATCAACAAACATCCCAAAGTCCTTCTCCTCAGGGTTGCCCATTCTTTCACTATCCATTCTTTGCCTGTTCTGTATTTATGCTTGGGATCCCCATAAGCCAGGTGCATCCAGAATCCTAGAATCATAGATTAAAAAAAATATTGAGGGGAACTAAGACACTATTTTACCTTGCCAATGCCATACAGACTTGATCCTCTACAAAATGTTTAAATACTTGCTCTTTCTAGACATAGCCACGTGATTCTTACTAGAGAAATAACCTATTTCAGAGAAGATGGCAAAAAGAAACACTAGGTTTGGTTTGGTTTTAGTTAAATTTGTTTACCATTGACTCTAGTGCTGTTGTCATTAGCACTTTTAAACCATGTGCCCATCTCTTACCTGTCCATCCTGAAACTTACAGCTGTCATTTCCATGTCTTTAAAAAAGCCCTTTGAAAAGAAGGAAGAAAAAACAATTTTATTTTAAAATATGATAGCTTTCTTAGTAGTATTTTTGTGTATTTTTTGGAGTTTTTGTTACAATCTTCTCATATTAGACATTTAATATAATGAGTGACTGCCCATGGCTGTTTCTCTTTTCTCTTTTCCCATCTTTTATCATCCATTCTACTTTTGTGAAAATAAATTTCTGCAAAGCTGGTTGTGTCAAAATGCTTTCTACCAGTCACTGATCTATAGTGGGATTCTATTACAATCCAAGGAATTCCTCTTCTAAGACTCTCATTAAAATCTGAACAAATAATACGAAATGAAAAATCTTTCCCCAGGGCACAAAGGCTGTAGACAATACTGCATTGCAAATCCAGGGAGGTGAGATAATATTAGGCAGTTGGTAATGAAAATATCAGAAAGATTTAACAGCTAAAAATGTATAACAATTAAGGTCAAGAAAGCTGCCTCTTTTCTAATATTAAACATTAAATATAAGACACAGATAAGTGAACATAGGCTTTTTTTTTTTTTTTTTTTTTATCATAAGGTATTGGTCAGATATTTTATTCCAAAGACTTTTCATAAATAGACAGAAAATCTTGTAGTAAAAACAGCACATTATGGATCTCCCACAGTATAAATACCCCCACAATATAGATACCAAGAAGCCAGCTTTTAATGCTTTGTTGTTATAGAAAAGTAGTTCAGTCAAAAACAGGTATACATTAGTATGATTAATATCTCACGTGCTGTAAATCTTTTCAATAAATATTCTAGTACTAATTTTACCCACTGAGGCTGGTATACTGTAAAGAAATCTTGTCAATGTCTAAGGTTTAAAAATATTTGTGTTTTAACACGAGTGTTTTGGAATAGACTGGTCTGTAGTCTTCGTACTTTATAAAATTGTATCAGTAGCCGGGCCTTATCTCTTTATTTCTAAATTTGTGTTTCTGAGCATGTTTTGCTGTGGTGAATCAGCATTTTGTTACTTAAGTTCCCTCCTGACAAGGAGAGAAGCACTTGAGAACACTTATTCCTGAAAGAGCAGTGGGATTAGAGGGGTGTTCCAGATGCAGTAAAAAAGTACTCCCTAAACAAGATCCTTCTGAAAATCTTTGCATTCATTTAGTACTGAAACTTTTAGTTGTGGGGTTCTTCATAATTCCCATACCCTTTTGGATGGCTAAACACCGATACTGTGCAGGTCAGGTGGAATTTTGATTTTAACTTTTTTTTTCTGTTTGTATTTCTGATAGAAAGCTGAGTGTTTCTTCTTTTTGATACAGACCTCATTAGAAATGTTCATTGCCTCTAGAATCTGCTCTAATTTCTGTAGCTGCATATTTGCCATAAAGGCCCCAAGGGATAGTTATCAAATTTAATGGAAACTATCTCTGAATTACAGCTGAAGAAAGAAGTAATTTACAAAATCAGTAGCATCTAAATAAAGGTATACTGTAACTTGCTTTTGTGTGCCTTGGACAATCGTGATTTTGTTTTGTTGTTGTATAGTGCTGTTTGTCATTATATCCCACTAATGTGTAATTTCTTGATTTACTGTAAGACGTTAACAAAGAGATCATCAACAGAGTTAATTTATCAGAACAGCAAGGTTTACCTACTTGAGAAGTGCACATTGTCAATTAAGACAAATAGTTATTTGTTGGTGGGAAGCTCATGAGCAAGTAATTACAAGAGATGTTCCCTGTTGAACTTCCACTCACTATTCATCAGTTTTCAAGTGATGGGGGTTTGGCTGATGAGTTGAGTTGTATCATTTCTCCACTAAGGTCACTTGCACTTTTCATATTTTGATTGGTTTAAAAANGGGAGGAGGCCAAAGTACTGCATGATTGAAAAAAAAAAAAAAAAAAAAAAAAAAAAAAAACACTTTAGTTTAAGTTCATTTCAGTTAAAAGTGACTGATCTGAGAAATGAAAACAGATATAAAGTTTTTACTTGAGCCTGGTGGAGCCTCTCCACCTTGGGGTGAGGATGCAGTCACTCAGGGAGAGATAGCTCGCCTTCCTTTCTTTTGTGACAGACTCTCAGTGCTCAGCCAATTCTTGTAAAATTACCACAACTGACCAGTAAAGAATCTTAGGGTGACTCAGATCACAGCCACACAGACTGTTTTCCCACATATGTAAGATTAGAAATTGCATGTACGTGGTAACATTGGTTGAGCCTTTCCTTTCCTTTCCTTTCCTTTCCTTTCCTTTCCTTTCCTTTCCTTTCCTTTCCTTTCCTTTCCTTTCCTTTCCTTTCCTTTCCTTTCCTTTCCTTTCCTTTCCTTTCCTTTCCTTTCCTTTCCTTTCCTTTCCTTTCCTTTCCTTTCCTTTCCTTTCCTTTCCTTTCCTTTCCTTTCCTTTCCTTTCCTTTCGTATTTAGAGGTTTGAGCACAATTTGGTGGGTGGAAGTACAGACAGAGGCTTCACATACATCTTCTCACCGCAAATTCCATGTTGCATACATACATTGAATTTTGCTTTAGTGAAGAAAAGATCATCTATGTGACCTATACCCTGAAACAGAGATCGTATTTTCTTGTCTTCCCCTATCTGCTTGCACTGACAAGAGTCGTGCTAATACTGAATGTGGGCATGATTCAGGGCATATTCACCCAAATTACTGTGCCCTGTTAATACTTAACATGCTAACAATAATGATAGAATTGCTACTTGACTACTAATGAGTTCCTTCAGTGTCACTTTTTTAAAGGTTGTTAGTGCTTGAGCTGATAGGATGCTGGGTTGAGCTGTAACTTCTTGCTGGATGTAGATGTTGTTGTGAATACCTTATTAGGAGGGTGTGAAAAGAACAAACACAAAATTCTATTTATTCTGCTAAATACGTGTAATTTTCATCATAGACCTCTTTCAGAAATGTAACTGAACTCTAAGAACTGTATAATACCGGATAATTTGCTTGGGATACAAAACATCTGGAGTTTTCTCAACAAGACAAATTCTGTAGGCCGTATCACCGTACTGCCTTTGATTTACATGTGATTTTAGAAAACGTGTAAAATAATCTTTATAGGCATGTTTATGTGTATAGTAATGCAGTGCAGTAGCAGTATATACGATTTCCATTGAGAATGAGATGTGTTTTGTGTTTAGACCAATCTATAAATATATGCATCTTTTCTATCTAAACTGTACTGCTTGCTGTGGGAAGATTGGTTGCAGAAATTGAATATATAGTGGATCCAGCAGTACGCCATACTGATGCAACTTGTGGCATCTGGTTTCCTTTAGTAATTTTTCTCAAATTTCTGTTCCGATACTGCCTAGAGAAACTAATGTAATTTGAGTGACCTCAAACTAAAATGTACCCCAAATAGAATAAGAAAATAAGTTCTGCCTATTAACAAGTGAGATTCATGATTTGTGAAATGTAAGTTTTCTTCACAGCTTTGCAAGGCCTGTGGTTTGGGAGTCTGACCTGCTCACAGTTATGGAGAAGCTGTAATGGAAGCTTTGTTACAGAGTGATCCCCATTGGTTGTTAAGTGTAATGTGAACTCTGATGCTGTCCAATGACACTGAGACACCCCAATCCTCTCCCTGTTCTGCTGAGTATTTTAAAAGATAATCTCATACAGTACTGAAACTGTCATAGCAATAACAATTTTTTGCTGACTGTAGATATTTACATCTTACAAATGTTTCTGTACATTAGGCTTTTTTATTATTTATTTCCAGTGTGCTATATTATAAAGTGAATTTGAGTACAGCTTGAGCACATCATCTGTGTTGGTTTTTCTTTAATTAAAACCTTAGTCAGACAAATCTTGTTAGGCATCTTCCACGTCATTAATTTATAAAGAAAATACTTCATGTATTAAAATGGATTTTTGTTTAATGTAAAACATGACTAAAATTATTAATGATTTCTGTGATGGTTATTACTCTCTGAACTTCCTCTTTTGAAATCTGCAGCAGCTGAGATGACTGAACACTGTGTAATGATACGATATCTATCAGATGTTACCAAGGATGTTATACAACAATGACAGAAATGCTTGTGGAAAAAAAAAAAACAAAAAAAAACACAGCATCTCTGTTCCTGCTTTAGAAAAGCAAAAAAATATCTGTACTCTGATTTGAATGTACTTGTTTAGACATGTATGACAGCAGAGCACGTTGCACATGGATGAATAAGAATGCATTTAGTATTTACAAATAACTCATGAAACTGGGACTGCAATTTAGTAGAAAATATTCAGATTGAGAAAGATGCATATCAGGACAAAAATTCTATGAGGTTATCTAAATGGTTCCCTCAGAAAAACATAACTTCATTTAAATTTGAAACTAAAAGATTCTAAACCTACTTTCTTAGAGGCTACAGTTCATTAGTAACACATAAAATATTTAATATCCTGTCCTTTTTGTAGAACCCCTTTTATTGTTCTAAGTTTTTCAATGTTGTTTTGACCAGACTCTATTCTGTTAATCTTTGTCAAGAAGTTCTTAAAGTAGTCGCTGGCTTTCCTGCTCTAAATGCCATCTTCTGTCATCCCTTGGGAGATAAAGCATTGTTCAGTTGCTCACTTAGAACCAAGAAATTGCCTGCTGCAGAAGCAGGCTGTGGACATTTGTTAGGACATCATTGTTCAGGGCTGTAAAACCAATGGAACATTTAAAAGGAATGAAGCCATTTCAGTTTTGTTTTGTTTTGTTTTGTTTGTTTGTTTGTTTGTTTTACCTTCTAAGGAGCAAGAGAAAGCTTTTCTCTTTGTCTCATACCTATGTGTATGAGCACATTCATGTGCTAAATGCCTGCATAGAAGAAAGCCACAAACTTCATCAGGTTGTGACTGGTCATCGTACGCACATGTATGTGTGCATGTGTATTTATGTGCAGTCAGATGGCATAAGACAATATTTACAAGTTATATTCTGTCTTGAGCTTTTATTGTTGGTGGATTTTACTAACTCAGAAACTTGAGGCATAGCACTTTAAAGCTGGCTATGGTGTTGAAATTAATAGTGCATAATTTTTGGTCAGGAAGCAAAGAGAGTTTATTGCTTTAATTACAGTGTAATGTTCATATTAAATATATTTGTATTTTAAAATTCCAATTTTAAAGAGATTTTAATAGAAGCTGAAGCTGATGAGGCAAAGCAATGCAAAAAGGCTGTTCCAGATGGCACATATCCAGAGGGAGACATTTGCGTATTGACAACGATGGAAATATCTGAAAAGAGAAATAAGTAGCGAGTATGAGACTAGTGAAGAGAATCGGAGTGAGAATAGTTCAGGACTCAATCTGTTGTTGTAAGGAAAGAAGGAGCAGTGCTCTCTACATGCTATAATCTGATCCCAGGGAAAGATACTGGAAATGTAAGTGCTCCAGTCAAGCGATAGTGGAAAGTAAGAATGAGTCAGCAGGGCAGTTACAGATGAAACTGTGTAGTGGGAATGTAAAAATTTTGCAGGTACAAGAGGGAAGAGAGAAGATGATGAATTTATAATGAAAGAAAGTCTTGAGGTGATGGTGGAAGCAAAAGGGTCATACTTATGGATTGGAAAGAGACTACAATGGCTTTAGCTGCTGTCGAGGCAATTTGGTAGAGCAGTGATCTAATCTGGTGCAGTGCTGATTCTTCCTTGTGTTGGAGGAGAATTTTCTTCTGCAAGGAAAGCGCTCTGAAATGTTTACATTTGATTAAGTACATGTAAAAGTATTTGATTAAAATACAACAAACAAACAAACAAACAACTCTTTATTGTTAAAAATAGCATAGTAACCTGCTGGCTTTGCAATCTTTCCCATTCCCTTATGAGATTGTTTAAAGTGGTAACGCCAATTTTGTGAATACATTATAACTAACTCAGGCAAAGGTTAGAACTAAAAAATTGAGTCAAAGAAAGTGGGCTTTTTAATTAAAAGCAAATAACAGCTGGTACCTTTGACTCTAGAAGGGGCATTTTCTTGCTAAATGACTAATTATAGTGCCATGAGCCCACTCTTCTTCAATGCAGTGCAACTTTTGTTCAAAATCCTTACTGCCCAATTTCTTTCAAATTATACTAATTTTTAGCATATTAGTATTTTAATATTTTGGTTTATGTATTCATTTCTTCTCCATGGGCTTATTTATGTATCTTATGGAGAGTCTGTACACAGTGTCATGACACAGTACCAAGGGGGATTTTTTTTAATCCATCAGGTACTAACCCGCAGAGAGTCCAGGAATTAGGCACTCAAATTGCAATTTGTGAAACATAGCAACTCAGTAGTATGTTTTTTTGGTTTTTGATTGAAGCAATCTTAAAAAAAAAAAAAACATTGTTTAATCTTTAGATGTCATTGTGAAAATGTAATTCAGCTATATCACGCTTAGACATATACATGCATATCACATGTAGACACCTAGGTATGTATGTGTGATATGCGTGCATATGTGCAGGCATTTTTTTAATTGAAAAAATATGAGTCAGAAACTTTCACCAGTTTCAAGTGGCCACTGAAACATCTGCTATTTCTTTGTGGTATTTATTAATGTAGTGAAAGTTCCTTTTTCTTCATTAATATAGATCTTTCTTATTTCATCAAATACATTTTTTTTAGTGACTGTACATGGCAGATTAATTCAAAATTACCCTGCTTGCAAATGCGAGATATGCTGCCTTGCAGTTCATAACTTCCATCTGCTGTTTCCTAACCAACATGACCAAGTCCTCACTCTGACTGCGCTGACCCCACTGTTGGCCCAAGTCTACTTCAGCTGATTC
>VXAV01010102.1:367105-377880 GCA_013399715.1 Alectura lathami | reverse complement strand
CTAATTTTTTTTTTTTTTTTTTTTTTTTTTCTCACACATTTTTCACCCTGCATTTCAGAGAAAATTTAATCTACCCAATCATTGCTTTAGGCTAATAGCCTGTAATACAGTATAGTATCAAAAATGTCAAACTTAATGAAAAGAGAAGGGAGGAAATCTTAAGAGATCACTGAAACCACTTTGAATACTTTTTTCCCCACTATGTATGTATTTTCTTGGGTGGGTTTTGTGGCATAGTTCTTAACTGAATCTGAAATAAGAAAGAGGAAGGCAGTACTGCTATGCAACTTCCATGTCTAAAGTGTGTATTAAAGCTATAAATCCAGAAAAAAAAATTNTCTAATAGAATAAGAGAGTTTTACCCTCTGTAAGTCAGATATCTTACTGTTGCTTGTTGAGACTTACACTTGAACTTTTTAAAATAAAATCCAGTGAATTTTTTGCGGTTGGTAGAGCAAAGTGATCAAATTCCTCACCTCTAAAATAGCTGTAAATTCCTGTTGTGAAGTTGAGAGAAGGAATAGATTCTACAGTATTCATGCCATTTAATTGCAACAAATAGTTTAATTACCTGGCTCACTCATGTATGACAGACCCCTAAAATCTCATAGGCATTTTGATAGTACATGCAAGATGAAACACCTGCATGTCAATACTTTGGTCCATTTGCATAACTCCCTTTAACAGGGAGGCAATGGAAAATCTGCAGCAATGATTTGACAAGTCTTTATTTGTTCACTGCTGTCCTTCCATCTCCTCCGTTAATATTTGTTTTGTTTTTCTCCTTCATGCTACAGCAGTAATGCTGATGATGCAACCCCAGACAGTCATTTCTGAGTAATAGCTTTGAGCATGGCATGCTTGATTTGCACTCCTGTGCAGCTATCATGGGCTTTGTTCCCTAGGTCTGCATGTGTCAGAGCTCACGAAAATTAGGAGTTTTCTAAACTTTAGGGAGGTACGTAATGCACAGAGCTAAAAATGAAAAGAGCAAATGNNNNTAAAAATGAAAAGAGCAAATGAGTAATGCAAACATAACAGAATTGAAGACAGGAGTGAGAGAGTCTTTTGCTGGAAACAACAGATTTATTTGATTTGGTTCTTTGGTGGTAGCTTTTATGAAAGAGAAAGACAAACACGAGCATAAGAAAAGAAACATTATTCTTTCACTATTCTACCATATATAAAGCTGAAACAAAAATACAGTAAATAACTACTTCTGTCTGGACTCATGACAGCTTCCTTGTTATTTTTTTCTTTACCTCATAAATGCAGAAGGAAAGATGATTATTTGTCTCAATATTAAATATTTTACTTTTGAAGATTCTCATGAACTTTAAGAACTACAGCATTGAGTGTTCTGATTTTGTTCTGATTTAGAATTTCTATGACTAATTTTCACAATTTTTTTTTACCTCTGCGTATATATATTCCGGAGATTTTAAAACTGTTCCTTTAAATCTTTTACAATGATCTTAGCTAATAAGGTAAATGTTAAGTATCTTTGAAAAAGTTCTGAAAAACCTCTGCCATGACATAATATGAGGCTTAATTTGTCCTTTTAAAAGTTAAAAGGAAAAAATACAGAAGTAACAATTTAATTTGCTGTTGGAATCTGTACAATTGCTTGACCTAAGCAAAAATCAGTTTATTTGCAGAGAAGAGAGCTTTTGTAAATGTATTGATTTGGCTTCTGGATCAGAGAATGAGAAATAAGACTAGGTAACTGAAAGTATGCTTGTTAAATACACTGTAGGTTTTTATTTATTTATTTATTTAACTGTACTCATGCATATTAATAAATTACATGTTCTATCCCCTAAATACAAAAAAAAAAAAACAAACCAGCATTTCATATTCAAAAAAATACGTATCAGTTAGACCTGTTATTTTTAAATTATTTGCCCATATATTGAGACAGTATTCTGAAAAGCAGAAATGATGATGTTAGTCTTAACCATCTTACCCAAAAGTCTCTTTTCTGGAAATGTACCCATTCTCATGCCCCATGGGATCACTGTCCTTATATGACAAGCTAGTCAGAATGAACAGGATTAATTTCATTTCTCTTCTATGGTTTACTCATGCTTAGATTTATGTACACACTGGATTAGTATCTTTATAAGTTACATTCGATACACTGGATCTCCACAGTGGAAGATTTATTTTTGTTTAAGAGTTGTGCTGTCTGTATTTCCTTTCTAATTCAAACTGTTTTTATTCAGTTAAAGACTCTTTTGGGTAGGTGTGATGTGGTGGTGGGATGGCTCCAAGAATGTTGCTTCATCAATTGAAAGTTTCTCACCATCTTAACCAAAAGACATTCACTTGTTAGATGAATAAGTTTAATTACTTTCTTATGATCTAAGACGCACCTAGTAAATTGTCTGTTTTACTGTTGTAGCAGCATGTATCTGTTTGGCTCTTGCCTGAGAGAGTGAAGGAGATTGCTACATTTGTTTGTACATCTTTCATTATAGTAAATTGAGCTTGAGATACTACTATTCAGACGCCTCTAACTTATGGTAATAACAAAATGGGTTATGTTATGACAGTAACAAAACATTCTATCCTTTATAAGTGACTGAAAAATTTCTAGGCTTTCCTTTGGCTTCAGGGAACATTGGGGTGACTCAACATCCACAGAGGACTAGCTTTGGAACATATGCATGCCTTTATACAGATAGCAATTCCGAAGCTGACTTGATAAACTTATTTTCTGCTAATCAGTACCTGAGCATTTCTACATGAAAGATGTCTTTCAAACAAAGTCACTAAATCAGAGGCAATTACAGAATTTTAAAGAAAAAAAGACTTTTGGTTACTGCTACGTTATCCGGCAGCCTGTGTTTTAGCCACCCTTCATTCATGGTTATGGTTTCAGCCTCTTCCTAAGCATTTTCTTCTTCTCACGAGGCATACATTGTTATGACTGAATTCCTGCTTGTACAGTTGTTCCAGTGTTCACGCTGTCCTATCTATTTATAATCTCCTCTATTTCTTCACCAAATTTCTTTCAGAATGTCTTTCAGCAATGTGTATGCGATTACACCATACGAGAGCCTGTTGCACTCTAGGGACAAGATTGTGATAAAGATTCACAATTCATTCCTTAAATCTGTCAGAGCTGTGAACTGTGCTATCAGAGCAGTTAGACTGTGACATCAACAGTATATCCAGGAAACAGACTAAACTTTCAGGAAAGGATGATCAGCACATGTACATTTGTAGATAGATTGTTGGTGATTCAATTGAAAAATGAAACGTGAGAAATACATGTCATTGCGGTAGGATGGCATTTTGGTGTGATAGCTATTATATAGTTAGGGAAGAATATCTGGACTTACGTTGTCAGGTGTACAAGTTTTCAAAAACCGGTGCTAAGAAGCTGGTTTTTCCACATAAAAAATAAAGGAATTGAGAAAACTGATATTTCTTATATTAATCTATGGATGTGTCACATCCCTTTAAATGTGGAATCAATGCAGTTTGAGAATTTCTTCAGTAGTATTTCTGAAATGCTTCTTTGAAAGATGTAGAAACTTTGTATTGATAATATTATTGAAAAATATTCTTATGAGTTAATTTCTTGCAGAAAATGAAGGATTTTAGCCTTAGATTTCAATTAATGCTTTTGGATGAAGAGAAAGGAAGTTATTTGACTTTCTAAAGTATGAAATATTTATAGAATCAGAACGTCTTTTTTTATATTAGCTGATGTGAAGTAATTCAACTTCGTATATAGTCATGTCTAAAAGATGCCAATTATAGCTATTTAGAAGTCACTTTAAGAATACTGAATGCACAGAACTGCATAATTTCAAACACAATGGCTCATAAGTGCCATGGTGTGTTCATTTCGCTATGCACACAGCCTAAAATGTTGAATTATATAGTTATGGTTAATGTGTTCTAAGTATTAAATATACTCTTTTGGCATATTAATATCATACTGTGGATTTCTTCAGGACACCAGCAGTTATATATTTGAGTATTTAATTTTGTTCGATGGCAATCACTGAGTGGGGGTTTAGTGAGCCAAGTATAAAATGCTGAAATACCTTGGTGTGTTCTGCGGTGCAGGAAGCTGGTCAGGGTGTTCTTGCATGCCAGCTGTTCCTGCCTCTTGGGTTTTCCTCCTGCAAACGAGTGGGCCTTTAGGATGATGAAGGCAGAAGATGCTTTTGAAGATAGGATGGCTGAGAGATTTTTATGAAATTGGAAGCAATCCTGCCACTGCTGAAATCAATAAGTAAATCCAATGTT
Organism: Alectura lathami; assembly: GCA_013399715.1. Classification (NCBI taxonomy): domain Eukaryota; kingdom Metazoa; phylum Chordata; class Aves; order Galliformes; family Megapodiidae; genus Alectura; species Alectura lathami. The sequence continues at coordinate 373,614 of VXAV01010102.1, read as the reverse complement.
TCTGAAATTATTTTCTCCTGCTGATTTCAGGGACATTGCTCAGATACTGTATTTAATAAAAAACATACTGAGGTACTTTTATATCAAAGGATAAAATGCTCTGTAATTTGCAGGATTAAGGCCATATTTTTTTTTTTCCCCCTCAGATCTTAACTTGTCTCATCTAAAAGAGAAAGTGTTATAAAAAGTTTTTTTTTGGTTTTTTAAATGTTACCTTTTTAACAAGAATTGGCTGTGAATTATCTGCAATTAAGACTTTTATACAAGACATGCACACTGTTTTATCACTGTTAGCAAATATATGAAGCACTACATTTTTGCTATCAGGAAATAAAAAAGAGCATATAACATTAATTTAGGTTTAACTGGCAAATTTCAAGTTTCAGTCAGTTTAGGACAAAATTAAAATCATGACATGTTTTCTCTTTAGTTTGGTGGGCCTAAGGTTAGTTGTGCTGGTGAAACTTATCATAATTTGATGTAGTTCATGACAGTGGTTGAATTTACTAGAATTGTGTGTTTTTGCTTCTTTTCTATAAAAATTTAGTATTGGGGAGAATTATATCCTTTACAAAGAATTGGAATTTGTTCTAGGCAGAATTATCTAGGTTTTTTTTTTTTTACTTAGAGGAATCAAACACTTTGAATTTAATGTCTGTGACAGATAGGTGATCTTATGCAAAGTAAAATAGGTATTTGCAGCATGAAAATTAATTAAAGAAATGAGGAAAAATAAAAAAGAATATTACAACAAAATAGAAAGCTGTTTGATTAGGGGAAAAAAATGGTCTCAGATGAAGTGAAAAAACATAGGGTTCTTTTGCTGCATTCTCAGTGTTATTTAATCAGTTTCCCAACTTTGGTATGTTATTGCTTCTTTGGTGTTATTCTTTATTTTTATATTATTCTATAAACGTAAATATAAGTAGATATACAAAAGTAGCTGAAAAATAATGTAAGATTTAAGCTAACCCTTACAAATGGCAGATAACTCGATTTGAGCATAAATAAAACCTTGTTAAGTCCTTATAACATTTTTCTACCAGAATTATATCTGTGATTGTCTAACCTGTCTGTGAACATCAGTAGACAGAATTTGACAAAACCATTCAATGGCTGATTTTTTTTTCTTTATAGCAGCGCTATACTTCATATGCATTACTGTTCTCTTTGAGATCAATGCATCAATGTTAATAATGATTTTGTTGAGGCAGAAAATAAGAAAAAAGGTGCTAGCAAACTATGTACAAGGGAGGGGGTTGTAGAGAAGACTGTTTAAGCTCCAGGAAGATTAAGCTTAAAGAAGAAATACAAATCACAGGCATTTTCTGTCTATGAGATCTTTGTGGAAGTGCGAAGAAGAATTTCAAAATAATGGTTTTAGTCTTGTTGCTACCTTCTAATCTCCTGAAGATGAATAATGAACTATTGAGGCTCTTGCTGAGATTAAGGCATTGGTGCTGGTTTATTCAACAAAGAAGTAGCTTTGCAATTTTCTTCCAGCTTTAACTGGTTTAGAAATGACATGTTGTAGCTGCACTCTTCTTGTTCCTTAAGTCTGCTTAATGAAACAACACAAAACAATTTTTAAGGCCAAACAGAACATAACTTGGATGAATTGTTTCATCAGTCTTTCCTACTATCTGTTTTCTTTTTTATTTATTTTTTTCTTCTTTCATATCCTATAGATCAAGCTACATTAGAGTGTCTGCTGTTGACTTACTAAAAAAATATCCTTGAGAAAATCCTGAAAGCTTTCAGAGTCAGATTAAAGGTTGTTTCGGTAGGGCTGCAGCAGCCTCAGGTCAGCTCCTCCTGATGAGATATATAGGATAGATCTTCTGAGTTCGTGGCATACTCTCATTAAACCTGCTGTGCTGACACAGTGTCAGGGACAGAATCTAAATGTGGCTGTGTGGGAGCCACCACAGCTGTTTCTTGTCTGAACATTTACAATTCAGCTAACCCCTGGGCTTCTAGCCTGTAAGTCTCATGAAGTCTCTGGGCTGCTTTCAGGGAGTGCTGCACAGAAGGTGTTAGCTACAAGGCTTACTGGGCACACGGAGGTTAGCTCTGGCTCCCATATGGAATGACTTCCAGTCGTACATTCTGCTGTTTTATCAAAGAAAATTCTCTGTGCTCATATAATCAGAGTGACTAACTAGCTACCTGTGTCAGAGTTTCAAGTGTCTTGTGGTTAAGAATATTTTAAAAACTCAAAACCGTCAGAGGAACCGAGAGACTAAGGAAAAGTGGTATGATTTTTCCTGTGCTTGCCACATCAGTGGTCATCTTTATCTGGAAGGGCAGCTTGCCAGATTTTGTGGGAGCTTTTTTGTGTAGGTCAATACTATATGAACTGCAAGGAGAAACAACTCTTTAATGTAAGGATAAACAACCATACATCTAATTATGTCAGTAGTACTATATGAGAGTAATTACCTAAAATGTTGGATTTGTCTCTGTTTCCTGAAAACGTTCAAACATCCAAGTTTTACAAGGGTTATTTTTAAAATGAAATCTCTTATTTATACTTAGGAGCAGGCATTTTGTAGAATTATCCAGAGAGTGCAATTACTTCAAAGGAAAATAATGTCCTTTATTACTGTCCTCATTAAATCAAATTCAGTATTTGAAACATTCTATTTTTAAACTTAGTTTTTCTGTTTTTGTTGTTGTTGTTATTAATTATTTGTTTGTTTGTTTCACTTGAAAACATATCCTAGAAGTCTTGAATCAGCATTCCTTGGCAAGAAAATTTTAAGCTTCAGAGGCCAGGCATAAATAGTAGCCCTCAAATCTAGATAATATTAAGTTCAGTGACTGGTGGTCATTCAGACTAATGATTAAAATTTCTATTTGCTTCAAAATAATTTCATTACTTTATTATTTTTCTTTTTTTGTTGTTGTTTTCTCAGTATCAATGGAAAATCTCAGAGATACCAACCAAAACAAGTTGGTTATTATCAGCCAAGAGGTTTTATAACCTTTAAATATTCTACAGTTGTTTGGATTTGCAATATCAACTCTTCTTTACTCAGCGTTGTGCAAATATAGTTTAATACCAAGCAAGTGTCTCTTGAAGTGAATTTGTTTTTTTTTCCTTACTTCTGATTTTTTCTGGAAACAAATCATTGCAGAGAAAGTCTTTGAGGTAAAATAACTATTTGGGAAAACTGATACCAGGTAAGGCCAAAAGTATCTTCAAGCTAGCAATATTGATTAGTGCTGTTAAAATTTAATAGCTAATAGTTTGATGTGATTTTTTGCCTTAAGGATTTGAGGGTTTTTGTACAAATCTTTTGGTTTAACATGACAAGCACATTATTAGTTAACAGAAATTAAAAAGAGTGACTTAGGCTAACTGCTTACTGTATAATCTATTAATTTATAGACAGTAAATTTACTTCTTGGTGTACGCCAAGGAATTAATAATCATAGAAATAATATTACTGAACTTTCATATCAAGGACACACAGTAATACTTTATTACTACATTTAAATTAAAGTGCACATTTAACAGCCTTATTCCATGCTATGCTTAAGACAAGTCAGAGAGAAACTGATGTCATAAGAAACCTAGAAGGAGGAGAGTACAACTCTAAAAAAAACCCAACACCATACACACAGCTAACCTGCAAAGGTCTTCTTTCATTTTCTAATATTGGAATATGAGTAGCAGAAAGAAACCTAATGTTATCATCTTTGGTTGGATACCTTATAGTGGAAAAAAAAAACACCTTCTGTGAATGGCCGTGTTTATACCTTACTGAGCTCCTGCATCTGTCATATTTTTCTATGTAATAGAGAAGGAAATTAATATTTTACTAAACACATGCTTAGCTGATAACGATGCTAATAATACCTTTTTGTTATTTAGCAGGGGGGAAATTACCATCATTTTTGTTGTGATATGCATTCTCTGATATTTGAATCTGTAATGCTTGAATATTCAAATGAATTCCAGAGGTTCATGTCTTGCCTTCAGATTTGAATAACTTACTACTGAGGTACTTTGTCCACCTGTTAATTACTTCCCCAAGGTGCTTTTCTGTAAGTACAGGACATACTGAAGGAAGACATCACCTGAGCTTCTCCTCTGTATTATTTTGTGTGTGTGTTAAATCATTTTTCTCTCATTTGGTGACACACTTTTGAAAGCAACTTCTTGCATTCTGATTTTGAGTGCTGTTAGGTTGTTCCTCTGGGCTTTCAAATACATGTTCACTGGACACCACACTACAGATGTGATTATATATTGTTCATTGAAGCAGTGTTTCCTCAGCATCAAGAATACTGGCAACTAATGCCTACTAGAACATTCTAAGGAGTGGCACGTGTCATTAGTGACCAGAATGAATCGGTGTATGATGATACGCTGAAACTGCTTTTTGAATGTCATACATGTGCCATCTTTCCAGATGCTATCTGATAGATGCTCTCAGAACTTAAAGTTTCCACATCAAGTTTCTTAAATTCACGTTACAAGACATCTGAATGCAATCTTTCTCTTTCCAAAGACTGTATCATTCTGCGAGGTGACGTTTCCTTGAGTGCCCTTTCTTCTGAAGAGCATGACATTTTTCTTTTCTTTTTTTTTTTTTTTTTTTTTTTTTAATTGCACCATTTATTTTAAGGTGCTTTTCTATATTATAGTCTTTGTCTACAGATTTTGGACTTCTGTTTTAGCCATGTTTTCTAATGTATCTTAACTGCATTATTTTGTTAGTGTTGATAGAAGTCTTTGCATGGAGTGTAATTGCAGCAGTCAGATGCGTATATGGGTCTCCCAAGAACAGCAAATGCAATTGTTTTTACTTGTCTATCTCTTCTTTTCCCTCAGGCTGACAATATTGTAGGTCATATAGAGCACCAATGAATTAGAATTTTAGAGGAAAAAATAAAATATGGAGTTATTAATAATCAATCAGGTATTGCCTTTTATTTTTCATTAATAGAATATATTGCTTTGAATTATATTGGAATCCTAAAGCTGTTGCTACCTTTACCAGTCTGAAAAAAAATCTTTAGAAGACACAAGAATACTTTTTCTCTAAGGTAATTTTCATGCTTGACATAGAGTTAATGAGTCCAAGTTACGTGACTGAAAGAAAGGGTTAAAATGTTTTTATGATACTCAGACTTGCAGAGTTACAGCATGTCAGTATGAAGTACATGTGAAGGGAAGAAGCTGGTCATAAGCATAAGGATTTAATGAACACAGTTTAACATTGCCCTCCCACTCTGTGCTTTCCACAATGTAGCAGTACAAGTTTTGTGAAGTCGTCTACTGCACAAAACAAACAAAACCCAAATCAAAACAACAACAAAAACCAAAACCCAACCCACTAACCAGAACCCCCAAACAAACAAAAATCCCTAGCAATTGAAGTGAACTTAGAAGACTCAAAATTTAGCACCTCTAACTTTTGCTCCTATCTGTCAGTCTGCCTGTTTCACCTCCTCCTCAAGCTCTAAGGTCTGATACAGAAACTGGTACAAAGCAAAGAGAGAAGCACTGAGGAGGCAGCAATCCGTCACACACAGCTGGGAGTCAGGCTGGGACAGTGCAGGGGATGAAGCCATTCTCCATGACTCACTGAAACCTAATTCCCTGAAATCATGAAGAGCCGTGGAATTAAAACTCAGCTTCTATGAGTTAACCCTCATCTAGAGGGGAAAATGCCTAACACTATGGTACTTCAATGTACAGCATTCTTTTGTAACCTTCCTCTTACGGTAGATTTGTTTGACTGATTCCTTTTACTACTGTTACTTGGCTGAAAATAACGTTAGTATGCTGTAAAGGCAGCAGTAAAAATGCTCAGAAGGATGATTTTATCTGTGGTTTAGATCTATGGTTTTGACAGAGTCTTCAACAAAGTGCTATAAACACCTTCTGCTGGTTTATGTGTGTTGTATTAGAATTACTCGTTTTGTTCTGATATATATTTTGAAGTTGTCAGGTTTGAAATTTAGCATTGAAATAACAATTCTGATTTCTGCTTCAGGAGTAATAGGATAAAAATATTTTATTTGCTGTCCACAGACTTTTGAGACTAAAATATTTAGTCTCATTGGCAGAGACTATGCTTTTGAAGAAAAAAAAAAAAAAAAGACTTGAAGTTTTAAACTAATTACCACTTGCGAAGGGAGCAAAATTTTCTTAGAGTCCAGTCATAGTGAATACAAGGAAATGCACTTAAAAACCTCCCAATGTGTCAAGTGACTGCCTTCTGCACTTGTTCATAGACAGATTTAAACATAAAGTAGGTAATGAAATCATTAATTTTTTCTATAAGACAGTTTTTGTGTTAACAGTTTTAGAAATAGGTATTATATTGAGAGCTATCTTCAATTCTTTTTTTCAATTGTAAAGGACTTGAAATTTTAGCCTGAACTTTAAGACATCTTCAGTAAGTTCCATGTTTGTTTTAGACAGGTAATCACAGAAGCAATCAGGGATGTTGTCCTGAGGCTTCTTTACTGCAGGTGCAACTGTCTGATTG
>VXAV01010102.1:313261-330022 GCA_013399715.1 Alectura lathami | reverse complement strand
TCAGAAAATATACATTACAGCACTTGATATCAGTGTTTTCCAGATTTCAGTGCCCTAGATCCACCTAATGATGATCTTTTCAGAAATACTCTAGGAAATTTCATCATTTACTTGTCAGTAAATACCACTTTTTTCTTTGTCTAGGTTTTGTGTAAAATGAGGGGATTTGCACTGGCTTTGTCAAACGTTTCCATTCTTGCATGTGACAAGCAAGAATATTAAGAAGTATTGAATTAATTTCAGTGGGACTTTTTGAATTCTTTACAGCAGTGTTTATGTGCTAATTTGATCTTTAGAAATACCAATATTCTAGGAAGATATTACTATTTTTCATNATGGAGAGAGCATTCTTTTTACCTTTTTCTTATATTATAACCTTCTTTTAGCATATACTGAACAGGACAAATTATTTTCATATCAAGTCTCCTAAGTTTCAATATCAAGATTTCTAATTTTAAAAGCAATTCAGTACTCTTTGTGCCTATCTAGAAGATTTTATGTACACACAAACCCTCCTGAACACACATTATGCAACAACAAAGTATAAAAGGCAAAAGGTCCAGAACAAGTACATGTTGAAAGAGTAAATCCTATCGGTCTTAAAATTTNAATCTTTAAATAGGATTTAAGGGAGGCATGTCCTTATCATGTTTAAAACAAACTCAAGTTATCCATTCAAAATTGTATACTTGTTTCGAAAAAATGGCCTGTTGACTTCATATGGATTAAAGAGAGATATTCATCTTGGTATATTACTGTAAGTCACTTTTATATGTTTAGAACTNTTTAGAATAAAACATATGGTTAATACTTTGTTCAGAACAATCCCCAAAATACCTGTTTCACTGGTGACTTTACCAATCAAACTTTCTATTAATGAAGCCTGAGAATCTTTAAATAGGATTTAAGGGAGGCATGTCCTTATCATGTTTAAAACAAACTCAAGTTATCCATTCAAAATTGTATACTTGTTTCGAAAAAATGGCCTGTTGACTTCATATGGATTAAAGAGAGATATTCATCTTGGTATATTACTGTAAGTCACTTTTATATGTTTAGANTTTCCTACTTAACATTACGATCAAACGAAAAACACATTTTAGGTAGATGTTTTTAACAAAACTTCATCAAGGAAACCTTTGTGCAATCTGTGAGCTTTACACAGCACTCTGCAAAATGGTTTATGTATTCTTTAGAAAATAAGGTATTAATGTGTCAGCTTCTCTGTTAGCACTGTTTGGAACAAAGTGATCTTTAAACAGTGGCAAACCACACACTCGTGTATTCATCAATATGATTGTACTAAAAAATTCAAACCAACTTACAGTGCACAGCAAAACTCTGATATTGCAGTTGTAATATTTAAGAAAATGACTACAAATTTTGCCCTGTATTGATATGGAAAAGTTTTATTTGCCCTTCTACCTGTATTTTGTTGGGTTTTCTTTCTGGACAAGTAATAGACTGTGCAAAATTTACACTAAAAATATATATTTTCAATAATGATCTTATTACCTTTTGTGTCTTGCAGTGACTCTAAATTAAAGCAGAAGCACTTACATAAATCATTACACATAATTATCTCACAAGACGGTTTTAGAGTCAGTAGCAAAATTCAAAACAAATATCATAAGATATTTATCAATAACTTTTTCTTTGCAAATGCTTTGTGAATTTTTCTAAAGAAAATACCTCTAAGAAAATACTCAATTCTCATACAATTATCATGGTTTTATCATAGGACAAAAAACTTTTTAGATCTTATTCAGGCTTTGTACATCCTTTATATTTTCTTTTAAGAGATGTGATTATTTATAAGACTTATTTTTTATTTATGTATAGTCCAATGAGAATTAATCAAAAAAGTCTTGTGAGCAAATGATAGGGCATTCAACTTAAAACAAGTCAATTTATACTTCCACTTGAAGGGCAATANCATAAACACAGGCATTTAACTGTTCTTTGGGAAGTAGTCTTGAAACTCAGAAACAGCTAATGAACTTCATCTTTTAAGTTGTATTTCACCAAATAAAATCTATATTTGGATCCATAAAAAATGTAACAGTTCAGGTAGCCCATGTCACTTGGTGGATGAGGTTTACTGTTCTACCCAAATAGCATAGCTTTTTGCTGCCCATTAAGTTAGACTTGCTTTACTTGATATTACAATTTGTATTCACATTCAGTGTTACCAAAGTACTATTCATGAACATTACAGGCACAAATATATGAAGATAAATAGATAGAGGAATTATAATTATTTAACAGTGAATTGTCTTCAAATGGTTTTCACCTGTTAAAACCAAGTGGTAAAATAAATTCAGCAGAGTCCATCTAGAGTATTACATCTTGCAATTAAACTATGTGATTCGTTACAACTTGCAAATGTAATTGATTTCCTTTTAATATCATATATAAAAGAATTTCCTATTATATTACATCTATTAATAAGCTGTTTGGCATATTTCTAATAAGAACCTGTATCCTTTTGCCAGATATTACCCTCACTGTGCATACCTGAATTTAACTCTATAATAGGAAAAGTAATATGAGGTTCAAAGGAGAATGTTGGACTCAAATTTTCTAGATTTCTCTCCGTCTCTAGAGATACTCACTGACTGCTCTCAGATGCTTAAGCCATTTCTCTTTTTCCTCTGTTGTTCTATTAAAAAAAAAAAAAAAAGAAGAAGAAGAAAAGAAGAAAAGAAAAGAAATCCTTGTGCACTCTATACAGGCACGGAATTTAAATTTGGGATTATGTTTTCCTTATCCAAGGTTTCAGAATTTAATAGAATTATTTGCTGAGTGGTTTCCTGAGAAATTAAATTCTGGGAAGGCTTCCAGGTCTCTTTACCTTTTGCTTGTGGTGGCTACCACTATTGGGAAGAAGATAACATTACTAATTTTGTGCCAGTCTTGGCAAGCTTCCATGAGTTCTATTGTTGTCATGGGATTCTGGTGGATGCATGAGCCATTCTTGGCTTCTCTTTGTAGTCTCTCTCTCTCTCTCAGCCCTCCCTTCTTCCATCCTATCTCTTCTCACTCTTTCCTCACATCTTTCACTCTCTTGCTGTCACCTCATTCCTCTCTATTTCTCAGTCTCTCTCCCATTCTTTCCTTCACCCTCTCTGCTTTTCTTTTGCATTAGGCTGGATATTTATAATCTGTTGTGGCTCATAGTCCACCTGAAGAACTGGAATTGGCTGTACAGCCTTTGCCATGCTTGGGAGGTAGAGAAACTCTGGACTGTCAGGGAAATTCAGTAATGTTTAAAAGGCCATTCTGGGTTTTGCCTTATACACTTGAAAACATGGAAGTTTATCTCTCAATTTTTTTTTTTTTTCAATTTTATTTGGGAGTGAAGTGAGAAGGTAAATGGTAAATTTCAACTACAGTTTTTGTCACCTCTATTTTAGTGGGCCTGTCAGCAATGCAAATGTAAATCATTGTTCTTATGATGTTAAANNGTTTCCATGAACATATTTCCCCACGTTGGAAATAAATTATATTCTGATTCTTTTATCCAAAGATGTGAAGGTACTAAAGATTTAACATCTTTTATTTGACCATCTCACTATATGATGCTAGTTGTCATTTATGCAGCATGGAAGCAGAGAAAATTAGCAAAATGAAGTATTTTTTTCTACTGAGAACTTTCTGATTATATTGCTATATATTCACTACAATTAACAGTTCCTTCTTGTGTTTAAATGTTCTTGTTTTCTGGAAATTTTGTTACTGGCGAGTTGAGTTTCATTCATACTGCCTGTGTTCTCCACCAATGTTTGTTGTTAAACCAAAAGTAGTTGTAGTAATGCATTCCAAATATGTACTGGTTTTGTCATCAGTATTGTATCAGCTTTGAATTTGTAATGAACCCACAGAATTTCTAGGGCAAACCTGAATTTTGAATTCATAATAATTTTGATTAGACAATATTTTAATTGTAGCATACAGTTCTGAAGTTGTCATTTGCTTTTTGCTCTGTCTCTCTTCCAGAATGATCTGCATGACTTTCATGTTTTCTAAAAAGTACTGAGGTCAGAATAGAGATATGAAAGATTTTTTTTAGCCCATAAAATATCTTGCATTCTTTTTACTCTCATGATTTAATAATTTCTTGTTTTTAGGGATAGAAAAGAGGTTATTCCCTGTATTTGATACATTTTGACTTAAGACCTCGCTGAGACAGAGTCACACAGAATTTGTAACATACGTAGATTTTCATATAAGCCGTTTGCTTAATTTAAAAATAAATACATATTTATTTCAGAAGGAATACTGATGAGGTTTGTAAACAGCTTCTCCATAATATCTGTTGCAAAGAAAATAATGTACAAGATTATTTTAGATGATTGGGGAAAAAATATTTCAGTTCTCTGACTAAAAAATAATCACAATTCGACAAAGTGTTTTAAAATTAGTTCAGTGACTTGGAAATAACTGTACTATATTACTTCAGTGAAGAAATTGTACCTTCAGGAAACTTAACAAACACAGAGAAGTAGTCTAATGACAGAGGTTTCCTCCACAAACAGATGTGGGGCATAAAGGTGATAAAGAACCTGAAACACAAAAGAGAAGTTTCACCTAAAATTAAAAATCCATTCTAGGAAAGTTACTTTGTTTAGGGAGGATATTTAACGCTTCTGGATGAATGTGATTGCACTTTACCACCTGCTGCTCTCAAAGACGGAGTTCAATGGGTAATTGTCTAGTACTAGGAATATGAAACAAAATTTTGGAACAGTATTTGAGTGGCAGGAGACTAGTTTACATTGGACTGACAAACAAGTGGATTTCTGCCAGTTTGAAACTCTGAATGCAAATGAATTCACAAGTCTCTTTTTAAAAAATTTTTCTCAAATATTCTTCAGCATGGGATTCCTGTAGTTATTGAAAGTAATAATATCCATAGCACTAGTATCATAAGAAGAATGAGGTAAAATAAATTATTTTGGTACCGGCACATTTTTATAACTAATATCCCTGTTTTATCCAGGTAACTTTGTTTTGATGAGATAGTACCTGTGTACCTTCACAGAGGAATATAAGCTCTGTCTCCTTAGAGTTTTCAGCTCTTCATCTTACCTTACCAAAGAACTTCTGTTCCACTCTTCAAACTTGTCATCACGGCAAGCACTTTTTTAATGTTTAGCAATGTCTTGACTACATACATCAGCAAAATGTTTGCCCTTAATAGAGCCCAGGTCTATAATGCTATGTGGATATGACAGAAAAAATAAATAATGTAGAGAAACAATGCATTTTTTGTGACTCTTTTTGTCAGGTGGAATACAGATCTGCCAAAACAAAGTAAATTATTTTCTAAACTTAGAGTGTACAGAGAACTTCCAACAGATAATCTCACAAATAAAGGTGATTCATGTATATTTTCGTTACACCCTTAGGAAAAAAACATTAGACAGGTATCCTTCTTGAAGGGAAAAGTGCAGCACTGCTTAATGAGACTTTTGAACACAGACACAGCATTAAAATAAAATAGAAAGACTGTTAGCATTCCCTATTTCACTTTAGAGACAGAATAATGTTACACTTTAAGCCATCATCAAATGCACATTTTCTGCTTGACAGCAGGAGATATCAGATTACAGAGAGCTGGTGAAGTGCATTTGGGAATGATTTGTCTGAAGGTAGCAGTCAAATCCATCACAGGCAAGGGGAGATTATCGCTGGAGAAGCAAGAGAAGCAGGGGCAAGCAGGCAGGTGGGAGAGACGAAGATACTGCTGAGCAGCATGCTAACAGAGCCTTCAGGAGTGGGGCTAGCTCAGAACCCTGGTTCAGAACATTACTGGAGGAAGAAGAAAGGGCCAGCGGTGGTGAAATCCATACCTCACCAAAATCTGCTGCAGTAAGAGCAGACGGAATGGGGGCTGTCATCCCTGTGAGTTTTGAAATACTCCAGTGACATGACTTCTTCAGATATCTATAGTAGAGAATGAAATGTTTTAGCATTCCAGAATCAAATTACAGTGCTTGTTTGTGGAACTTAATTATGTCATAGAATTGCGTTTTGGTTCGGTGGTTGCACACCATTTCCAAAAATATTTAAGTGTGCAGAAAGGATCGGTTGTCTTGCCCAGCAGCAAAGATGACATCCTTTTCAGTATTGTTTAGATAACTGTGTTGAAAGACAACTCGTTTTTCTTCTTTGGAGTCCACAGGGATTTTGAGTAACTCTCACGTTTATAAATTTTCTCCCCTTTTGGGTATATAGAATACTTCTTCTGAGGGGAGTTATTCTGAGAATGTTTCTAAATCAGTCTTTGCAGTCATGTCTGAGCAGAATTACTGACATAATTCTCAGTCTCTGGTGTGATCCAGTCATTTTGTTCACAGTGGCAAATTATCTGTCATCATAGACACCTGTCTTTCTATATTGTCAAAGGAACAATTTTATTTGTTGAAATGCCAAAAGATAGCTTTTAATGTGTACATTAAAACATAGTTTTGTCAAAGATTAAAGCTGGTCACTGGCCTTATGCCAGAGTTGCTTTTGCTGCTGTTTTCCATATGACATAGGCACACTACCATACATGGTTACTTACTGTGCAAATGGTATGAGATAAAGTGTAGTTGCTTCTGCTTCTACAAAACTTGCATGTTTGCACCCAATGCAAATTGTTGATAAATTCAGAAAAAAATTCAAAACATAATTAGTTCACTGTAATTAACTGGCAACTAGCCAATGATGAAAGCAAGCTATCAGATAGTGCACAATGTTTCAATTTTATTTTAGTCAAGTTAATAACTAATGAAAAGGCATTTATGGATTAGTTTCGGACTTGAAATTCTTCTCTTACTTTTGGTGCTTGAATAAGGGGTTCATAAGGTTTTCTTCCTGCAAAACTAGGAAGTAGCAGTTCTTCTGGAACTTCTTCTCCTCCACTTCACAAATGTGGAACTTGTCATGTCTTGCATCTTGGATGTAATCATATTCCCTTACTGGCTGAATGTGTAATTTCTTGGGAGCTAACACTGTGCAGAGTTCTAGCTGGCAATAATGCAGCTGGGGTAGTTGAACAGTCAAGTGAATTACCACATAACTCTGTTAACGGGCGCCAAAAGTTGATAGTGGCAAACGAGGTCCTGATGATAAAGCATAAAATAAGGAAGTATTGAGATGTAGTTGTCCATTTCTGAAGCAGGAGGTCATTGCGTATATGTTGCCATTTGTATCGTGGTTGTACCTAGAAACTACAGTCATGAAATTGCAAAAGGGCTTCAATGTTCAAAGATTTCATAGCAGCAAAAATTAGATTTGTTTACTGTGAGACGGAATAAGTACTTTCTTTAACCAGCTGAGAAACTGGGATTAGTCTGAACTTCGTGTAACAGTGGGTAGCATTGGATGAGGACGTTCCTTGTGACTGACTGTCACCTCCTGCACTAGCTACTTCTGTCCTTACATAGATGCTGCAGCAGCAGTGGTTTCTGATGTGCTGGCTATTCCTTGTAGCACTTTCTACAGCTGCAGCAAGAATAAGTGGTATCAAATTTTTTCTTTGTTCTTCCTCTTGTCATACCCTCTATATCAAATGTCTGGGGTAAAACTTTCCTTCCTTCCTTTGCTAGTAAAGAATCTGTCCTGTGGGAGATCTTGTTTTGATTATGTGCTACCTTCTTAAAGCAAACAGCATGCAGACTAACCCCCCTCCTACTTCTGTTCAAAACCTGAAAGTTGTTAACAATGTGCTGCTCAGCAAGTCATCTCATCCATACATGTTACTGGAGGACAAAATACTCTCTGGAGTCTCTTTCCCATCAGTTTGTATTTCCACAAAATTTCCTAAATTGAAAACCAGACTTCAGTAGCAGGAAAAACAAAACAAAACAAAAACCCTCAATGCAGCAGTGTCTGGTACCATTTGTTTTAATTATGTGTTGTCATGGAAAAATGAATAGTCCTAATGAAATTCAGACATCCAAAATACAAAATCAGCCCCATATTGAATTTCAATTACGCCAATTCTTTTTTCAATACCTCTCTCAGAAGCCTGTATTAGAGTTTTGTAGAATTGCAGCCCAAGCAGGCTGCAGAGAGCACAGTCATGATTGTGACAAAAACGTTGTGACGCTCTGACAAACCCTGTGCTGAGTGCCTGGAGAGAAGTCCTGTCCGATCCTAGCTGGTCACTGAGATGTAATGTCAAGAGCACAAACCCCAGGCTACATTTACCAGTTCCAGTATTGAGGTCAGTTTCTCAACAAGATTTTCATCTTCCAAAATTCTGCCTACTTTGTCTAAATTAAAATTAACTAAATTCCTTAAACATCCGAATCATCAGAAGACAAGAATACTCTGAAAGTCTGAGCTTATCCTTTAGCTGCATAGCAGTAAGTGAGTGACCTTGAAGGAAAATGAATGTGCCTAATCTGTCTTCAGTCCTGCAGTAAAAATGTGAAGGAATAAAATGGCTGTCTGAGTTTCAAGTTTCTAACAACAAAATAAATGCACGTAGAAAGCCAGCAAGAAGATATTGCTGCTTTACTGTTACCCATCCTGCTCCTCTTTTTGAAGGAATGAAGGTTTTAGCCTTGTTCCAGTTTGCAGAATGGTTCAGATTTGAATCTTACTGATCATTCAGTTCCTCTATGCTGATACTGTTGTGCAATACCTTTATGAAAGGATTTTTCTTGAATTAGTAACAGAAACAGTTGTATTTGCAAGATGTATTAGTTTTTTTTAATTCTGATGTAAATATAAAATTAGTAATGTTGCTTTCTAATGTATCTCTGCATAACGGAATGACTACAGAACTCATTAGGATGCAAATTTGAAGTGGAAGACCTATTTTACAATTACAGAGTAGATTATCCCAAACTAGACAAGGTGCTTCTGGGTCTGGGTAAGCGTTCTGATTCATGAGCTTTGCCAGTTCTTGCCAGGCAGCTGTGAAGGATCTGTGTCTGTCCTTCCCTTCCCCTTCCCTCTGCTGACAGCTTCTGCACCAGGAGTGGGGATGTTAAAACAGTGGCATTTCTACTCCAGGGCCACTGTAGCGTTAGCATAAACCAAAGGACGTTTCAGTTTATTTTAGTAGGCCAGACAGCGAGCTGCAGTGCCTGGGAGATCTGATTCACAGTCCCTGCAGGATTAGCTGCAGCAATTGAAGAAATTAAGTTCCTCAAACTGTTGGTTTATTTTAACTACCAAATTTAGGGGGGAGCAGAGGGGGAGGAGGGTAACAGTAACGTTGTCTGCTGCTGCAGCTTAATCAGGCAATGACCACGAATCAAAGCCCTCTAAGTGCTCACCTGGGAGTCAGCAAAGGGGCTTGAATTTACGTTCCGGTTTATCTGCCCTAACTTCCCCTTTTACAAAAGTCTCCCAACAGCCGTTACATGGTTGGGTTGACTTGCCTCAGCTCCACAGCACAGAATGGCTGGCTCGGGAGGAGGTACCTTCCTAACGGAGCAAACCTTGCTATCCTTTTCCCTGTGCCGTGTCCCGATCCTGTTGGAGATAGGGCACAGCTCACGGCAACTTCAGTGGAATGGGACTGGGTGCTTCGTGAGGAGGTGACAGTGCATCTATCCCATAGCTCGGAGTGATCAGGGTTCTCCTGGAGGGACTGTGTGTTTGTATGAGATTTGTGAAAGATGTCTGTGTTGTTACTTGACGTGGAGAGTGAGACTTGCTTCAGAAAAGCACTTCAACAGAGAATGTTTGAAAAATGATCCATCCTAAAGCCATTTAAACCTACAAAGTGATTCTCTTTTCTTCCGTGGGTGTATGGTGAAGTGTCCTTGCCTAGAAGATATGTATACTCAGAGAAAGTTTTGTTTACTTGTCAGAGGTTTAGAAACTAAATTTTTTTGTTTGTTTATTTATTGTATGAAAACACTCCGAAGATTTATGCAGGCAATTTTCATATCACATGGTTCTAAGGATGAATGTCTTTTCCATATCATATGAACCTTTTTTTTCACGAGTTGCTGGGTTCTTGACATGGCATTAAGGAAATGTCAAAGTAGACATCCATTCTTACTCTTTAAGTCCTTATTTTACAACTTCAAAGGTTTGACAACTACAAAGAAATGAAGCACAAACACCTAGATATTGATTTTGTCTTTTGCTTTGTATCTACTCCATTAAATTATTTTGGCATTGACAACTGCTGAACTCTCCTTCAAAATTCTGTGAGCTTTTGGTCTTTAAGGACAGCTTTATTTCATTTTCCACACTTTTTTTCTTCAAAAATCTCTATCATTAAACCATTACTGCAACCTTGAGAAGAACTGTTTAAAATTAAATCTATTGAAGTTTATCCTTCCTTATGTCTGCACAAAAAGTTAATGCAATGGTAATATGTCATTGGCAAATTTATGGGCACTTGACTGCCAATGGATTTCCAATATTAGATTTAGTCACCCACTGTGAGTACTAATAGTGAGTCACAAATGGCTGTTATTGTGTAAAACTGATTATACAAAGAATAGATCCAGAAAAAGATTTTTAGCTCTATTTGAAAACTGCACGTTATCATAATACATGAAAAAAAAAAGTTATAATTTAAGTTAACTAAAAATCATATATTGCTAGCTGAGAATATATTTACTTTTAAAGTGAAGAATAAATAAATATCTGTAAGTACAAGATGACAGTCTTCAACTGGAAACCAGAGAACTCTTTATAATGCTATAGTCAGCACTGGAAGGATGACTACTTGGTGCAAAAGTGAGTGCCTTTTTCATGCAATTCTTCGTCAAAAAAAGCTAAGACCAGCTTCATACTAATGCAGTGTTCCCACTTATATGTACATTCTCTATGGTGACTAAATCAGTAGACAACATTAGACTTGTTTAATCTGTGAAACCTGGGAGAGCTTTTCACCTTCTTTGACTGGCAGTGTGTGACCTAATTCTCTATTGCCTTAGTTTTCCTGGGAAGGAGGCAGGGTAAATGGGCTAGGAAAAAAATGGTGCACTCCAGCCAGGTTATTTAGGTGAATAATAGAATTGCTTTGTCCCCTCAGCTGAGGATCCACCATGGAAAATGAACCCTCAGCTGATAAGTGATCAGTGTAGTTGACCACAGTCTAACTGAATAGAGTGTATGCTTGAACCCTGGGGTGAGCATGTCATTTTAGATTGAGGAGTGCTTTGCTTCTCCTGCTTTCTGCTCTTGGATAACCCTCTGAGGAGGGTCTACAAGGCTACATAAAAAGGCAGGGAGCAATCCCTGCTCCTGGGACTCTGTACAAACAAGGTTATGTTTGAAGTGTTTCAAACTTGTTCTCTGTAGGGTACGCTGGCCGTGCCCACTCTAGATACCACTCTGCTCTGAGTCTCCTTTGCCCCTTATGGTGTCTCAGAAGTCCTAAAACATACCTTATTTCTTGTTTAAATTCAAACACTATGAAGTATCAACACTCTTATGAACCTACCAACGTCATAGTTTTTAATGTGAACACGAAAGTATGTGTTGCTCTGTGGTGTGACTGAGGGAGCAAAATATGCTGAGATAAGGGTTGAGAGACTGTGGGGTGATATGAGCCAGCTGTGTCCAATGTCATCTATACTGTGTCTTGAGAGTAGTCCAGGGAGTAAATTATCTCCAAAAACAGACAGAGGCTTTACTTTGTGAAGAGCTGGTTTGTTCACTCCAAAAGAGGGTCTGGGATCAAAGCAGCAAGCAGTATGGACGATCAGGGATGATTCAGTGCTCAGTGCCACTTTTGGACATCTTTTATGTGCAATGTAGAAGTACCTCAAGGGCCATTTAAAAGCAACTTCAATGCAGAGGAACCCAAAGATTGATGAAAACTATTGATAAAACAAGCTAAAACTGACTTGAAAGTCTGGAAGCTGTGGTTATCTTTTATTTATTTTTATTTTAGGGGAAACTGGAGATGGTTTGTCACCACACATGTATCTCATGTAATACATACATTGTTTCACCATCTTCAAACTTTATAAACAGACCACCAAAAAACATTCTCACAGAGTTATTCTCACTTTTAGAGTGAGAAATGTCTAGAGTGAGGAGTAAAACCAGAGATTTCTCATTCTGAGAAGAAATGAGAAGGAAGGAAAAAATGGTGGTGGTATTTGCAGATATTTTGAGTATTAGCTGAAGAACTGTCTGATTTTTGTTTCTCTAGTACAGTCCTGGATATACTCTAAATCAGTTTTCTCCAGTTTTGTGAATTTAGACCCTTGCTTCCTTTGCTTTAAATTTTCACATTTAATTTCATATCAGCTAAAATATATTAGTGTCAATCACGTCTCCTCCTTTCTCACTCCTCTACCCAGCCTCCATGGGGTTGGGGGTGGGGGAGGAGGGAGGGGGCTAAGCTCAGTTGTGAGATAATCTTTAATTAACCCACAACAGTTAATTGGCACCCAACGTAGGGCTGCTTGTGGTTGGGTAACAGATAATAGATCTGACCAGAGCACATTTTGAAAATTCTCAGCACTGTGCCAACATTCCCGGGAATTTTTTTTTGGCATCATGCCAACTTGCTACTTTTAGCTAAAATGAGACTGTGTAAGGCATTGAAGATTTTAATGTCTCAGATTGTGCCGTTTGAAACTCATTAGATCTTGTTTAAGATGACTATGTTCTTTGTTGGATTGTTTTTTTTGTTATCATAGAATCATAGAACCATAGAATGGCTTGGGTTGGAAGGGTTGGAAGGGACCTCAGAGATTATCTAGTTCCAGCCCCCCTGCCGTGGACAGGGCTGCCAGCCACTAGCTCCCTAGATCAAACTGCCCAGGAACCCATCCAGCCTGGCCTTGAACACAGCCAGGGATGGGGCATCCACGACTTCTCTGGGCAGCCTGTGCCAGCGCCTCACCACTCTCTCAGTGAAGAATTTCTTCCTGATGTCCAACCTAAACCTCCCCTCTTTCAGTTTTATCCCATTCCACCTTATTCTACCATTATCCACCTGTGTAAAAAGTCCGTCCCCCTCCTGCCTGTAAGATCCTTCAGCAGGTAGATTGGGCAGCTAAAATTGTAGTGGCTCCAATAGACTTGGACTGGCAGCACAAAGGTGAGTTGTTTCTGTCTTGGTGGGCTCACAACACTTTGGGCCATCAAGGAAGAAATGCAGCATACAGGTGGGCTCGGGATCAAGGGGTGGACTTAACCATGGACGCTATTGCGCAGGTTATCCATGAATGTCAAATGTGCGCTGCAATTAAGAAAGCTAAGAGAATTAAGCCTGTCTGGCATGAAGGGTGGTGGCAAAAGTATAAATATGGGAAGGCTTGGAAGGTTGTTTATATCACCCTGCCACAAACTCGCCATGGCAAGCGCTATGTGCTCGCTATGGTGGAAGATACTACTGGGTGGCTGGAAGCATATCCCGTGTCCCATGCCACTGCCTGAAACACCATACTAGGCCTTGAAAACCAAGTCCTGTGGTGACATGGTACCCCAGAAGGAATTGAGTCAGATAATGGGACTCATTTTAAAAATACCCTCATAAACACCTGGGCCCAAGACCATTGCACTGAATGGATATATCCTATCTCCTATCATGCACCAGCTTCTGGCAAGATCAAATGATACAATGGACCGCTAAAGACTACACTGAAGGCAATGGGGGGTGGGACATTCAAGCACTGGGACAAACACCTAGCCAGAGCCACCTGGTTAATCAACAGCTGGGGATCTGTTAATCGAGATCACCCTGCTCAGTCCAGCCTCTTACATACTGTAGAAGGGGATAAAGTCCCCATAGTACATTTAAAGAATGTGTTATGGAAAAGGGTTTGGGTTATTCTGGCCTCAGGCAAAGGCAAGCCCATCTGTGGGGTTGTTTTCGCTTAAGGGCCTGGATGCACTTGGTGGGTTATGCAAAAAAAAAAAAAATGGGGACATCCAGTGTGTGCCTGAAGAGAACTTGATGCTGGGTGAAAACAGTCAGCAAATTTACGTACATATGTATATATGCATACTTGTGTTGTATAGTACATGCATGATGTAATGATTTGGAATAAGGGTTGGATAATGTCATGGTTTTTCACAGGTGTTCCATATCATGACATCATGTAATAAGCTGACACAGGTGGGAAAGCTGCTAAGGGGAAACCACAGCCTCCAGAATGCTCCTGTCCCTTCCCACGTAGTATATGGGTTCCGGGAGCTCTTCCGTTTTTGTTCTGTGACAATTAGGAAGGGCCAAACCTATACTTTCAAAAGGAGAGTTAGGATGATAATACATGAAATGAAACTTTTTAAACTTTGTTTCATTTGGTCAAAAGTTTTAACTGAAGTTCAGTTGCAGATAAAACAATATTAAGCAGAGACTTCCTTAAAACTGTAGTTTCAAAGTGGCTTCAGGGTTTCTTTTTGTTCGAGACTTAAACGCTCCTTGTGGATTTCATCCCTCTTGCTTTCCCTGTGGCAGAATTGGAGTCACCAAGGAAACAATGTATTATGGCATAATAACACATGTTACTAACAACTGAATAAGGTGTAGGTTTGTTTTCGTAATAGTGATATGTAAGGAAAACAGGAAACAACTGAACTTCAGCCAAGCACTAACTGTATTTCAAAAGAATACCTTGCTGTATCCAATGTAAACATTATCACTGCAGCTTTAGAGTAAATTTCAGTGACAGTGAATAAAAAAGGTAATGCATTTTTTAGCCACACTTTATCTGTAGTCCTGTCAAAGGGAAACAAAAGGAATGGAAAGAAGACTACATCTACATCTCTTTTCATAAGTACTTGTATAATGAAAACACTGTAAGAGAAAGATTTCTCAGTTTTCTCGCTCTCTTTTTTTTTTTTTTTTTTTTTTTTTTNNTTTTTTTTTTTTTTTTTTTTTTTTTTTTTTTTAAGGAAAATACCATAATTTTCCAGTTGATGATGATTTATTATTATTATTATTTTTTTTTTTTCCAGAATAATCCATTAAGGCTTGCTTTATTACATTTCATGGTAGACTTTTCAGAAAGTAAACTTGTATTGGATATTGAAGTGTTGAAAGAGCTTTGAAGAGCTTCCAGTAATTTAAGATGTAGACATTACTGCATACATTGTATTGGATCAGTTTGGGGGATACAAATTTAAATTTATCTCACATGACTACAATTTCTTTTGGATTTTTTTTTTTGTTGATTCCTTAAAGCAGATATTAAATTTTAGTAGTAAATAACAGAGTAAAGTTGCACTTGTTTGCAGCTATATGCAGAGCTATATAAAATGGTTTGATGATTAATTTTGAAGGAGAACCTGGGAAGTATGAATGTATCTGTCATGTAAGAAAGAGATTTAATAATGTAGAAGTTTCCTAGAGATATGTCATTTTGTTTATTAAAAATGCTTTAAATATTATTTCCATTTAATCTTTTACAACGTGACAAAATATAATTTGGATATTGTCATGAAATAGTGAGCACTAACATCATTTTGTCCACCTAATCATGGCCATCAAGAAGATACCCTTATTCCACTTCTCAGAGAGAAACTAAGCTGGTAAGTGGAAAATGTTTCAGCTGACAAATTGAGACTTGCACCTCAAATAACTGTAGAAACAGAAGTACAGATATTCAAGGACTGACCATCATAGAAAAAGTGTTAAAGTTTAAAATGACAAATATTTGAGGAGCCTCCTTCAACCCAAATTATACTTTGTATTTTCAGGTAGTTAATCTGAAACTAACCTGTAGGAATCACATACTGTCTCATCCCAAAATGAGAGAGATTGTCAGACTGGCTGGCAGATGAAGGTCTGATCTTTTTAAAGAGCAGGGGGAAAGAAAGTACTGCTGGCTTTCTGGGGGACAAGTTTAGTGTAGCTTCCCATGGTCTGGCTAGAAGGATAAGCATGTCTTTGTTCACCTGAGCTGACTGAATCTGTGAGCTTTCTGCTTACACCTTTAGCTGCTGCTTGACTCTTGGTGCTGAGGAGATACAGAATTTCCTCACAAGTAACGAGTGGCATACAATTGGCTCTTCAAGAAATTTCATTCTGGCATTTACTTTTCCGGGGCCTGAAGGATAGATTCTAATACATTTCTCAGCATCTAGAAAGTTGTCTGCTAATTCATACATCACTTGATAGACTGCCTCATCAACAGGACCTTTTGCTGCTGTTTCCCTAGTGGCTCACTGTAGACTCCAAATCTAAACTTGCCACAGATCTTATTTCAGTTCCTTTAACTCATTTAGTTTTGCACTTGTTTTTCTATAATCTCCTGTTCCCAGTCAGGGAAATCCATTTCTTCACCTTAATTATATTCTAATTGTACATAAATATTTTCTGCTTATAGTGTCTAAAACAATAACATGAAAAGTTACTATATTTTTATTTTGGTATTACAGAGATTACTTAAAATTGACTAAAATGTGTGTAAGAATCACCAAACAATAGTCATCAACCCATCGAAGTATCAGCCCCTGTTTTAAATGTTCAAAGGCCTCTTTCTGTTTTCCGGTAAAGAAAGCAAGCCAATATCATTATGGGAGAGTCAATAAATCCAGGCTCTGTCAAGCTAAAGGGGCATCCAGTTTCATAGTCAAGGGGCTTAGACTGTGAATGCGCTTCTAGGAGGTCCAACTTTACTAAATTGACAGAACTCTAGCACAAATTTCTCTGCAGCACAATCACACAACAGAGAAATAGTCTCTCAAGTACCTTTTTCCAAGTTATTTAAAGGTCGAAGCTAACTCTGTTGATTCCATTTGAAAGCCCATAGGTGTGGTAAGTAGCTTAGGTTACAAAATTAATGACTGACAAAGTTGATTCTGCATGACAGAAGGAATACAGAGATT
>VXAV01010102.1:288292-312169 GCA_013399715.1 Alectura lathami | reverse complement strand
TGTCTTGCAATGCAATTTTATTGAGGGCACTTGCTTAGAATTCTGACCATCACAGATGATCAATAACCAGACATGGTAACTGACCAAATTAACATGCAGAAAATCAAAATACTATAAATACGTTGAAGTATTCTTATCATGGGAAATCTTTAAACATCATAAAATAACTCACAAAGCAACAGCCAAAACCATCATAGTAAATTAAAATGTATCATTAAATAGAAAGTATACCCCAGAGCTGTCTGTATGGATAATCAAGACTCTCACCAGAGTAATACTAACCANGGAACAACACAGAAAATCCATATTGCCAAATAGACTTGACAGCTCAAGCGGATATGGAAGATAGAAGAGGTTGGTTACCAAACTATTCAACACAGAGTTCATCAGCTGTCAAGAAGATACTTCACAGGGCAGAAGAGTAATTCAAAATGTCAAGGATTCCACTTTAAGGGGAACTTGTAATGCAGACATCTGCCAGCAGTATGACTGTAGTGCAGAAATCACCCAGCAGTATGACTCTGTAACTAAAATTACATAGCGTTGGCAGTTAGAGCAATTATTTCTGTGGAGCTTCAATAACGTATGCAAAAGTTACACTATACAACTATCTAATGCCTTTTTTTTTTTTTTTTTTTTTTTTACTGTGATTCATAAACCCTCTTTCCTCTTTCCCCAAGATTATATTTTAAACTCAATTTATTTGTACTTGAACATGGCTGAATTTTTTCCTTTTATTCCCTTTTGTTGGTGGTGGATAGACTACTGTTGACATACAGCAATAATAGCCTCATTTTTTCCTGCTTAATGCCTTTCTTTCTGTCTTGCAATGCAATTTTATTNAGCAACAGCCAAAACCATCATAGTAAATTAAAATGTATCATTAAATAGAAAGTATACCCCAGAGCTGTCTGTATGGATAATCAAGACTCTCACCAGAGTAATACTAACCACTTATGTTACAATTCACATATTTCAAGTATTCAGATGTGATGACTGAGCTGTCTTTACCACATTGTTTCTGAGGATATAGATGCTGCTGTCCTTACTTGAGAAGCGTGAGAGCTGAGAAGGAAAATCTACATTTTTACAATTATCATCAGGTATGAAGGCTTGAGCTCAAACATCCTTGTCTTTAATACATGCATGCAAATACCTGTGATTCTTTCTCTTTCCATTTATTAGTTTTATTTTCATATTCTGAGGATCTTTACTTCTGAAAGAGAACTTTGAGAACTTTCACAGTAAAATGTATGTTCATATTTTTCATCTATTTCATTTGAATAACCACGGACTATTTAAGGTATTCTGATTATGGGAACACTAGAAATGCCTTAACACAATGGGAATCACCTATGAATCAGAGCTCAGTGACCTAGCATTCTTATATTTACATGTAAATTAAATCTCTCATGGAGTTTTTCACTCGAAGATAAAAAATGAAAGATAAAAAATGTAGAAAGATATAAAATGTAAGGAGGAATTTCAACTGAAGGTAACAAAATTAGTAGCTATTGGTCAACAGTCTGGAATAACACTGTTCTTCATATACTACTGTATAGTATACGTGTGGTTATGTATGTCAGCATGCAGTATTTTATTGTTTTAGATATGAAATATGAAGCAAATGCATCATTCTTAAAGCGATGGTAATACTAATGTAGAAGAGGGATCATTAGCTTTATAGAGCTTTGTGTCTCTAGTTTGGTCCACAATATTCTTTGTGTTCCGTTCCAGAGCTAAGACAATGGGAAGGTTTAATCTTACTTAATTTTCTGTCCTCTCTCCTTAATTTCTGAGTGTTTGCGTTGTATGTTATAGTATCTCTGTTTGGGAAAATGCTGTGTGGTCAGGTATGGTTGTGACACGTTTGTGGATGATCCAGCGTTGCCTTTGCTTAAATGATACCTTCACATCTTTTATTTATCTGTGCTGGACTTTTCACATTGTATTTTCTAAACAAATTTGGACTTCTGAGGTAAGAACTTAGATTTGTGGATGCTGAGCTCCCATTTTCAGTTTTAGGAAGTAGAATGCTATCGAAAGCCATGGATATGTTTTTGAGGGAATGAAGGTTTGCTTCATGCAGTGTGCTGGATAGTAAAGTGTGGAAATTAAAATCAACTGTTTAACCACTGAACAAGTAAGTATAGCATGAGCAAACCTCATCAACATGCTGCACATCAGAGAGCGCATAGATGACCATTCAGTGCTTGGCTTATGCTGAAGCTGCCAACAAAGGCAATAATTGTGATGGGCTCCTTGATGTGAAGAGCCATCCACCAAAACCAATCAACAAGCAGCTGCCACATAGGAAGGCATTTAGGTAACTAACACCTGTGGCCTCATTTAAAATTACAATTAGCTGTTTTGTTAAGCAGTGCTTACCGATTCCGAGAGATATCTATTTCACTTTTTTCTACAATTGATGATAGAAAATTGTATCATACTATTTTTTTCTGAAATTTATTTTTATCAATGCATACTCTTCATTTACCAGGTCTGATTTTGAAGGATTAAGAAACTTTTTTCTGAAGGTTGCACATAGGTTTTTCAGCAGCATCTGTGCCTAACGTGAATTGAGATCTACGTACATTGTTAGCTTTTTTGATGCTTTTCTTTTCTCTGAGCATGGAACGTTACCCCTTGTGACAGAATTGTTTCATCTCAGAGGATTACAACTCTTAAAATGTAATAAATAAATATAATGAAGCATAAGCATGCTATATGCTTTGTATTTTCCTCACTGCAACATCTGTGAAAGGAGGAAAGTAGTGTTTTCTACCCTGCAAAGTGCACAATTTAAATAAGGTCTGAAAATGCAGGTACAGAATCTGAAATGTCCACAATAATGACACTCAGTGGGAAGAAGGTGAGCTTGACAAACTGTAATGAGGAAGTTTCACAATTAGACCAACTGACCTAGCAATATGTTTACTTGGTTTTCAGTTGTTTCTGGAGTTTTTCCATTTAACATTTACAGTCATTTATCAAGGTCCAAAGATTTTTCTACCAAGTAAGCATCTCTCCAGGTGGTGAATTTTTCTCTTAGCAATGGGAAAACTGGAGGAACTTTAGAACAGCTTCATTACCTGCTTGAATTGTAACCTGAAAGCCACAGCTAGTTTGAGATGGAGTGTGACTTCATATTTTTCATCAGCTTCTTAAATTTACTCAGAGACACCTCAGACTTTCCACAGAACTTCTTGTGCACTCCTGTGTGAGGCGTGGCAGGCTCTATACCTGACCTGAAAGCAGTGGGACATTTGGGCACCTAAAGATGCTAGTGGGCGAGGAGCTGCTCCTGCAATGCACAGTGCAAATCCCCCCACCTCCTCCCTTCTCTGGAGACCCACGCATCAAGACTTGCCTCAAATTGGGAATATGTTTCAATGGCTGTGAAAGAAAGGCTGTAGAAAAAAGTATTTAAAATCTTTGTGGGTCACTGTATGAGTGACTGCCTCTTGCCAGACTGCCTGTTCCTATTGAAGTCCATGAAGTCCTCCTGTCCACACATGGTTGCCGTGCAAAGTAGTTGAGGACATCTTTCCATTTAAGGAAGATACAGAAGGAGTCTCTGAATTCAAAAGTCATTAAGGCAGAAACTTGATGAGATTGCAGATACCTGTGTTTTCTCGAGCTTTTGAAGGCCACTTCTCTCTTGGTAGTTTCTGTTTTCTCCTTTCCCTTGAAAGTTTCTATCTTTTTCATTGTCAGAGAAACTGAAAAGTTACTGTTAGGACTGCCTTGGTGTGAACAATACAAAGACATACTAACATTTTTGTTGTATGCAATATTTATAGAAAATAAGTATCTTGTGTATAACAAAGGTGCTGTGTTAGGTATTTTTTTAAGGAAATCCCTTGAATAATAAAGAAGGAAACTCTACACTGTGAACCTTCCTGATTCCAAAAGGTTATTTGTTCTTCATTGGATCAAATGGAGAATTTCCAAAATTGTGTGTATGAGTGTTTTTTGTGGGGGACGTTGTTCCTGTTTTTCTTTTGTTTTAGTATAAAGAAAGAAAAGAAATCAAAAGAAACCACCTTTTGTGAGTTTGGCATTCTTACAGCAGATATGAGATGGTATATTCTTGCAGGTTCCTGTTTTAGTCCAAGTCAACTACTTGTTGACTGATGTGTGGGTCACTCTTGTAAAAATTCTGAACTTTCTAATCATTTGGAGGTAGTAAGCAAACAAATAGAGATACTCTTTAGAGAAGTGGAGGTATAAAATATAAGGGTAGAATGATTTCTATAGTAAAAGTAGCCCTACTTATAAAAAAAGTGGTATTAAATTTTAATAGTCCAAAACTAGTAATGATGTAGTGCATGAAAAGTTTTCAAAAGTTTCCTTTTTAAAAAAGGAAACTTTGGGAGCAAATACAAAAGAATCTGGATGTTGTTTTTGCCTCTGTGTTTTGTCTTTGGGGAGAAAGAGTAGAAAACAAACATGACAGTACATTAATTCATTGTTTCAGTAAAAGATCAGATACATTCAAAACGCACATTTGTTTTCCTGCTTTGACTTTAGTCAGTGCAGTATGGGGAAAGACCAGTTTTCTGGTAGTAGATGAATGTTGCTAGTACATAATAAACCCAGATCCCCAAACACATCAATCATGTGTCATCTGAAATACACATTGTGTCTTATATTGCAATTTCTTCCCCAAAATATTCATGAAACGCTCTTGCTGGATATATGTACTATGTGCCATATGGATAATACGACTTGAAGCAACAATAACAATCAAGACTTCAGTATATGGAGGCCAAAACAGGAGAAAGATACCCTCCATTTCACTTTTATGTATGGATTGGAGAAAGAAATTGATTACAAGTATGCGAGGCTTCTCCACTGGCATGAACACACATACACACACACAAATACAGACACACAGAGATGCACATGCACACTGGCACCACCTCTTCCATCATATCAGACCATTTGAGGAAGAACTGAATGTATAGTAACTATATATTTTCTGACGTAAGGGGATGACATGTCCCTCTAATCGTGCAGAGATCTTGGTAACAGTGAGTTTAGCTTCTAAAGCTCATGTTGCAGTTGCATATAGGAAAATATCTACTCCTTATTCCCGCTGCTTGAATTACAACTCTCTTTCCCTTCAGCTACTCAGGTCTGTATTTTCCTTGGAAGCTGAAAAGAGAAATGGGTTTGCACTATGTTTTGTCATCACCCATAAATCCGCAGGAGGATGGAGTCATAAATTTCATTTCATAGGTAGACAGTGGAGTTTGTTTTTGTTGTAAGTATTTTTATATAGCTTAACGCCTAGATGTTTCATGCATTTGCATGACGTGAATTACTTTCTAGGCTATAAGATCTGGTCGGGTTCTGTAGATCTCGCCCAGAGGGGCTTGGCTTAGCCCGGGGGTGTTGGAATGTGTGCAGGTCTTTTCAGTTGTAAATTTGTTTTATGAAACAAAAACAGAAAAGAAATCCTAATCATGGAAAAAGGGCTACACTTCTTGGCATTTTATTGTCTACAGTGCCGTGACTGTCACTGAGTGTTCAGATATATTCTGTAGTCTTACTGAACAATCCAGCAACTAGAACTCTGAGATAATTCTGAAGTATTAAAATGATGAAATCTCATTTTATTCTATTTTTTTTTCAGCCAATATAGTGAAACGTGTCTGTAACAGTGACAGCTGATAGGCACAAAACACAACTGTCTTTAATCAGAATGTGAAACCAATACCTTGTTGACAAAGTCTCTTGTGACCTTCTAAATGAGAAATGCAGTACTTTCTAAAGCAAACATTTGTTGGTGAAATACCTCCTCTGCCATTTCACCACCATTAAGTTCACATAAGGAATGATTGCACATGCAGGAAGACTTTTTCAATGCTACTGTGGACAGAAGCTCTGGTTGTTGCATAAGACAAGTTTAGGAGGACTTTGGGCCAATAGAGATCCAGCATAGCCCTAACAAGAAGCTGACAGACATTCATTTCCTACCTTGGGCAAGGCGAGCAGTATTTAAAATAGCTGTCAGAGGAGAGGAAAGTAGGAAAGACCAGATGCACATGGGATGAGTGGGGTATCAGCTTCTCAGCTCACTTATGAAGGAGGTGAAATCCCTATGAAAGAGGATTAGCTCAAAAGGATTTGATACGGTGCTGCGCTGCAGGTAGCAGAGCTCAACTAACTCAACACAGAGGAATCTAAAGAGGCTGGGTTGCTCTGATGATGGACAATAAAGTTAGTTGGTCTCTTGTACTTGTTTTTCTGTCCATGGTAGCACATATGTGTGGAGAGAAGGGGAGAAGCATACCCTGTTGCAACCGATGTGCCAGGGCTTCCAAAGTGGCTGGAGAGTAGAGGGGTTTTTGATTTCCATTATAAATTGCATACAGCCATTGGCATACCAGAGGAGCATGAACTGAGAAGTCAGCTGTTCAGGCTGTCTGCATTATGCAGGCAGTCCTTGTCATCACAGTGTGTGGAATACGAAATGCAGTTTTTTAAGCATAGTCTGTCCCTGAATGCATGTTTAATAAAATTTTTGATATATTTTTCACCTCAGCCAAGAATAACAGAGTAAAAAAAAATATATTTTTTCCATGAGGAAGATGTTCTGCATGATCTTTTCAGATTTATTTTTTTAATGCAGGCACAGAAGTTTTACCCACACAGTGGAGCAGCATAAGAGATATTTGATCATTTGTGCCAGTGGATTCGTAGTACGGTGGTTACTTCTATATAAAGCAAAGTTTTAAAAATGGTGGGTGTTTGTCAGTCTTTCACTGACTTAGAGAAGGTGTTATTTCTAAAATTACCTTGTCAATTTAATGGTGACAGTAATCGAGGCAGGTACCAGCAGTTTTCTTCTGATTATGTTGAAATCTCATCTATTATTTAGTTTAAAACTGACAGCATGTATTAAGGCTTAATGAAGGCTTTCAGTAAATTCAAAGATGAGATTTATCTTTCCAGATTTTGGGATGTATCTGTCATTTATGTGGGCTATGATTTAAGCAAAGGTTAATCTTGGGAGGAGTTTCATCCAAATTATTTTTACTTTGAAAATAGAAACTTTAAATGTGGAAAAGAAAAAGTTCTTTGAAAATTAGTTATGTGTAGTCTGGATTTAAAAGTAAACAGAAAGGTGGTGTGGTTTTTTATTATTGTTTTTAAAGAACATGCATTAAAATAGAATTACAAATGTAAAAAGTAACAAAGTAATAGCAAAAATGAAAGTTCAGACTGGTTTAAAGGCGTGTTCATAGACTTTTTGTAGTGCTCATTAAAACTGAATGAATTTGAATAATCTTTGTCTCTCCTGGAGTAAGGAGAATTTTTGAAATTCATACTCCTGAAACATAGCTCAGAGATTAAACAGTTTCTGTTATATTTGTTAACATAACACTGTTTTTGTTTTCTTCATTGGTTTTTGTTTTCAAATTTTTTTTTTTTTTTTTTTTTTTTTTTTTACGTAGTGTTCTTGAGCAATTATTCAGTGTTTATGACTTTGTGTGACTCTCTTCCCCTTACAACATCTGAAGCCATTGGTTGATTTCAATCAAACTTGACAGGAGGTAGAGTCTCCAAGGTAATTAAATTTCTACCATTTTCATAAAGAAAGGGAAAAGAAAGAGAATTAAACTTTCATAAATTTGCCTCAGGAGGTTTTTTCTTGTTTTTGAATAGTAATTATAAGGAAACTGAATGTAATTATGTTGGAAAAAGGAGGGGAAAATGTATAAGCATATGCAAAAATTATGGAAAGTCTTCATACTGTTAAGTTAAAAAATAAAGAACAATAGCCATAAACTTTAAGGAAAGCTATTTTTTTATTCATTCCATTGCAATTCTTTGTTTTAGCAGAAGGAAGGGAAGAGTTAGTGGAGTTACCGTAAAAAAATATCATTAGTTCATCTTATGAGAGAGATAAGAACTGAGATACAGAGAGGGTTACTTCTGATCAATTGCATTTCTAAAGTATAGCAGTACTTGACAGAATAATAATTTCCGCTTCTGAATATATTATATATTTTTTTCCGAACGCTCAAAATTCCAGATCTTTCTAATTAGGTACTTTGTATGGTGACAGGTGTATGAGATGATCTTTAAAATTGAGCAAGAATTATGTTTTGTTTTTCATTTTTGTTGTCAACTGGGGAAACAAGGAGTAACAAGTGGTTATGAATCTTTAAATATTTTTTATAAATAAACAATTTTAAAATTAATATCTCTGAAGAAATGGAGACTGCATTTCTGTTGTTCTGCTACATACATTCCTGACCTTAAAACTTCTTCAGAACAATGCACAGATGAATTTCAGCCTTAGAGACACTGATAAAACATCAGCATTGAGTATGCTAAAAGTGTTGCGATTAATAAGTGGTGGCTGGTTTGCTCCTCTTTGATTTCCTTCTATTTTTTAAGCAAAGCTGAAATTCCTTGTGAGGTTATGAATTATGGTTCATTGCAAATATGCTATATTGTTAACAAATTATTTTTTGATATTTCCTGGATGTAATATTTATTCAAACTTTATTTCCATGAGTCTGTAGGAAAGATACATTTCTTCTCGTCTACTTTTTTTTTTTTTTTTTTTTTTTTTTTTTTTTTTTTTTTTTGCTGTTAATTGGTGAAAGACTTGAGTATAAGATACTTAGAATATTTGAGGCTTGAAGAGGAAATAGTAGCCATTAAGAGGAGCTGAGGTTTGTGATGTGGATCAGAACTTTGGTGAAGTAAGGGCATTTGGCACTGTGGCAGTAGCATGTATCTGGGATAGCAGATTATCTGGGTTTAATGTGCGTGAATTTCTTTACAGTGCATGAAGAAACAATGAATTTAGTTCACATTATATGTCAGTATCTACATCAGATAATGCAGTAATCTGTTTTATTTACAGTCAACAGTAAAACTCAGAAGTTCCATATTTCATTTATTTTGTGAAATGAAATAAACATTCCACAATGCAGTTCTCTAATAGAACTTCATCATGAAATGGCTGGCATCGTCCAGAGCAGTCTTCCTCTGAGAGTTAGGAACAGTAGCCATTCCTGCTCACAGACAGTATACACACCTTACAGTTTTGTGTAGCAATGAAATGGCAGCTATCTGTGTCTTCTAAGCTGTTAGTAGAAATGAAGAGGAGGTCACCTTCTGGCAGGGATTAGACAGTCACTGACTTGTCTACTATGGCTGGAATAGCTGTTATTTATAAGAAAGCCAAAATTCAGACTATAGTGGAAAAAAAAAAAAAAAAGTAGTTCTTACTTACAACACAATTTTCCTGTGTGCATTAATTATTCCATAGAATCATAGAATATACCAAGTTGCATGGGACCCACAAGGACCATGGACTCCCACCCCTGACTCCACACAGGACCACCCCAAACCCTGTGTCTGAGAGCGGTGTCCAAACGCTCCTGGAACTCCATCAGCCTAGGGCCGTGCCCCCTGCCCTGGGGAGCCTGTTCCATGCCCACCACCCTCTGGTGCAGAACCTTTTCCTAACCCCCAGCCTGACCCTCCCCTGACACAACTTCATGCCATTCCCTCGGGCCCTGTCGCTGTCCCCAGAGAGCAGAGATCAGCGCCTGCCCCTCCGCTCCCCTGGGGGGAAGCTGTTGGCCGCCATGAGGCCTCCCCTCAGCCTCCTCTGCTCTGGGCTGAGCAAACCAAGGGGCCTCAGCCGCTCCTCATACCTCTTGCCCTCCAGACCCTTCTCCATCTTTGTAGCCCTCCTTTGGATGCTCTCTAATAGTTTTATGTCCATCTTAATTGTGGTGTCCAAATCTGCTCCCAGTGCTCAAGGTGCCACACAGCACAGGGCAGTGTAGGACAATCCCCTCCCTCGCCCAGGTGGCAGTGCTGGGCCTGGTGCACGCCAGGGCACAGTTGGCCCTTTGGGCTGCCAGGGCACACTGTTGACTCACATTCAACTTGCCATCAGCCAGAACCTCCAGATCCATTTCTGTTGGGCTGCTCTCCAGCCTCTGTCCCCCAGTCTGTACATCCATCTGTTACCCCATCCTGGGTGCAGAACCCAGCACTCGCTCATGTTGAACTAATTGGGGTTGGTGACTGTCCAGCCCTCCCATTCATCAAGTTCTTTCTCCAAGGCCTCTCTGGCCTTGATGAAGTCAAAAGCTCCTCCGACTTTAGTGTCGTCTGCATACTTACTTAGTATGCCTTCAAGTCCTGTATCCAAATCACTGATGAGAACATTAAAGAGAGCTGACTCTAACATGGAGCCCCACTAGTGGCTGGCCACCACCCTGGCGTAACCCCACTAATTATAACATGTTCGAAGTCCAAATTAAGCAGCAGGTGTTAACAATGGAAAACAAAAATTTGTTAGTGAAAGGAATCAGACAGATGTGAGCAGGCGCAGAAATACAATTCTTCTGAGACCATATCTTTAATTATTTTTAATTTGTAAGCTAAGTTACAGGTTTAGTTAAAATCCAGAGAAAATTCAACCTTTAATTAGAGTATGTCCTTTGAGCGGGGGAGGTAAAATTATGTATCCTTCAAGTAAAGAGGATAATTCCCTTTTTTGTATACAAATATCTGAAGTCAACCTCAATACAGGAATTGTTTATATAATATTGCATTAAAAAAGAATGAAAATTAACAAATGAGAAGGCTACTTTAAGGCTGCAAGGCACGTACTGACAGTTTAGGACAAGCTGTAATGAAGGTGGCCCATGTAACACTGACTTGTCCCCTTCAGGCAGGTGCACTAATGCAGCCTTTAATTACTTGTTCACAGCCTAGTATTTCCACACAATCTTTCACTTCAGTATTTCTTTCTAAATTCACCATTTACATCAGCCTGTGACTACGTGTAATATCTACTGCATGCAGTCCAGTCTTCACACGGAATACAGACAGAACTATTAATTTTCTCATGTGCTTTTTCCAGTTGTTTCAGTTGTATCCTAGGACTAGCTCCACAAAGAGGGCTAGGTATTTTGCTGTTAAGTATCCTAACGTATAATTTGTCCCTGTCTGGCTCTGGGCTCTGATTGCACAGCCTTAGGTTCAATTCCCTTTTCAATGCACAGATGCCTTGTAGTATTGGTGCTGCAGGCTTTTGTACAAAGCAGGGAATTCTGTGCGTGGTTTAGGTTACATGAATACTAGCAGTAGTCAAGGTGTATCAGCACAAGTCCAGTTTACTCTGCCATCCTTACATTGCTTCTGTTGCCTTATAGAGCAGTCCACAACTGCACAGACTGACAGTGGGAGACACCTGTGGGTATTGGGACTGATCGCAGGCACCTTCTGCCACTCCTAGTTCACTGTCAGAAATCTCTTTTAGGAGTCATTACTTCAATTACCTCAGGTATTTGTTGTTGTTTTTCACCATCCTTTAAGGGAGAAAAACAACAACAAATACATGAGGTAATTGAATCATAGAATCATATGAATTGTTGTGTCTTTGCTTGTGTTGGGATGTTAGAACCACCACCTTCTTGGTTACATGTTACCTGACATCTTGCTAGTTAGTTACTCAGACTACAGGACACCTAGATTTACTTCTCACCTTTTTTGGTGACATTTCCCATCTGGAGTGGTCTGGGGGTCACCACTGCTGTGGGGTTAGTCACAGTATGGGGGTTAGCAGTGGGGTGGTGGATGGCCCCTGGCTTGTGGGCTGTGAGTAGGCTCTGGGTGAGTCTTGGAGCAGGACCCATGCTCACGTTGAGGTGTCTGCTGGGTCTTTCCTCTGTGCAGCTTCAGGACCCTCTGTCAGTGGGAGCCCATCCTGATGTGGCAAGTGAAGCTGACTGACCATAGCTGTAGGGAGTGGGGAGAACCAAGGCTGGGTTGGGAAGGCAGCCAGGTCAGGCTGTGGTCCATCTCAGCAAGACACACAGCTGGGCACAGTCAGGGCTGAAGCATAGTTGCAACGCAGCCCAGGAAGTTGTCTAGGGTGGGAGCCATGGCCTAAAATCAGCACCCAAGGATGGGAGGGGCAGCCCTGGCTGAGGTTTCTTCTCACTTTCTTCACAGTGGCTTTCTTCAGGGTCACCAGCTGTGCTCTGAGCTGGCCCGGAGCCCAGACA
The DNA here is from genome assembly GCA_013399715.1 of Alectura lathami. Classification (NCBI taxonomy): domain Eukaryota; kingdom Metazoa; phylum Chordata; class Aves; order Galliformes; family Megapodiidae; genus Alectura; species Alectura lathami. The sequence continues at coordinate 300,110 of VXAV01010102.1, read as the reverse complement.
GCCAAAGCTGCAGGAGGCAGGATGCACTCAGGGTCCTGCCAGGCTGCTCTTTTTCCCATCAAGAGACTTCAAAGTCTCAGGCAGAGGGAGAGAAGAGAGTATAAGCATCTCTAAGCTCCTGTGAAAGGAAACCTTAGTTTTCCTGTTCCTAAATGTAAAATGCTATTGAAAAATATGTCTATCTGTCTAAGCCATAATGATTTATAAAGCAACAAATGAATTCAGCTTCATTATTAATGCTATATATGGCACAATAACTGATGTCAAACAGAAGCATCAGATGTGTCTTCATTTTGACACATGTATGGCATAGTTTTATAGAGGTTTATGTGCTCATAACAGCATTCGCCCTGTTTGTGTTGCTGTTCTGAATGCTCAGTGTCCTTAGACTGTCCCAGATGACTCAGATTAAGTGCCCCAAAATAAGGAACACACAATCAGTAGCTATGAGAAGGAATTTGATTTCACAGTTTCAGATTAAAGTGTAAGGATGGGATAGACTCTCTCAGCCCAAATAATGTTTTTCTATAGTTATTGCCTTTTTCTCCTGACTAGATAGTTATGAACTTCCCTATCAAATGTGACATAGATTGTGCAGGAACAGTCCTTCTCAGGTGGTAGTTCTGTAAGTGGACTGGCATCCCACAGATGAAATGGGTGATACGAATGGAGACTGTCCAGCTCACAAGAGAGCTGAATGGTGTTTGTGCAAATTAACAATGCTAATGTTTAAAATGGCAACGTAATCTTCTTTAAAAAAAAAAAAAAAAATTCATAACACTAAGTATAAGGTGTATAATATTATTAATCTCTAACTATTTCAATATTTTTATCCTTTTGGGAAACAATGGTATAAGTAAGATACATACACTTAGTGATATATACATATATAGAGACATATATGGGAAAAAATAATTTCAAACGTACAAATAATGGTTGCATCATGGAGATTCACTCGTCCCCAAGACTTGCACACCTCATCTGCGTTTTGCAGGCCAAAAACTTCACTGCTGAGATGTATAGCTCTGTAGAATGCTGACTGTAAAAGTCTGCAGTGATGTAAAAAAGAAGGATTTTTAGAGGGGTTAAAATGTTAATTACACTACAATAAGATGGGAGACTGGGAGATTTGGAAATGCCCTAGGTGTGTATAACGAGTGAGAAATAGGAAAAAACTGAAATGTATTAACATTAAACCTTCAGTACACAACTCATCCTTATTGGACACAGCTGTCAATAAAATATGCCCTTACTCTTGACAAGTAGCTCCTGTGTTTTGCTTGTAGATTAGCTTGCAGCCCTGCTCTGTATTCTTTATCTTCATCACTGCACCAGTCCTTTAATTAGGCAGTGAAATCTTCTGCATAGTGATTAGGAAATCACAGTTAAGAAGGTGTTACAAAGAGAGGCTCTGGAAGCTGCTCAAAATAGCTTTCAGCTTTGGAAATTCCTCCATCTACTGTGGGAAGGAAATGTGTGTAGGACTCAGAAGGGCATGAAAAGTAGCATTTGCTCAGTTGATGTAGAAAATTGTTAGCCTTTAGTGTTAGAATACTGTGCTTAATAAAAATTAGTCCGCAACTAAGTAGCTAGGAGTTGTTCCCTGTTAAATGCTAAGCAGAAATTAGACTGAGATTGCCTACATGCTCAGCAGTCTCATGTTGATGAAGATTTTTGATTTCCAGAGAAATTATTTGACATTCAATCCAAATGTATTCATAACTTCAGCTGCTTACGTTTAAGTAAAATCTAGATTTCTTCTTAGTATCACTGCTTTTTGTAAGAACTTATTAATTTCCCAACCTCAATCACTGACTGTTGTATTTGAAAGTGTATGCATACACAGAGAAACATAGTAAGTAGAACAGAAGTGCTGTCAAAAAAAAAAAAAGGACAAAAAAAAAAAAGACAAAGAAAGGAAAATATATTTTTCCTTGAGCTTTATGCTCATGATTTCTTGAGATAAGTTACATTCGGCAGTAGTACTTGAATACTGTTAACACAGTCTGGAAACTGATTTACCTGCTGGCTGGAAGAGAGAGGTAAGATCAAGATGGCTTTGTGACATGCTATGTTATTACGTGTGGTACCTCCATATGGACCAAGTTATAAACAGAGGGAAGGATGTCTGGGGCTAAAGAACCTGCCTCACTGGTACGTAAAGGGCTCGTTAGCTTCGTGCTCCTAATGGCTGGAGTGTGCTTGAGAGTTATGTGAGGAGAAAAGGCTTTCTACCCGTACTATTTGGAGACAGAAGATGAAGGAGATCATCTAGGGGGCAGCTTAATGTTTTTCTATATGTAGAGAAAAGCAGAAAGCCGCTGTTTTTCAAAGAATCTCCTATCTTGTACTTTGATATCTGGTCTGATGTTCCCTGCTGCAGGAACTGTCAAAAATGGCTGATTTTCTAAGTAAGCTTTATTTTTATTTTATGTTATGGAAAAAAAAAAAAACATGGAGTAGAATTTTGAGTAGATTAGAAAATGCAAATGAAACAAAACATACTGAACAAAGGTGGTCTGTTGTGCTTGCATGCTTCTGGTAACAGTAGTGTTTTTTTGTTTTTTTTTTTTCCTGATAATTCCAGCTTTTCTTTAATGAATGAGATGTCCAGGATCACTTCTATGAAGTGTTCAAATTTGTGAACACTTAACTGAAGGTTTAGTTCAGTGATTCTGAGAAGTATGCCTTAGAATCTTTATTCATAGCATACACATCAGTGATGCTGCGTAAGTGATCTATGGTCTATGTTTGTGCTTGTTTGTTTGTTTTTTCCTTTCCAATTTCTCCTGATATAATTCTGTGAACTGCAGGGGGATATTGTTTAAAAGTAATAGGAACTTAGGCAATGTATATTGTAGCTTCTTTCTTACAGAGTAGTACTTATTGCAGAGAACATATCATCTGCATTACTTCCTGTTCATTATTTGAAAAACAGACAAACCAAAAAACTTAGTGAGATGATGTTTTAAATTGATAAATATACTAGTACTTGTAAATACTATGTGTGCAGAAATTACTCTCTCTGCTCATAGCCTTTCAATGTTTTCAAGAATGTAGTATGTGTTATTAGGACAGATTTAGAATGTGAAAAATCCTAATCTTTTAGAAAAATCTTTTTAAGTAGTCATAGACCTCACTTTTTACTCTAATATTTCTGCTACACAATGTTCTTGTACTTTGAGACTGTAAATAAAGTAGAAGGGAAATCACTGGAAAGGGTGATGAGAACGGTCTCAGGCTAGCATATTGTTTGGATGTCTGGTCTCACTTTTTGTTTACTCTCAATTTGCATTGGTGTATTTTAAATCAGAATTTAGTAAATTTCTAATCTAAAATGCATGCCTGGAATTAGAAAATTCTGGAATTAAATGTATTTGGACATAAAGATGCTCCAAGTTCTCTATACATTAAACAGGAGAGTTGGACAATAGAGTCAAATTCAAGGAAGCAAGCAATATAATGAACAGGAAAGTACCTCTCACAGTCAGTGGAGAACACTGAAATTCCTGTGTCTGAAAGAGGAGAAGAACATGAGAAATAAGGTAAGGGGAAGAGGAAAAAAAGGAAGATGAAGAGGGTTCATGATGGTTTGCTTCCTTCCTGTCTTGAGTGTTAACTTGAAGAGGTGTAGTTCATTGTCAAAGGTTGTTTTTGGCTCAGCACTCAAGAAGAAGGAGTGGACCTTTCTTATAAGGCACGAGAAGTGTTGGTAACATTTTTTGAGTGGAGCTAGGGCACCAGTTAAACTTGCTTGGGGTCATCCACACGGAGCTCCCAGACTCGGATCTTTTAGAGCAAGTAGCTTGGGTTTCACGCCGTTGCCGCTGGAGTCAGCAGTTGAATAGTCAATGGCACAAGCTCAGAAAGTGGATAACAGTGCAGAGGGTATGAGAGCTGCTCTAGGGGAGAGGGGTAAGGTGAGAGGAAAGATAGGAAATTTGAGAAAAAGTCGTCATACTGAGATGCTGCTACGAAATCAGTGGTAGTCTCTATGTATACTGCTCAGTGGCAGGCTGTGGGTCCATTCCTCCTCAGCCTCCTTCCCTTCAAATCCCACCTCTCACCTCAGAGGATGGTTGGATGTTCTTGCATTAAGTATTTCAGAACATGAGTATCTCAAGCAGAGTGTGGATTAAATGAGTTGTCTGACCTAGATAGCCAGACTAGGCTGGGAATGGGCCTTCCTGCTCTCTGCTGCAGAGTATGGATGACTGCAGCAGGAATAACAAGTTTTGTGGGATAAGAGAGAGAACAGAGAGCAAGGCAGAGCCTTGTGACCCGATGTGAATTGGGTTCCTCTGGAAGTGACAGGAATCCTGATTTCCAGTCCTGATTCAATGAATGTTTATTCATTTTGCATTAAGGTGTTTTTGAATAACAGCATTCACAAGCAGGATCTAGACCCTAGGACCCTTTTCCCTTCTCACTCAGCAACAGAGACACCTGCATGACTAAGTGGAGTTTTGTTGTATAACTTAGAAGTCCTTAAGCTCTAGCTAAAATGAAACAATGGTTCACCTATAATAGGCATATACCACATCTAGCATCTTGATCTTTATTTTAATTTTGTCATCAGAGTGTTACTGTCATTCTAAAGTAACTGGTTCTGACAGCTTTTTAATTCTTATATGCAACCTGCTAGATAAAAAATCTGAGAAAAAATAGTACCTTCATTTTTCAGGTACAATAAGCAAGTTGCATTGTATAAGAAGCACTCATTACTATAATTTTTCCAGATAATGTATTATTAGTAGTAGTATTTGTTTTTTGTACAAAAATACTACTTGTGAAATATATAAAAACACATAGATACCCTGAGTTGTGAACTAAACATTAGTATTTAGGTTTCTAAATAATAGCTATTATAAGGTAACAAACTGCATCCTCTATTCAATTTTGATTTCTGATATTAATGGCTTTTACTTAATGTAGTATGTGTTTAGCAGACCCTTAACAAAATAAAAATAAAAAGCCAAGTAGTCAGGCCAGAGCTCATAGGAATTTTTTTCACTTCTACTGTGAAGTTACTTTTAAACTTTATGACCTCTTAACCAGGACTGATGAACACCTGAAAAATCTGTGTATGTGCATAGAGGCATAAATAATGTTCTATACATTCTTTTACAGCTTGAAAACTTGGAAAAAGAAAAGAAAAGAAATGTAATGACTTGGCTATGAATTGATTCTTTGTACTTACATTCTGATATGGTAAATTTCTTTTTGAAAAGAGGACAATCAGTGTCATACCTTCTCAAAGTTTGATTGCATGTATGTAATCTGCTATAGGCAGTTTTAGGCAGATGGGGCAGGCTAAATCTGCATACACTTTACAACAATGCTCAGAAGTTTTCCATTGGAATTATGCATTACTTGGATAACATGGGAATATCTTTTTCTGTGCCTGCTTTACTTTAGAGGAACATTAGAAGACAAATGAGAGAATAATTCATGGCATTGTATGTGTCTTTGTTGCATTAATTTCACTTTGTATCCTAGATTGAACAGAAAAAGCTGGAGTACTTTTGTACCATTTGAACAAAAATTAGCATAAAGGAAACAGTGAAAAGTTCAGCATTGCTGGAGACTCTTTCCTCTATTGCCTGTCATTGAATTAGTGTAAGAACAGATTTTCTTAGTTACAATATTTGTGCTCGCATAATGGTGAAATATTCCAGGGCTGTGTTTTTTCCACTTTTCCCTTCAACATGTTTCCAAATGAGGCATCTCCCTATTCCTTTACTTCAATAGTTGCACGTGCTGGGGGTCAGAGTTAGAGAGGTTGAACTCATCTTCTTTGGGCTGCTTTTAAGACCTGCAGTACACCTCAATGACACTAGTCCAAATCTGATCACAGTCCTGAGCCAGCTTAATAAAACCGTTTTTTGTAACCCAGTCAACTTGGTAAAATTCGTTGCTTCATTTGTATTAAGATCACATTGTGTGCAACAATAAGTCTTTCATGGGAAAGATTCAAGCATGTTGTTTTCTTCTGCAACAGTATTTTGTTTTAAAATGTAAGCATCTTTTTAAGCACACTATATGAAAAACTAAAATAATTAATATATAGTAAGTAATTAGACTTCGGCAAAGTTGAAAGTCTCCCAGTGACAGACAAATAACTTGATTTATACTATTACAATGCATTTAATTATAGCATTGTCAGCTGCAGTGCCAAGTTATAAAAGGGTGTGTGAAAACAGTCATTTGTCTGAACTAGCTATGGATTAATGCTCTCGGGCTGTGTGGCCTCTAGCATATAACATTGGAAAATGGATTTGTAACTTGTTAAGTCTTTTTGCCTGAAGGAATGGCCATTAGCTGGGCATTTCTTCTGCCTCTGAGGGTATAAACACCACACCTGCCACCAAATCTTCTGTTCTTTTTTTTTTTTCTAATGGTTGTAGTACTCATTTTTGAATTTGCTATTTTTAAGTTTTGTTTCCAAATGTTATTAATTGTCCAGCTTGTTTTTACTTGGTTTCAAACTCTTAGTGATTTAAGTATTGTCATAATAATCCTTTCATCCCTACATGTCCTGGCAAAATAAACCTACCAGAAAAACCTGCTATTTTCCTTCCTAATCAGAAGAAAGAACTAATTAAAAATAAACCGTATCTTCTGTATTTTAAATGTAATGTTCTAGTGGCTGCTGTTTTTCGTGGCTATATTGATCTTCTAGATAAAAGATCCACACGGAGTAGTCACTCATTGGGCCAGAGCATGCAGAGTCTGTAATGCTGCAGGATTCAGTGAATGGCTTAGCAGCTTCTGGAGGACACTGTGGGGCACTTTCAATAGCGCCATTAACAGAATTTTATGTAGAAAGAAAATTATCTCTGCATTTCAGATGTTAACCCTGATTATTCATAAACTTTGAGTGTAAGCGTACTCTGAAAGCCTGAGATTGGACAGCAGAGATTGTTGTGGATCAACTAAAAAGCATGGGTGAGAAAGCTAAATGGCAGTGGAGGGACTATTTTCAACATCACAAGAAAGCTGTGAAAATTAGGAGAAATAAAAAGGAGGAGAAGGAGAATGGCTGATGCCATGGTTGTGCTTAGTCCTATCCCTTACAGCATGGCAAAGTGAACTGACAGAACAAGCCACTGAAATAGCTTCCTCATGGATTTAACTCGTCCTAAATCTTGAGCTGAAGATGCTGCATAAATGAGACCAGATAGGTTTTTTTGTTTTGTTTTGTTTTTTTTGCATATCCTTAGCAAAATGGTTTTGACAATTAAGACTGAAACTAAGTACAGCTGATATCAAATATTCATGTAATTTTAATGCCTTGGTCATTACTGTTACAGAAATTATTTAACCTCCAGTAGTTCAGATACCCCAGCAGTTCCATTCCCAGTGGACACCAGCACTGTTGAATTTGGTGGCAAAATATCTGTGTACCAGAGAGGATTTATCTGGTGCAGATGTAAGTAATGTAAGTAGCAGGAGGTCACTTCTGGGGCTTTTTAGATAGGTGAAAACCTCTCTGTCAAGTACTGTTTTCCCATTAAATGCTCTATAATGAATTAAGTAATTTTCCTGTGAACCACAATGAAAGTGAAAAATAGGTAAAAACATAATATTTTGAGAACAGTTGAGTTCCTTTGAGCATGCTTGTAGGGCTGTACAGAAATAGTCAAACAAAATTTGTATGGGAAATGGGATAGTCTAAGTGGAATATTATCCTAATTATCCAGCTGGGAAGCCTGTCTTTTTATTCTGAGTATGGTTAATGAGACTACTGTCTTGATAGGACCAAATTACACTGCGTTTTCCCAAAAAAGATGCGCTGTCTTTTAAAAAATGATTATATGGCTGTTGTATAGGCAGGTAGCTGACGGTGGAAGAATGCCCTAGCTTTTACACAACTGTAATAGACAGGAGTTAAAACACAGAAACATAGAAACAGAAGGGAAGGCAGAGGGCAGTGCATAGAATATGGTGCTACGCATTTCCAAGTTGTGAACAGCTTGGAAATAGATCATCTTGAAAGCTTATTAAGTTTAGTGTGGTATACCTATAGTGTGTGGTACAGGCTGCTAAGTCATACCAGTAACTTGTTTATGGTTTGCCTGGGAAAATAACTCTGAGTTATTAGTAGGTGATTCTGTCTATGGCATGCTGCAGGTTATGTGCTGCCAGTTATTGTTTCTGAAACCTGGCAGTTGTCATTATAATCTCAACTATTGCTTCCAACAGTAGTTTCCCATCACTGTGAGGTCTAGGATAGAGAGTGAAGCCAAAATCAATCACAGAACTAGAAACAAGTGTTTGCTACTGCTGGCCACGGCATTTGTTACCAATACTGCTCGGTAAGCACATAAATCCAAATGAAAGTACTTAGTGCTTTGCAGATGCAGTTATTAAACCATTATTTAAGAAACAAGCAGGCACCTTGAGAACAAAGTTTTAGTATTGGAAGGAAAAGAAGAAAGAATAAATTCATTCTGCTGCTGTTGCATCTCAGAAATAAGCATAAGTCTGTAAAGGACTGTACTGTGGTGGTGTTGTGTGTGAATCTTGAAAGGCTGGTGATGCAGTGTTTAACCAGAAAAATAAATATTAATAACTGTGAAGTGTAAAAACCATATTCCGTGTTCACAGAGACTTATCTCTACAATCTGTAGAGGGGGAAGGGTAGACGAGAGACAAACTGTTTGTAAGTCTGGGACAGCGAAAATGAAAAATTGGTTTCTAAACTGGGAAGAAAAGGGAAGTTGTTCATAACAACTATGTATCAAAACCTGGGAACAGTGGAAAATGTATAGAGGAAGTAGGAGCATAATCTTTAACTAGCAGTCAGCAAATAGAGTACAGAAATAGTTTAAATGTGTTAGAAACAAAAGGGATCCTAGTGATTTTTATTATAAATAGTAGTCTGTTGAACAGGATGCAGAAAAGACACAAGAACTGGATAATGGATTCATATTTGGGGGAGGAAAAAAGGCAGGCAGCGAATGCAGTCACATTATGTGTTGCTGAAACATTCTGTATTCCAAAAGGAACAGGATGTTAATGGCTGTGTAAGTAAAACCACACTGGATATTTGACTGAAAGTGTCTTAAGACGAGGTAGCCCTTGGTCATGCAGCTGTGGACACAGTGTTTTTCCCTCTTGCCTTCCTTATTGTGCCAGTGACACTTTGCTCAAAGAATCTGGTCTAAGAAAGTCTTTGGTCTCTGTCTGGAAGCAAACAGAAACCTTGCTCTCTCTTCTGCACACTCATTCCAGCCCCCTCTGCGTGTGGCTTCCCGAATCACAGCCTGTGTCTGAAAGAGCTGCCCCTAATTGGCGATTAGCTTGCATCTATCAATCTTAGAGTTAGGAGGATTGGCAGCTGAGACAGATGTCCAAGCTCATTCAATTAAGGCTACAGTTGCATCCATTGCCAACCTTATGTCAGGTCAGTCCTGTCAAATGAAATTTGTAAAGCTTTAAGCAGGAGCTTTTCCCATACGTTTTCAAAACCCATCTCTAAGAATATTTTCTACATTTTTCTGTTATTTTTTTTCTGAATGTAGCTGGAATCTAATTTTATCTTTGTCTTCATTTTGTTGTGTACTGGTCTAGAGCATAAACTCATTATATTTTTATATCATGAACTCTTAAATGTGCCAGCTAATGCTTCGTGATTCAGTAGTCAATATCCATAGATGGCATTTCCAAAGGTATTATTATCTGTGTGCAGGTAAACAATTCCTTTTATTTATTTTTAAATTCAAATCCTTTCTGTGAATCCTACAAAAGAGATTAATTTCTCATTCAAATAAACGAGTCCCTAGCCAGATAAAATCTACTTGCAGTGTGACTATTAAGGTGGTGAATAAATGCCTTTTGTACATCAGAAGGATTTCATTAACAAGTCAGAAAGGGCATTTTGACTTGTTTCCAACTTGGTGCGAGCCTTTTTCATTCTCCCTGATAAACACAAAAATAAGCAAGAGATTTTGCTTTATAATGTTCCAGAAAGCCACAACAAAAATGTGGGGGTGGGGGGGCCAGAGGGGTGTCAGACATTTTGAGAGGAGGGGTGAATCTTGTTTGGTTTTCCCTTCTGAAAAATATTGAATTATTTCAAGAGCACTGGAATTCTTGTGCAAAGATTTCATTACAAGAGCCCTCATGAGCAATCTATTGATGTCATTAGTGTTCTTTGTGAGCTGGAAGGAAGTTGTACCTCAAAAGAAGCTAGAAAGGATTAAAAATGTTTTTTAAAAAAAAAAAAAAATGAAAGAAAAAGAGAGATTAGAACATCAATGCTTCTTCTGTCTTTGTAGCATGCTGAAGTGCTGCCACTGATGAAAGTAAAGGGTGCAGCATAACATTTCATAGCTCTAAAAGAAGTGAGCTAACTGGTAAGTGAACTAAACCAGATATTTGGACAAAAGTCTGTCTGGATAACCTTGAATCACGTTTTTTCTTCTCTTGTGCTCACTATAGTACCCTCCTGTTGTTGAGTTTTGAGAAAGAACTAAAACATATATGGATTCAGTCTTGTTGTCTCTCTTCATTATTGTCCTTTTATTGATTGAAAGGGATAGCATATAAGAAAGTAGAGAGACTGTATAGCTAAATTATTTGAATGGCTTGAGTCCCTAAGGGAGGAGAAAGAAATAAAAAGAAAATGAAATAGGTTTAATTCATTTTTTTACCCTTACTAGATAGTTCAGTTATATTTTGTGCAGTGTCTCGTCTATAAACTAGTTACTGAGGTGCCTGTGCTGGGTAGTTGAAATATAGAGCTCAGTGTAAAATCTTCAGCACAGTACATTTGCAGGTATTTCATTTAGCTCTGTCACATTTCCTTGAAAATCCCTTTTCATTTCTGTGTTGATGTTGTAGTTTGGCATTATGGGTATGCCTGCTTTTTCTTTTATATGATACAAGTACTCTATTTATGGAGGCTCATTTTTCTTCAGACTGAACTGGTGTTCTAATTGGTTCCATAGCTCATATCCAGCAACATCCTTTAAAACTGCAAGAGATGTTATGGTTACATCTGAAAATATTGCATGCTAGACTTTAATCGAACTGAATTTTAAATGTATTTAACATTAGATAGAGTATAATGCCTTAACCTATTTAACTTTTTAAGTTGCATGCATAATAGTACCTGAAGGAGTTCCCCCTCAAAAAAATTTTTAAATCCCTGTTGCTATGATGGTGTTTTTCTTATAAGAAACACTTCTTTTGTTCTTTACTCTCCAAATAACCTTGAAAATTTATAGGCTGAAGAAGTGGGGCATACTTACTGAGTGTGCAGGGTCAGAAATTGAAAACTTGCTTTTTTATAGTATCCCAGGAGTTTATGTAGGAATTTTATATCTTCCTTTATTCTAAGGCACACAAAACCTTGTGGGTTTCTTCTAACAGAANAAAATATTTTGTAGCTTGTTTTTTTTTATTTTTGTTTTTTTGTTTTTGTTTGTGTGTTTGTTTTTTTTTTTTTTTTTTTGTTAATGTATACCCAAAGGCTCAAAATCTGAAGAGATTTCTGCATTTGTTGTATGAAACAGTGTGATTTGGTTTACCTGATTATTTTGTGCATGTGTCTTGCTTCTCACCTTGCCTTCAAGGGTTAACCTCTTACCAGTGGTATTCTTCATTTCCATGGGCATTGTTTATGACAGGCTATCAATGGCTAGGGCCTGTGAAAAGATTACAAAAGCTCATTGGCATCTGAATAGGTCCACTTGGGTGGTGTAGTGGCTATATTAAGGAGGCTGGCCAGGGAAGGAAAACAGCTTTGCCAAGTGGGCTGGTGACCAGCTGAGGGATCATCTAGTGCCTTGACAACAGGCATTTTGACAGA
>VXAV01010102.1:244893-280745 GCA_013399715.1 Alectura lathami | reverse complement strand
TGAATGTTTTTTTTTTTTTTTTTTAAGGTAAGAGTGTCTCCAGTTTAAAATTTGTTCACATGATCTCCAGGTCCGTTTGGCAATAAGAAATATGCTTGGCTTTGCTGTATAATGGATGAGGCTTTTACACCAAAAATTAGTATTATTTGAAAACATAAATTGGGATTCTTTGCAATTGTGACTCATTGTAATCTAGCAATTTTGCCTTCATTGCAGTCTTGGCAAATTTTCATAACAGCCATATGATTAATACGGCTTTTCTTAGTACTAGTCCTAGATGAGTAGACACTAGACTCAGACTATGAATAAATTAGAATAATATATTGACATCAAATTGAATATGAACTCTCAGCTCTTGTTTGAACCTTTTGAAGACTACTGATTCTGTTTCTTAGCAAATCCCTATAGCACAGGCTAGTTGGGACTGTTAAAGGCAACTAGATTGTTAAACAACCGAATAGATAAACAAACATTCACTTCTGAATCAAACATTAGAGGCTCTGTCACCTTTCCACGAATGTACTGGTTTACTGCCATTTACACTTAGTCAGAATTTGCTTCCCTTTGCACCTTTAAACTTTTTCCTTGCCTAGTGAGTGGCCCTGGCAAGGGTTGTGTGCCAGTGCCTTTGGTCACAGGGTGCAGAAGATGTGAAATTAGAAGGACTGCAATTTATGGCCCATGTTTTTAGATCTATTCACTTCAAGCCTGTAAGCATGGAGTGGGTAGCTTGTGATTCCTTGTGCAAGTAAGGTAAAAAGACTAGGAATAAGTACTAAGCATGCTAATACTTAAAGATTGGTTTTGCAAATGATGTTTACTTAACCTCCAAATCTCCTTTTCCTTTTCTTCTCAGTAACTAAATGTTAGAAACTCTAAATCCAAGCAAAGTGGTTACAAGTGCTCTTAATTCCAAACATTTGAGAATATTTGAGTGTATGACTCTATTCCTGTCTTTTTTTTTTTTTTTAATTCATTTGTACTCTTCTATATAAGAGAAATACAAATAGTACTTGGAAGCTAGGGTGTTTTGTAGGCTGAAATATTACTGACTTGGCTTCCTGCACATGCAGAATTCTTAGCTGTAAGATATACCATTTTTATCTAGGACCTACAAAAGACCTATAACTACAAGTCAAGTAAGTATTAAGAATGGTCCTTCCTCCACCTACAGCTCTCAGGGCTCCTTCCCTTTTCCACAGTATTAAGAAGAGTGCTCATTTGACTTCTGATGCTGAATTTTCATCTTTCATAGTAAAATGAAGCCTTGTTTACAATTACATACAGACTGCACAGCATTGCTTGCAATCTACTGCATGTGACTATGGGTAGGTTTACTTGATATTACTTCTTATTTTTCTTATCAGATCTAACTTCTCTCCCTCCCCTTTTGACAGCTGTGACTGAAGTGGGAACTGATTCAAGTTTTTCAAGATCACTTTGTCATTAGGCTTGCATTGCTTTATTGAAAATCCAGGTAAAAGCTTGTGATGTACAAGGTGCAAGGATTAAATCTATGCCCTGTTTGTGTTTGTATATGAGGCAATAGATCTGCAAGACTGAGTTTGTTTTCTCCTTGCTATTGTTAATACTATTCTGGAAACGAGAATAGAGCCTGCTTTTTTCCCAAAATCTTTTCCTTCAGTGCATTTCCATTTGTAGGAACGTTCACTAGCGCTAAAACTGCATGCCTTATTTTTATGTGACCAAAATCAGAAGTTTTTTGAAAGAGAATTTTTATATCCACAGAATAATAGGTAAGAGAAAATACAAGAAGTATACATGAAACTTTGTACCCAACATGCTGGTGAAGTGCCAAGCTTGCGCAGAAAAGTAAAGTTCAGCTTTATCTAGAGAATATACAGAAAGTTAAGCCTAAATTACTGACAGCCTAGATAGCAACTCCCACCTGTACCTGCACACAACATTGAGTCTGTTTATCCTTCTGTTTGGAAACCTAAAATCTAGCTTGCCTTGCCTTCAAGTAGTAACTCATGTTATTTCAGTGCTGAAGGATGGATTTCAGGATGTGGTTGAATTCAACCTTTGAAAAGAAAACAAAACTTGTTTATTAGACTCTCCAGAAAGGCTTAATTTGTTGTAGTGAGTTTCTTTGGTCATTGGCTACTGTTAAGAGAGAAAAAGGGAAATAACAAGGGATTGCACACCCTGAACAGGTCAGATTAAACCAGCCAGAAAGGTTCATGGTGTCATAAACATTGCAGAAAGTGAAAAAAGACTTTGATAGCTGATAACTTAATTACCTGCCACTATCAGTTTGGAAGGGCTTTCAAACATGTCCAAAGTGTCTACCAAAATTTTCAGCAGGAGTGACAGTAGATTTTTAAGTAAGGATAAAAATGCAGCAGTCTTCCTGGAATAAAACTCTGACAGACTATGATGAATTACCTCACTATGGTTGTTCGCATGACAAATGTACTTGATCAGTGTTTCTTCTGGGGAATAGTTGAGCTTATCCAGAGGCAAAATTTGAAAGGAAATGAAAGGTAACTAGTGGAATACATCAGAATTTCTAGAAACAGAGGCTGAGAAGCCTAATCAATTACTGTTTATGTCAATACTAAAACACTTCTCATGTCCCTCGTAGTATGACTTCTTCCTTTATCTGTTAAAAATCACTGATAAAAACTTCACATACATATACTTTTATAATTGAGATGGTTAAAATGAAGCAAAATGTTTTATTAATAGCAAGATCTAGCATTTTTCATGCTGCAGGACCAGTCACAGAATCAACTTAGAGTACTTGTGCACAGAGATTGACAGAGAAATTGCTGTGGACCACATCTACCCATTGTCAACTGACATTGTCCAATGACAACTGACTTTGTTACCTAGCTTCCCAAGCAGATTTTGTATTTTGAAACCTAGACAGTCCTACTTATCAAGCCAGTTTAGGTCATTGTATTTAGGTGTAGGAGACAAGGTTTTAGAAGCAGGTGGGCTTCGAGGGTGGCCTCTGAAAGAAGAGGCCAAGGGCTGCCTGGAGCCACACACAGCTGTCTCCAATGAGCCTACCTCAGAGCATGGCTGAGCCCATCAGCCAAGCTGGCAGAGCCTCTGGGAAAGTGTATTTAAGGCAGGGCAAAGCACTGCCTGGCAGTGAGGAGAGAAGATGAGTGAGAAGTAGTCCTGGGAACATCAAGATTGGAGAAGGAGAAATGGAGATGAAGTGTTCCAGGTATGAGAGCAGAGATTTCTCTGCAGCCTAGAGAGATACCACGGAAGAGCAGGTATTTTATTGCAGCCCATGGAAAGGACTGTACTGGAGCTGACACCTGCAATGCAGCCTGTGGAGGACCCCTGTGCTGGAGCAGGTGGATATGCCCTAAAGGATCTGTGCCCTAGGGAGAGCCTATGCTGAGGACAGCAGTGTGTAGGAAGGACCCTTGTTGGAGGAGGGGAAAAGAAATGTGAGGAAGAGGGAGTGGCAGAGCCATTAGGGAGTGTCTGCAGCTCCCTGTTCCTCAGCCAGCCTCTGCTGTCCTGGGGGGAGGGGGGAGGTAGAAGAGCTAGGAGTGAAAGAGTGGACGTGCTTGATGTTTTTTTTTTTTTTTTTTTTTTTTTCTTTTCATTTTGTTTCTTGCCGTGCAAGTCTATTTTAACTGGCAATGAATGAAATTAATTTTTGCCAAGTCTATTTTGTTTCTGAAAGTAATTGGTAGCTCATCTCCCTGTCTGTGTCTCAACAACCCACAAGCTTTCTCATCTTATTTTCTCTTCTGTCCTATTGAGAGCAGATGGGTGGGTGTCTGGCAACCAGCTTGGGTCAGCGTGCCACAGCTTCTGTATGTTTTTTGTCTTGATGTAGCATCTCAGTTCAGGCCTGTATCTGGCACACACATTTGGTAATTTTTTTCAAGTGTTTGCAGTTGCAGTAAGCTTAAGGCATAGTAAAATGATAGTCAGTCTGTTCAGCTACCAGTTATCCAAAGTAACTTGTTATTAGTTTTCTAAGGTACTAGAAGTTAGACACAATTATTACTATTATAATTAGCTCACTATTTCAAAAGAATCTAAGGGTGTTGTACATAGTATATGATTATTTAGCCAGAGTAAAGAGCTACCATAACCTTCAGTTCTCTGAACTGGCCACCTTACAATTTTACCATAAATATAGTGGAAATTCTGCTTCTGATTTTAGAGCTAAAAAGTAAGCTTTTGATTACTGAGACCTGTGAACAGGTAGATTAGGATGTTACCTCAAACTGCAATCAGGATTCTGAGTCTGATGTTTCTGGCTTTCAGAGACATGGTTTTACAAGCCTTTCCATCATGACACAATCTCTCTCTAACAGAACAGGAGTGGCATTGGACAGAGAAAAGTCTCAATAGTTCTGGACAGGTGAGGTGTTTTGGTTTCACCAGCACTGTTATTTAAACTTTACATATTTTTAATGAAGTCTGGATTTTAGTTTAGTCCTTAAGCAAAATATAGTTCTGGCTTTTGCTAATTTTTATACAGGACTGGCATATGAGGTTGTGTAGCACACTAGTGATGTATTGTTCTAAGGAATGGAAACTAAATTGAAGTCATGCTGTAGATCTGATTTTCTTTGGATGCCTATATTGAAGATGTTTTTTAATGCACTCTTACTATTCATGTGATTTAGTCACTGGCAATGGTTTTCCAGTCAGTAGTGGATTAGGGACATTTTTCCTTGTTTCTAATTCTATATGATTATTATTTTGTTTCAAGGCATGATATGCAAATCAGCCATGCATGCAAAAAAGCTTGTGCTGTTGTTTATCTTGGCTTTAGAGGACAGATAAGTGCATCTGCATTGGAGCTTTCAAAACCTGTCAGAAAATAATTTGCTAAACGAAGAATTACTTTTGTCAGTGCTGAAATTTAGATGGTGGAAAACAAGGTTTTGTCTTGCATGTGCTGTCTAATATTGCATTCAGGAAGTACTCAGCATACTTTTAAGTATCTTGATTCTATTAAAATAAATGCAGTTAACTAATGTACAGTCAGCTACTTTGAGTAACATTGCCAATATAGCACAATTTTCCTCACTGCTTTCTTAATTCTAGTGTTTCTATGTTTCAGAGATTAGGAGTGGGACTGTATTTGGGTAAAAGGACACATTTTACTGTTCAGTTTTCAAATATATATTTACTAAGTTATCTTGATTTACTGGAAGAATCTGTCCACAACTTTAAGGAACTCTGTGGGGATTGAAGTAGAATGTATTCACTAAAGCAGATGCATAAAGAAGACACAAACGATGTTGGTTGTATCCCCCCAATGAACACAAAGAAACACAAGCAAGATGCATGGATTAGATTCACCCAGCTGATGGTAATAGAGCTGGAGAAGTAGGGCTGACCTATGTAAATTTCTTACATACCATATGCAAACATAATATTCTGTATGTCTAGGGGGGAAAAAAGTGATTTTTTTTTTTCCATCTCTGAGACTTGAGACTGATTGACACTCTTCTATATAAAATTACTTATAAATGCTTATTGATCACTTGCTGTAAATTTATCCAGCATATTTCATTGTAGTGATTTTGTTCTTACTGTAGTTAACTGAGAAGTCATTTCTCATGCTTCTGTTACAGCAGGTATCATATTTACTAATCACTTAGATGCTTATAATATTTTTTAAAAGGGTTAATGAAAAATGAAAGGCTTCTGTAGTCTTTCTATCAGTTTTCACTGGTGATCTTATCTGACCAATGTAAACTTCAAAACAATTTTTCAAGTGGAAAAATTACTTGAAATACTGAGAAGGCAAATGGGGGCTGTTTGACATAACTGGAGGTGAAGCTGATGGACCTGTCTGAAACAACACTTTGTCATGTTTGGGACAGATTTTATATCTTAATTGGGTTGTAGGATATTTGGGTTCTATTGAATTCTATTAGATAGTATAATAAGACAAAATGATTGTCTGTATCTTGCCAGTGTGTTATACCATTTTCTCTTGAAGGCTTTTCTAATTTTTACTTTTGCTCCTTAGTTCAGTTCTTGGATATTTTACTGCCTTTTTGAGTCTTATTTTCTTTATTCACTGGCAATTTTTAGTTTTCTAGAGAAATACTTTTCAATATATGCATTTGCTAAAATAGTAGGAATGAGTGGAATTTTTTCTAACCTTGTTGTGCAGAAATATCTATTTTGTTTTTATTTCAGATATTTATGTTGTTGTGCATAGTATAGATTCAGTCATAAAGTACTTCTGTTGAAATTTCGAAAGAGCAGTTAAACAGAAGATTGGGAAAACTGCAAATTAATTGAATGGATGGACTTGGGTCTAATGCTTCCTTAGCTGTCATTTGCTTGTTTTGTTCTGCTTAATTTAGCTGCTTTTCAGCTCATAAACTTCAAAGTCAACCCAAAGTCGAGCTCTGGGAGGATTCATGTGATAAAAGCAGGCCTGACTAGGCTGAGAACTGTAAGCACATTTGATCTATGCAAGCTGCACAACTGAGGTGAAGATGTAAATATTTACATTTTGTACTCTGGGTTTGAGCTCAGAAGATTAATCTATATTAAGAAGGAGTTTGCTAACATTGAATATATAAAATGACCAGTTTTAGGATCTTGCATCAGGCATCTGTCTGAAAGGGAGGTAATTTAGAGTAGGTTGTAATCTATAGTAGTTTGATCAATAGTAATCACAGCTAAGAAGTGTTATTTTGTTTCATTGCCATGGAGTATTTTATTTTTCCAACTTGATTTTAAGGATTTATCTGTTTATTCAAGACCACTAACTTCTAATGTGCCATACAATAAGCACTGCTGTTGATTGATATTTACTGAACTCAACTTATTGCTGGAGAACAGATTGTAAAACCCTTAACTTATTTTTAAAAAAGATATTATTTCTATAGTAGAATAAGCAAAACATGTTTTTAATGCTTTTATTTTTATCTTGCATGGATGTATGTCCACTCAAAAGATATGGGAGATTTCTGCTTTACAAAAATGTTTCACAACAGAGGAAGGGATAGTTTTGCCAAGTGATTTTTCTCTTCTTTTTCATGCTGCATTTTTTAAAATAATATTTTCAGCCTTTTTAACTTATGCTACATAAGACTTATGCTACAGTCTCCTTTAAAATCTTAAAAGGAAAAAAAAAACAACCTCTCTAAGCATTGTGAACTCTCAAAACTGTGATTGGGGTGGAAAAATACACAAAATTAAAAAATTAATAAAACCAGAATGATATACATACATCTTAAGGCAAATACGTTTTTAATTCTGTATTGATAGGAAAAGTATAAATGGAAGGGTGGAAGGATGCAACAGAGTATTTTACTGGAACTGCTATATTCTATATCTTAGACAAATGGTATTTCCATCCTTTGATTAGGGAAGATAGGTAGAGTTATGTTGACACTTGCAGTAGCAGGAAATTTGGATGACAAGTCTTCCTTTCTCCGAACTTGCTCTGCTTGGCCCCAGTAGAGGTCTGACATCAAGGTTCCCAGTGGGGAAAGATGACTTCCAGTAGCATCCAGAGGCTCACCATCATGGGCAGGTACTGCTCAAGAAGATGATTTGTCTAGTATTAGTGTGCCATTGGTGGTGTTATTGCCATGGATGCTTTGCTGTTGGAAGGCTGCTGATATGTTGGAAAGCTTAGAGGATTATAGATGTTTCTGCAAATTATATTTGAGAAGAACTATATGGGATACATATGGCAATTTTTCTCTTGTCTCTTGTTGATTAACTGGTGATGAAGTCAAGCAGTTAGAAAAGATTTACAGTGCCAGGATTCTTAGAGATTCTGGGAAGTTTGTTTATAATGAGCATAAAAACATTTTGATAGTAGGGAGCACAAGTGGATTTGTGAGATAAATTTAGAGAACTTTGAATAGTGTAGAGTGGCTGATTTATGACAAGATTATATTTGTGTATTCTAGCAATAACCACTTTGCGTAGTCATTTTGTTGAATTTATTTCAGTGGTGCAAGAAAAAGAAATATTAAATTTCTTTTTTATCTTGATATATTTTCAGATTGTAACACTGTTTTCCTTCCCTCTTCAAGGTATCTAGCAACCTTTACATAAAAAACGTTGACATTTTGAAACATAAATATTTTGTTTATAAAATGGAAATAGCACCTCATTCAGCTTATGATCATGATATAATTATAACAGTTGATATAATTGCTAGAATAGTCTAAAATTCCTCCAGTGTAATACAGCCTTTATTGGAATTTGTGTGGATGAAAACAAATAGCTTTCCTCTGGAATTATATAACAGAAGACAGCACCTGGTCCCAATAACCATTGGGAGTTTTCTTTTCCTTTTTCTTACCCATGCCAAAGACTATCACTCATCCCTGACTCCCTGACCTCTTGGTCATGATTGTCAGGGAAAATCTATAGAGCAACCTTTTTATTTAAAAAAAAAAAAAAAAAAAAAGAGAATTTTTTTTTCCTAGTTTATTTCCTGCATAGCCTCAGATATAATAAGTGGTCCTCTAGTGGTTACTAAAAAGATTAAATATATGGACTTGACAGAAGGAACAAGGAAATAATTGGTTTTACAAAACCTCTGTTCCACAGATTTCAACAACAGGAGAGAAGAAAAGTTAGCTTTTCTGTCTCACAGTTGTCCACTGAGATCAGTTAGATTGCCTAATAGATAAACAGAATTAGATTAAAGTAAATGTTGGGTTCCAGTGATGATTCCTTTGCCAGCAACGCTGGTTTCCTTTCCCTGCTGAGAGTTATCATGCTCTCTGTTGGGTTATTTGAAGTATCGCTATTACCACATGCTAACCCAGCTCTGTCTAAATGATCCAGTTTAGAAAGATAGCAGAAAAGTTTAAGTGATTGAACTTTTGGATGGAGAATGCCACCAAGCAGTTTTGGGTCAAAATGTGCCTGCATAAACAGAGCATGAAGGGAGAAGGAAAATCATTTATGCAGTCAGTGGTGTTGGAAGAACTCTTGAGATGGATTTGTCCCCAGTGGAGTACGGGATGAAATCTTGGCCCCATCTGCCATCATTCCCCACACTCCCTTCATTTGTATTTCATTGTCTGTGCCAGGCCCTGGGTGGCTCCTGTCCTGCTACCAACCTGACCTAAAGCCAGTGTTATTGCTCTAACCGAGCCCTTCATGCTTGAGCTGAAAAACTTGACAAGTGCTGGGCTTCAGGCCACTGGTGTAGGTACCTCAGGTCTTCCATTTCCCAGGATGGTGGCGACTGGTGCCCTCTGCAGGGCTGCAGAGCCCCCCACTCACCTGGTCACTAAAATCATCTTTAGGAGGCGGACAGATGAATGGCCACAGGGGCCACCTGAGGCATATGGTGGAGAGCAGGACAGGGTAGTCAGGCTGATGTGCCCTGGGGAAGGAACCACTGGAGGGAGTGTGATGTTGGAACTGATGATGTGGTTGAGAGGTCTGAGGGGTATTGCATGTATACATGTTGTACATTGGTTTGTCTGTGGGTGCAGGCAATAACGATTAACAGAGCTGAAAGAAAAATCTGTGTTAAGATTGTCATGGTCTTGAAATATAAGCTTATGAAGGATATATGTTCCAGCAGTTCTTAAATGCGTCTTTCAGTGTGGTGAGGGGTGCAATGTATTGGACAGAAATGGCAGAGTGGGTGGCAGGCAGCTGCACGGTTAAGTGCATGAGGAGGCAAGGAGCTGCTCTGTGCCAGTCCCACCATGGCTCAGAAACTGGTGCAAACACACTGTTGCCTGTCAAAACTTCAGCCAGTCAGTAAGCACATGGTGCACCCACTCAGATGTGCTGGAGTCAGACTGGTGGCAGGAGACTTGTGCAGAGACAGGTTCCAAGTGGGACATGTAAGTTAGATAATCTGGAAGATGCTCTTGGAGGTGCATGAAGAAAGAAATTTCAGGCTTATACAAGATAATCCCCAGGTATGTGAGGGAGAAACCAAATGTCTTGAGAATAGAGGAACTGGAGGGAGGCATCCAGGGGACCCAGCAGCCCTACTCCTGGGATGCATGAAGCATAGCTGGAGCCACTATGCTGACCTAATTGTCTCTCCTCCCAGACTGAGATGTCTTTCCTGGGGGATGTGGTGGTCATGTGATTTATAAAACTCTGCATACATCTGTGTTTAAAGTGCTTTGGAATCTGAGTGTTTATTTTTGTCTTTAGGCAGACTCTTGTGAAAAGTCAACAATTACATCGTCTTGGTTGAGGCTCTTCAAACTTTGGACATCCAGTAGGAACAAAGTTCCAGTTGTCTCAGGAATTGATGTATTCTATAGTTCAAGTAGTTCTTAGAACTTGTGGTTGCTCTTTCTTAAAAGAATGTGTACCATTTAACCGGTAGATTGTTTACAAACATAGGTATATCCAAGTTTATGTACATTGTAAACAGAAGATGCCAGTACTTCTACAGATCTTATCTTAAAGATGTGTTGTATTGCTTGCAAAATTGAATGGTGTATTTGTCTATGGTATATTGTTGGCTATCTATTGGAAGAGAAATGCCATGAAAACATTTGTCAAGAATAATTAGGCAAAAAAAAAATGGGTCTATATCAAGGAGTATAAAAAGTGCCTGTGAGTTTTTACTTTGCAGGAAAAATTGTCTGTGCATGTCAGTTTGTACAAATGGTGTTATACACACTGTGCAGTGCTTGAAAGATAACAATTTGATTAATACAAAAAGATAAACAAGCATGGACCTTGGATTTTTGTTGCAGGCTTTGGCTTTTGAGTGTAGCTGACTGGCAAGATTTCATTTATAGTCCTCCAAGGACAGGAAATGCCAACACTGTGACAGAAGATGCTACCAAAAAGATGTTCCTAATATTAATACAATCAGATAGCTTTTTATAACTGAATAGTCTACGTAACTTAGTGGTTGCATTTTTTTTGTTGTTGTTGTATTTATTTTTCAAGGTGTATGTTTTAAATTGTTCTACAAATTAATCTAAATTCTTTTTGTGTTCTAGGTAAGGAAATACCAGGTTTCTCACTATAATCAGACTGCACCAAGGTAACAGATTTCAGGTATCTGAAGCCTATGGGATTATAACTGTGTGTGCATGTATGTGGACATCAGGTTCTCTTGCTTATGAAAAAGTTTGAGTAATAGTTTTGATTTCCAAAGGAAAAGTAGCTTTCTGTACCTATAAAAAAATGTTGGAGATGTGATAGAAATAATTATGTTCTGTGCTACAGTGTCTTTAGTTATGTTCTACTTTCATATGTTAAAACTACTTAATCCATGTCGTCATGATACTGGGTGTGTTATATATGTCTGTATGTTTGCAAAGTAAAAATAAGGAAACCATATGGTGACTTCGTAATCTTCTCTGAAGATAGGTTTACTACAGTCTGAATTTCCAATCTATTATAGTGAATACAAAATCTCAAAAGTTGCTGCTAATCTATTAGAATAAAAGTAATATTTACTACTCTTTTAGCTAGCATATAAATGCTGGTTTTAGAAGAAAACCTGGATTTGGGTATCTTAATGTAAAATATTTGTGTGAACAAGCAAAAGTGCCTTCCTCACCTCAAACATTTTTTATTCTTCAGTGTAGTTAAACTTAAAAAAAAAAAAATCCCATGCTGAGAGTTACATAACAGTTTGAAACAGGAACAGGGAAAACAAAGAACACTGTATGAACTAATGTACTCAAGCATCCAAAATACCTGTTATCACCATAAGTAATGATGATCTACTAGCTCTCAAAAAAAAGGACTCAAAATAGATGCATGATTCAGTCTTGCTTTCTTAGGTAACACTTAGGTAACAAAAGCTTTCTGTGATGATTGTGGTAATCAGACAAAGCTTAAGCGTTTAGGTGCTAAAACAGTTCTTCATCTAGCTGTTACATTTTCCTTTATTTACAAATTGATATGGAATATGAATAAAATTTTGAACAAGTTATTTTCCTTTTACATCATTGTTGTTAGTATTTATGGATATGACTCCTGTAAATTGTATTTTGAACAGACAATTTGAACCTTGTTTAAGAACCTGGTTATTGAAGTAAGATACAATGAGTTCTTTGTGGTTCAGCAGTGGTTTCAGCCAATATTCATTGGTAGAATGTCGCAGCTTTCTAAGACTTTCCTGGAAAACTAATTAAAATTAATACCCATTTTTCACAGTTTTGCAGTCTTCAGAATAGTTACTTAGCAGTAAGAGTAATATGTACCATCCTGAAAACAATCGGAATATTTTTTTGAAAGTTTTTCTTTCTTTGGTTGCATCCTATCTTTAAAATACAACTTTAAAAAGAATGGTAGTGCTGATGTATCCCTGATAATTGCTGAAATATGAGTACGATGTTGAGATTCCATATTTGTTGCTAGTATCTAAACTGTTGGATGCTGGGAAACTTAAAATCCTACAGCTACACAAAGGCAAGTAAACAGTGTCTACCAGTAAAGGATTTATGGAGTGATGTGATGAATCTAAATGGCTTTCTGAAGGCATGTTTTGGTGAGGTGTCCGGTGATCTCAAGATTACATAGCTAAAGTAGAAATCACCCAGCAGTCTTTCATGAAGAAAATCGGGATGGGTTTCTCTTTTCTTGTCCAGATGCATTTTTATTTCCTTGTCAGTGTCATTAGATCAGCATAAGATTGATGGTTACTTGATATAGTAACATCTGTTGGTCTGTGATGTACTTCCAGCAGATGCTCTTACTTTAAAAGTAATATGCTATTTGTTTTAATTTTTGAATCAAGTTACCTGTAGCAGATGAATGGTTGTACAGCTGCAGTGCAGGTTGAAAAACCACTAATTGTGTATCCCTAGTCAGACTGGTATCTGCAAATTGTGCAGAGCACAGAACTTCATTAACCTTAGTAAGGATGGCACTTGGAACACTTTTTGAATTATTTCAGAAACTGGCATACACGCATCTTCTGACTGTAGGGTAATTTGTGACTTTTTTTTCTTGTTCCTGAAGAATTACTGAAACTGAATGGACAGTTCAGTTCTTNTTAACTTTGTATACTCAGCATGCTGGTAAACAGTCAAGGATAACTATAAGACAATTGTTTTTTCATGCTTTATATAAATGCAAAATTGTATTTGAGATGAATACAGTAACATCAAGTATTTCTGTATTCAAACAGAGGTTTTAAGTAAAAATGCTGCTTTCTTTAACAAGAATATTAAAACCAAACTATTGTACATACAATGGTGTTCAATATGTTGGCACAGCAGGCATTCCGTATTGCTGGACTGGATTGTTAACAAGTCCACCTGTAAGTACCATTCATTCTTTCAAGGAACGACATCCAATTACTTAGCTTGCAAATCCTGCAAATTCCATAATTTTCTTGTCTGTGAGATCTCACTCCAGGCTTCATGTGGGGGTTTCTGTGATGCTTCTCTGTCTTATATCTATGCATTTTAAGTAATGAAGTCTAGCTTCTGAAGCTAAAATAATGGTCTACCTTACCTATATTCAGAGAGAAGTTATCAAAGTTGTGAAGAGGTATATTTCTTTGGGTTTGTTAAGATCAATAGAGGTTTCTGAACAGTTTAATTAAATATAGCTGATCATAAAGATATTGATTTGGTGCTAAATAAAGCTGCATAATGCTTAACCAAAACTTCTCTGTATAATTTTTAACAATGCCCGTTGTAGCACATGAGAGTTTCCTAGGTGATTTTAATTCAGTTCTAAGTCGTGATAGTGGTGTACACTCTGATTTGTTGAAGGAGTTACAGAGATTCCTGCTGTTTCATATTGTTTTCATGTATACATACAACATTATAATCAGCCTTTTATACGTGAGGTTACAAAAGGGCAAATTGGGATTTTCTCTCTACTTATTTTGAATGGAGGTATGGTCTTTTTGTGATTAGAAATGAGTAGGGATAAAGGATAATGCCTCCTTTCTTGCCAGCACAGTGAATAAATGAAATTTAGGACTAGAAGGAGACTTACCAGCTTAAAAGCATACTGATTTTATTTTCACTGTGAACTATCTAATGGTGTGAATTAGGAGGGAGGTGCACATAAATGCTAGCATAAAATGAAGTTGTTAAAACATATATTTGTGTTAAATATGCAGATGGAATCAAATGATGTATTATGTGAAAAACTTATTTCTGGCAACCTTTGTCTTTTGTGCTTTATTTTTTCAGAGTGTAACATCTATGTGTTGTGGGTTGTGTACATATTTCTTAAAAATCTCCAAACTAAAGACTTGCCTGCAATAGATGACCAATTAAAAAGGAAAGAAGGTTGCAAATTTCCTGTGATAACACATAGTGGAAAAATTATATATATCCTTCAAGAATATAGTTAGTAATTATGTGGGTTTAATGACTAATTACTCCCTCCCTCATAATACAGAAATCTTCTACAGATCTTGCATAAATAAAAATTACTATGATATTAAAATGAAGTTACAGTTTTCAAGGAATTCTTATGTTGTACTCTTAGATATGCTGTGGGTTTATGTGCTGTGACAGTTGGCAGTCTGAAGTGATTTATCTACTGTCTTAGATTACTGGTAAAATGACTCAAAATTCTCCTTCAGAATCCTTCCAAATGCAGTGCTGCATTGCATTGACCTTGACACGGGGCACATCGCGATCTCATGTTTTAGCTTATAAGGATAGACCGTGAAATCGTAATGCATTTACGCATGAATCAATAGCAAGATAAAGCAAAGCTCTTTTCTATAGTAATCAAATTATTCAGTAGAAAAACCAGCAAAACTACTTCACTTTTGTAATAACTAAAAAAAAAAATGTATTACTTTGCAAATAATACTATTTCAGTAGAAATAAACCTAGAAAGCTAAATGAAAACCATTTTCATAGGAATCAAACAGCAATTACTTTTGAATAGATTATTTAATAAGAAATCTTCAAAATTAAGCTGCTATTAATGCATTAAAGTAAATACAAATATGTTGCTTTCCAGTTCATAGGGTTTGAAACTGAAAAGTTCTCGTGAAGCACAGTCAACTAACTTTTGATCATCTTAAGTCATTCAGCTTTTCATCAGTGCTCTTTGTTCCCTTTGATTTGACTATTCAAAAAATCCATTGCTGTCACCCAGTCATTAAAAAAAAAAAAAGTGTGTTTTTTTTATTTTTCTGTTACTTGGTTTGAGAAAGTTCTATGTGGAAAACAATAGTAGTATACCATGATCTAATGCTCTTGCTGTGTTAAACAGCAGGCTGGCCTTTGCTCAGTGTTGTTAATTGAGTTCTGTGTACATGGCTCTGGTAATGAAAACCTGGATTTCAGATTCACCTGTGCAAGCCAAATATGTAGCTTGGGTACATGTGACGCTTGTTGCTAGCCAAAGTGAATGTCTAGCAGCACACTTTGTAATTGGTTAAAGCTAACTTGAGTTAACACTTCATAATCATTTAGCCAAGTAGATTTTGTGTTAAAGTCAACCATGTTGACTCCCTCAATCTATGTCAATAAAATAATTCACTTATTTCCATTGCTATTTATTCAGTTCCAATGATCACGGTACCTGAATTCCCTATACCTTAGAAATGAGAAATTATTTATGAGATGTTTTATTTGCTTCTATAGAAGTACTTTTGAAGTTGTGGAAGAAAAAAGAAGTACAGAAGTTAAAAATTCTGTTAGGAATCCAATAATAAGTGCTTTCTATGTGTCTGTAGGTTAAAAGAACACTCTAGTTTAAAGAATATTGAATTTTCATTTTTGTAGCTGTTCTGCAATTAGTTCATGTTAATACATCATCATCTTGGGTTTCTTCACATCACCATCAAATCTTTCGGTTGCATTCATATGCAGCTTGCAGTACAGGAGGACTTGATGGATGGGTTTGGTTTTTAACTATGAGCTGATGCTTCTTCCTAATGTATGGCGCTTAAGTTCTTGCCTAAATATAAACACAGCTCTTTAAATATAAAGACCAGCTCCTTCAAAAGACTTTTTCTTCATACATCTTCATACATACAAATGGTTACATTTGAAAGCAGGAAGTGTTGATCATAGACAGAAGATGCCAAGTTTACTGAGGGTTCCTATCATTATTTGGGACTTTCACTGCTAGATCAATGATGAATATAGCAAGTGTAACTGTTTTAGCCGTATTTTCAAACAACATTTTTCTTAACAATTATTGCTGCTCATGTGGAAGATGACTTAGAGAGTAGAATGAGTTGCAAAAAAGTGAATTAAACTCTATAGGAAACCTGGCCCATAATTTTACTTTATCCTTCATTATTCAAGTATGTATTTCCCAACCTTTTCTTCTAGGGTATTTTTACTGTTTTGGTTGAATTGGCCAAATATATCAGGCTCCAGAAAAACCTACTAGTACTCTTAGTATTGTTAGAAAAAAAAAAATGTATTGTTTGCTGTATTACAATATGCAGTAGTAAAAGGGATTTTTTTATCATTTTTTTTTCTATTGTGTTCTTCTCTAAGAGTCAGAGGAATGCTCACTGCTGAAAACTCTTTGCAAAATGCAGTCAGTTTCTTTTTTTTTTTTCGAAAATAATTCTTCAAAACAGAGTTCAGTCCTGGCATAAAATGACATACAAGGTAGGAATTATTTCTTAGAAGGAAAAAAAAGGTAAAACGTTCATTGATAATGACAAATGTTCCACATTATTGTACAAAAAAAAAAAAAAAGCAAAGAAACTTCATCCCTTGTTCCTCTTTCTTCATTATTCGTTCTTCATTGGTATTGGCAAATCTGGATGATACTGACACTGTAGCAGGCAGCGCTGACAAAGGAGTGAATGAAGGTTCTTCAATGATTTTCAGTTAATCAGTCTAATTACCTTTCACTCCATCACACTGACAATAGCAGGCTTGTGAAGGAAAACTCTCTAAGAAATATCCAGTTTCTTCTGTTCTGTTTTACGTTCTTTATGTGGGCTCTGATGCAATGGTTCACTTCAACATATACTTAGATATATAATCCTATTAGGGTAAGCCCTTGAAGTCATGGAATACTTGAGCCTGTGCTTAGGCTCAACATGTCTGATGCTCACAGAATGGACTGAGGTATGTACTAAAGAGCTTTACTGAATTGGGGTCCTGTAGAAGATACAGATTTGAAACCTTTGACTTCTGACCTTCAGTCGGTCAGTATAAGATGTCATCCTGTCTCCTCCCCTTATTGTCGCAGAGGTTCTTTGGCAGATGAGGTGGTCAGGAATGGAGCTGCCACACCTTAAATTCAGCCACTGATAATTTAAGCTTAGATTTTTACAGGAAACTTCTGGAATTACCAGAAATGATGAGGTAGCATTTTAATTCCAAGAGTATCCATTCCAAGTTGGTCCATATTTTAGTTCTTGTGACCATCACACAACAGTCGCTGACTAATAAGTATACAGGCATTTTATGGACTTTTTTTTTTTAATATAAGTCTACAACTTAACTAAGATCTCCTGTTTTAGAGGCAGCTCATATGATATTATTCTTCATTTTTTCTTCTGTGGCCCATGCTGTTCTTGCATGTGCCCAGCAGACATTTACCTATTGCATCCTTTCATCTGTATTCCTGTACAGTTTTTTTTTCCTGTGATTCTATTTAGGGATGTAAAGTTTTGATAATGGTGCAAACTGTCAGAGGGTGAAAGCTGTTCACAGCAAATACAATTGAATTTTCTGCCATCTTCAAAAGCGGGAAGAGGGATAGTATTTACAGTAAGCTGGTTATTCAACAGAATTTTGGGGAAAAAGTAAAATTAATAGATGAGTGAAATAGCCACCCTGTTTTGGAAACCAAATGATTAGTGTTCTCCTGAGTGATCTATTAGATCCATGTTTGTCCCCATATGTAAAGCCTTTGTTTTGCCCCATGTCTTTGCATTCTCTTATTTCTAAGCATGTTTGCACAGGCGCACACAGAATCCAAATAACAATAATCTGTGTAAGGAAAGTACACCAAAATACCTTAGGTTTTCTGTTTAAATAGAATATGCATCTAAATGGATTTAGGTGTAATATGCACTTTGGCAGAGTGCCATGACTTTCAGACCTAACCATAAGAATCAGCAATGAAAAATAACCAAACTGAGAGGAAGCAGATTGTGTTTTTTTGCAAGCTGAATGTGGAAGGATAGTTCAGTATAACATCTGATTTATTTTCTTTTTGAAATTCAGAATGCTGAAAAACAGTACGTTTTGTTTATCGTTAGCATCAGTCTATTTATGTTGCATCTTTTGTTCTCTGTGCTTGATTGAGTAGTGATCAGGGAAGTCCACTTTGGAATCTCTCCCCCCATCACTGTGTCACCCATCACATTGTACCCTGCACATCCATCCTCAACAATCATGGTATTTCCCTTTAGAAAATAAGGTTGTTGCCAGATCCATGGTTACCTTAGAGCTCTGCAAGCAGTGCTTGTTCCTGTGCCTGACTGTTTCATGAACTGGTTTCTCTGAGATCCAGTCTCCCATGACTGTCCCACTCCGTGTGGCATAGACTACCCTTAGCCTTTTCTCAGAGACTCCCAAATACCCATTTCTCTTTTTTTTTTTTTTTTTTTTTTTTTCCACTGCTTGGCTTCCTTGGTGTAGAAAATGAACCTCTGCCAAGACCCAGAGGACCTGCCAAATTGCAGCTGTCTTAGAAGAGGGAGTGAGCCTCTGGGAACAGTGGGAGACATGAGTGTGCAAGTTCATCCAAAGAAAAAATGTTCTTTGTCAAGAGCTATAGTTTATCCAGGATGCAGTTATACACATGACAGTATGATAATTTGCTCTGTCATGCACACTTGCATTAGTCCGCCTTGCTGTTGTCCCTCAGGGTGCTGCACAAAATGTTAATAAGCTTTTCCAGTTAAAAGCTTCAGAGAGGAAAAAATTCTAGTTTAATTAGTATATTGAATTAAGTGACTTTACATTTGCAAGGACTCTTAATTCAATATAAAATCATAAACCCCATTTACCGTACATTTGTATATATTTTTTACAAAAATTTCTGGCAGGTTTTCAAATGCTGCTGTTCCTGCCTACAGTGCATACCATAAACAATGCACAAGGCTGATGTCCTATTTAGTGTTAATTGGCACAGCTCAAGTGAAGCTAAAGAATGAGTGGCAGTACCAGGTATGGCCAAACAGTACTAACAAAGCAGCTTCAAATGATCTGCATAAAGAAGGGTTGCAGAACTTGTTTTACTGTGCGCTCAGTGCAGTATTGCTATTGCTTTAAACTTTTCATTTAAAATTAAGTTGGGTAGTATGAGCTTCAGGTTCAGTACACAGAAATACAGCTCCTTGCCTTATTTCTCTGAAAGTGTACATGGGATTTTTCTGATGCTTCTTTATTGTATGTCATTCAATGAAAAATGTGAGGGTTGCTTGCTCTGAATCTATAAAGCTGCAGTGTTGTGCTGGGAAACTATCTGTGCATCTTGTAGTGTTTATTAGCTGAGATTATTACCCATGAATTATGATTTCTTAAAATATAGGATGAGCATATATTAAGATGAAATCTGGGAAACAATTCTGAGAGTTTTTAAAGGCCTTAGATCATTCTTGTTTGCAGATAAGTAATTCAGAAGCAATTAGCTTACATATCTCAACTTGCCATTTGAGTACCTGGTGGCAAAGAGCCTGTGGCCAAGCATTTCTTCGCCAAAGATAACCCTTTTTTTTTTTTTAAAAAAAAAAAAAGGTACGTAAAACTCCCTTAATTTGTTGTTTCTCTTTAATAGAAAATACTATGTATCCTGAATACAATAGTAGAAATATCTTGTATT
Source organism: Alectura lathami (assembly GCA_013399715.1). Taxonomy (NCBI): domain Eukaryota; kingdom Metazoa; phylum Chordata; class Aves; order Galliformes; family Megapodiidae; genus Alectura; species Alectura lathami. The sequence goes on along the minus strand of VXAV01010102.1, from coordinate 261,065 downwards.
TATAGACACATTACTTTGTTTCTGTCAGAGACTTTACTGGAGACATTTTTTCATTATTCAAAGGAACATTAGACTTGGCGAAGACTTCAGGGGATAGCTTTATTTTTTTGTTTGTTTGTTTGACCAAAAAGCTTGGTTTGGCTCTAACAGAGGCCAGTGTTCTTGTCATTCTTGTTTCCTGGCTTGTTCATTGCTATGCTGCTTTACATCTGACCTGAGGAGCACACTTCCATTTCTGGAAGTACCGAAAAAGTCAACTACTATAAGTACAGTCTTTAATGTATTTTATGTCCCAGCTTTTGGCAATAGAGTTTTTGCAGTTTACAAGGAAAAGAGGTTGTATACATTGCTCCTTTTACTGTCACTTTATTTTCTCAGTTATGAAGTAGATGCATACATACCCGTGTGCACATGCAGAAGTGCACAGAGAATTGTTCATCTGTATTTTGGTTGGGTTGTGTTTGCTTCTTTTACAAATACTGCCCTGAACCTTAAAAAAATAATAATAATAAAAAAAAAAACCTGCATTTTTAGAAGAAGTTGGGCCCTCAGTCCAGCTCTGAAGTGTGCATGCAAATTCAAGAAGTCCTTTTGTGGCCCTGCTGAATGCTTTGATTTTATATAACATTCAGCTCTCATCTATTAAGTCATTTATTTGTGTGTTAAGGCTGGCACCAGGTACTAATGAAAAAAGCAAACATAAAGTGAGCAATCAAAGAAACATGGATGTGTGTAGCTGAAGCAGAAACTTTGTTCTCTGGAAAAATGATATGACTTTGTAATAGTAAATTTAGCTTGTCTGAGTAAAACAAAGTGAGTCCTGTAGTGAAAAGTCCTCTAATGGTAATGAATGTTGTTTGCTCTTGAGGGTTCTTTGTGTTTCATTGCTGCTCTAACTACTTGCTGAAGTATCTAGAATAGGTGGTACTTAGAAACACTCTGTGTGCAGAGAGTACACATCAGTACACGTCTGTTACTTTGGGAAAGGAGGGGAAGAGGAAAACATGCCCTTGCTTAATAAGGATGAGTACATCATTTTCTCAGTGAGTCTTTCCCATTGAAGAAAGTGTTGGAGGCTGAGCTGTGCAGACCTTGACAGGTTATGTATCCCCTCAGCTCCAATTTAATGGAAAAGAGCTCTAGCAATATTTTGGTGTGAGAAACCTTACAGAAAAGAGGTGTCAAAGGCAGAAACCGTCAGCCACTGTACCCTGTCGGTAGTTTGTTTTTTGTTTTTAATCTCGTCTGCATATCAAGTGCCAATTCAGTGCTTCATCATTCCCCTTGCTGCATGCTACTGACCTACAGGGTCTGCTTCAGTCCTGGTATGGATCCATCAGTCATGGGGTGGATTGCTGACTGTACTGCAGGAGGTTAAAATGTTTCCCAGTATTCATTGTTAGGATGAGAGAATGGAAGCAGAGGAAGTTTAAGGTAACATATATTAGTGGAGGATTTCACTCAGAGGGGTATTTTAATTTAAATACCTCTATTAAGTGTTTAATAGAGTTGTAGCTACCATCCCTGCTGTGCTGACATGTAGCTATTTTTTCTCTCCTTGTCCTTACTCTACATTCACCTCTTTTTACCAGGTATCCTTCCTTAGGATTAAGAGTGATACACTGGAATTGCTGCATGTCTCTAGTAGGAAATAAAATCATAATAAGAGAGATCTTTGTTTTCATAAGGGTGCACATGGAATAGTGATGCTTAAAAATTAAATAATTTGAAGTCTTCAGGGACAGCTCTGTAAGAGCAGACACGATGCATGGTTGTGATTACTTGTAGGGATAGGATGGAGGTAGACACAAACAAAGAAGGAATGTTTCTCCTAATTCCCTGAAGCTGGAACCAGTCATTCCTCATTGAAAAGAAACCTGAAAAGAAATTGAGCTTTGCTGTAGAAAATCAAGCTGAAATAACAGGCACTGCATAAAATGACACTTGGGGATAACTGAGATTATATGAAAACTTAGAGGCAGATGTCAACAGAAGGATGCAATTTTTATAAAAGAAGTAGCAAAGAATCTAGTAAAGAAGCCTAACAGTGTCACAGAAGTACTTGTAATTTTGTTTTAAGGAAGTTAAAAGAACTATACAAATTAGTGTTTTCTGGTAGGTTCATGCTTTCTCAAGGCCAAATTTTTACTGTGGTCGGAAAAGAGATTCATGTATCCTTTGTAAATAGCAGTAATTGCTGTATCAAAGACATACTGACTATGAAGTCCTTAGTTTCTGCTCTAAACAGAAACTGTGCATAGGACCCCAAGTATTAACTGTCAATCTGGCTCAAATGGATGAGCAAATTGCTCAGTGTAGGACCCTCATGTCAGGATTAATTTTAACGGTTGAAAAATCCCATGCCTGTGTGTGTACATCCATACATCTATGCTTATATGTACACCCATAAAGTAGCCTTACAAAGCAGTTTTGTATTGGAGACTGATTTTGGTCCTGTTTGTGTAACCATTCATGAGAGAGCATCTGTTACTGTTTGCAGTAGTGGTTATGTTGAGAAACAAGTTGGAATCCAGACATCTTTCCTAATTTATGCAGCCATATTCTGGACAGTTACAGGTGTCTAGCTGACAGAGGGAATTCTAAGTAGTTTGCTCCGCCACTGGCCCAGGTATGCTCAATGGTGAGTCATGACCAAGTAGATTACAGAATGGATTTAAGGGTTTACTTGATGTTTTAGAGTCCTCTGCCTTGCTGTTTGACACAGGATCTCAGATGGGTATTTCTGAGGAGAATATATTCTTGCTCTAAGTATGGTAAATCCTCATACTGCTAACCCAGTGGTGTCCCTGGCACACTGAGAAATAGGTGCTACAAGCTAAAGTCCTCTTCTGCCACCAGGAGGGAAGTGAGGGCTGATCCTTTACGAAGTAAAAGGTTGGTGAGGCAACATGTGACATTGACTCAGCCCTGTGTTCTAAGCAGCTCCTTAGCATAGCGTACACAGTGAGTAGTTGTGGTTTAAACCCTCAGTATCTCACAACAGTAGCCCACTTTCCCCTCCCCCTCTGGAGAGCAAGCTTGAGGCTGCCAGCGTGAGGCCAGTATCAGCGGGGGGAGGAGGGAAGTGAGAGGAAAATAGAAGGTAGAACGTGAGAGTTAGTATAAATAACTTTACCACTATAGTAAATTTTGTTTGTAAAGGATTTGGAGTAGAACAATTAACTTACAGCAAAAGGCAAGTTCTCACCCATGCGCCAGCCTGACCCCCGAGTGCCAGCACCTGCCCCACTGGGCGGCCCCGTGCCAGCCTGATGCAGCTCCACAGACTGCGGCTTTTCCCCCTTGGCCCCCTCCCCTTTTCCCAGACAGCAGGGTGCTGTGATGTATATGCTATGGAATATTCCGTTTTTCCTTAACTCTGTTTTCAACCATGACAATATCCGCCCCTTATTCCATACCATTTACATCATGTTCAAACTTAATCATTTCTATACCTACAAGTAACACTAATCCCCCTGAAGTTATATACATATATATGCTGTAAATCCCAGCTCAGCTCATTATGCTCCCGCCCATAGTAACAGCCCATTGTATTGTTCCACTTTCCCAGAGGCTGAGACATGGTAGGGGATATGATATATTGTTGTGGTTGAAAACAAAGTCAAGGGAAAACGGAGTATTCCATAGCATATACATCACGGCACCCTGCTCTCTGGGAAAAGCTGCCGTTTGCGGAGCTGCGCCGGGCTGGCGTGGGGCCGCACGATGCAGGCAGCTCCTGGTGCTGGAGGTCCTGTCTCGGGCTGGCGCGGGGGGGCGGGTCCGGAGGGCGGCACGGTCGGCTCTGGCTCGGGTTGTCACGCTGGTGTATCGGTGAGAGCTTGCCTTTTGCAGTAAGTAAACTGTTCTACTCCACATCCTTTACAAACAAAGTTTTCCTACCTTTAGTAAAGTTAGTTATACTTAGTCTCAAGTTCTACCTTTTATTTTCCTCTCACTTTCCCTCTTTTCCCCCTGCTGATGACTGGCCACCGGCAGCCGCCAGCAGCCTCGAGCTTGCTCTCCAGAGGGGGAGGGGAAGGCGAGCTACTGTTGTTTAACCCACAACACGTCTATACACATATATATGTTTACTGTTTTTGTCTCAACTCCATATTTCTGTCCTATTCCCTTCCTCAGTGGCTAAAAGCCTACCTTACCCAAATGTGAGTTACACAGCAGGATTAGTTTCCTGATCAAAAAAAAAAAACTTTCTCACTCTGAATAGAAGCTCAAACACCTAAAGAAAACGGCATTTTGAAGTCACAACTTACCTTCCCAACTCACCCTCCACTGAACGCTAGCACTTTCCCTTCCCGATTTAACTTTGGAGCTCCACCTACGCCGGGGGAGTTTCCGGCCATACCCAATTAGAGGGAAGAATCTCCCACTGCCTTACACTGATGTTACTGAACTTAAAGACCTAATGTCTGAAAGTGCCGTCCAAGACAGAGATTCTTTTGCTGATTAAACTATACCATGGGGTAGTTGCATGGTTTCTATCGTAGCCATCTGTTCAAGCTCCTCTCCTGGAGTTATTGGGGTATTCTACACACATACAAGGGCAAGATGCTTTAAAACATTGAGAACATTATAGGTCCTTCTTTAAAAACTAACCAGTGAACTTTTTGGCCTATCTTAACACCGGTTTTTATTTTCAGTTCTGTCTGGCACGGAAAGGATAACCAAAGTATGGGATAACAGTGCCCAACTATTTCAAAATACAGTTTGCCAGTAACAAATTTACATAGTGACAACTTAGTATAAAAAGTAGATGAGCAGTTCATGCAGCAATTAACCCCATGTGTTAAGGCAATAGTGTTAATTTTCCAATTTGAGTGTACAAGGCTAATACTCAGAGGTGACATAAACCATGATTTCCCTACCCTGTTTCTGTGACACGTAGCTGCTTCAGCTTTGCTATCTATGTCAGGTGAAATGACCACAACAGGGAGTGCATGTGACCAAACAGAAAGGTGGCACAGCAGGCGATCAGGTTCTCACTGCTAGTGTAGACTCACATATGATATTTGGCATTATTTATTCCCTGCATCAAATGTTAACACAACTAATCTGAGAAACTGTCCATAGAACTCATACTGTTGTCAAAACTGTGTTTATCGTCTAAAGCCTTGGCTGTACCAATATACCCATGTAGCATCTCAAGAAGGGGAATCTCAGGAAAAAGATCTCTAGCTAAATGTCTTGAGAAAATCCCCCAAAAACTGTTACTTTCTGTTTTCCTCACATTTCCGGTTTTGTTATAGTCTGGCAATTGCTGTCAATCTCTTCCGGAGGATGCAGTTTCACTGGAGTCTTCTTGGAAATCTGTAATTTATGCGCTTCAAAGGTTGATGGTATCAGCAAAACACAACTGTATGGTCCTTCTTCATACTTTGCCTAATCCTAACGCTCTCTCAGGTTTATTGTTGGCTGATGTGGTTGCCAAGCCGCTCTCCATCATATTTGAAATGCTGTGGCTGGCAGGCGAGGTCCCCAGTGACTGGAAAGAGGGAAACATCACTCCCATTTTTAAGAAAGGGAGAAAGGAAAACCCAGGGAACTACAGGCCAGTGAGCCTCACGTCTGTGCTTGGAAAGATCATGGAGCAGATCCTCCTGGAGGAGATGCTAAGGCACATGCGAGATGAGGAGGAGATCCGAGACAGCCAGCACGGCTTCACCAAGGGCAGGTCGTGCCTGACCAATCTGGTGGCCTTCTGTGATGGAGTGACGGCATCGGTGGACCAAGGGAGGGCGACGGATGTCGTCTACCTGGACTTGTGCAAGGCCTTTGACACGGTCCCGCACCATATCCTTATCTCTAAACTGGAGAGATGTGGATTTGATGGGTGGACTGTTCGCTGGATAAAGAACTGGCTGGAGGGTCGCAGCCAAAGGGTTGTAGTCAATGGCTCTACGTCCAGGTGGAGGCCGGTCACGAGCGGTGTCCCCCAGGGGTCCGTCTTGGGACCGGTGCTCTTCAACATCTTTATTGACGACTTAGACTGTGGGATCGAGTGCACCCTCAGCAAGTTTGCTGATGACACCAAGCTGAGTGGTGCAGTTGATACCCCTGAAGGAAGGGATGCCATCCAGAGGGACCTGGACAGGCTGGAAAAGTGGGCCCACGAGAACCTGATGAGGTTCAACAAGGCCAAGTGCAAGGTGTTGCACTTGGGTCGGGGCAATCCCAGGTGTGTGTACACACTGGGAGAAGGACTCCTTGAGAGCAGCCCTGCGGAGAAGGACTTGGGCATTGTGATTGACGAAAAGCTGGCCATGAGCCGGCAGTGCGCTCTTGCAGCCAGGAAGGCCAATGGCATCCTGGGCTGCATCAAGAGAGGGGTGGCCAGCAGGGAGAGGGAGGTGATCGTCCCCCTCTACTCTGCCCTTGGAAGGCCTCACCTGGAGTGCTGTGTCCAGGCCTGGGGCCCCCAGTACAGAGGGGATGTGGAGCTGTTGGAGCGGGTCCAGAGGAGGGCCACCAAAATGATCAGAGGGCTGGAGCACCTCTCCTATGAGGAAAGGTTGAGGGAGTTGGGATTGTTTAGCTTGGAAAAGAGATGGCTCTGGGGAGACCTCACTGCAGCCTTCCAATACTTGAAAGGAGCTTACAGGCAGGAGGGGGACAGAATTTTTGCACGTGTGGATGATGGTAGGACAAGGGGGAATGGGCTAAAAGTGAAAGAGGGGAGGTTTAGGTTGGACATCAGGAAGAAATTCTTCCCTGAGAGAGTGGTGAGGCGCTGGAACAGGCTGCCCAGAGAAGTTGTGGCTGCCCCATCCCTGGCTGTGTTCAAGGCCAGGCTGGATGGGTTCCTGGGCAGTTTGATCTAGTGAGCTAGTGGCTGGCAGCCCTGTCCATGGCAGGGGGGTTGGAACTAGATGATCTCTGAGGTCCCTTCCAACCCAAGCCATTCTATGATTCTATGATTCTATGATTCTATGATTATCATTTAGTGAATAAAGCACAGCATTAAATGTATGTTTCTGTACTGCTTCCATGTTAAACCAAGTTACCACTGTCCAGAAATCTCACAAGTATGGATTGGAAGCATTCTCCATACCTGTCTGTGATGGCAGCACTGAATCAAGATTAATCTGTTCCTGCTTTTGATGTCTCTGATATCAGCAATTACGTGAGTGTAAGAGCTGGTTCAGGAGCAGTGATCAGAGAAAAGCATGTCTGTAACCGTTGTATTCCTCATTCTTTCTGCAGTCTCAAATGCTGCCAAGGGCAGCAGGAGGGCCTGATGGTCAAGAAAGGGTGGGGGGAAGAGGTCTCTCATTTGAGGCACAGCGATGGGAGGTCAAGCAAATCCTTCTAATGCTTTTTGGATCTGCTGAACATGGTCACATCCGATTTCAACTGTTGTTCTCCTTCCACACATTCCTGTTTGCCAGGAGTTTTTCCCTTGTTGTCTTTCTGTTTTGCTTTCAGCATGGCCTTTCACAATGTAATCTCTAAAGCTCCATTGACATCAGTATCTACTGCCTGTGAGATTACTTTATAACTTGACTTGTTCTGTAATCCTCTAAAGTAGAAAAAAAATGAATTTCTTTCTAAAACATCTGGTAAGCCACACCTGTGAGCATTCAGGCAGCTGGCATGAAGCCCAGGTACTACTTAAATGATCTTGGGTTGGGCACAGGCAGATTTTAAATAATACACATACGGTGCCCCACCCAGCATGTCAAGTTCCCACTGACTCTGTGGACACATTTCATGGCGATGCAGTTTAGAGAAGTCCAAAGACTTCTCTAAATGTACCTGCCTGTGATGCTTACCAACCACAAGGCAGCTGGCTTGGGGCACCATACCTGATTCCAGCTTCTAGCAGTTCCTTCTCAGAGGTGAGGACAGGGTATACAGCTAAATGACACTGGAGAATTAAGCAAGGATATTAGTAGGATTCTCCTTGTGCTTCCAGCCAAGCTCTTAAAGCGAAGCACAGCTGCACTGTGACAAAAAACTAGAGTCTACGTGAATAGACCGAGCCGTGTGCCACAGGACCCCAGACCTGATGACCTGCCATGCTGTTACCCTCCAGTGACCACTCTAGTCTTGCCCTGGAAGCATTGCTGAGCACCCAAGTACGACGTCAGCCGAGCCTGCGTTCGCCTCCTGCACATCCCTGCAGGCTGGTTGGCACTTACCCAGACCACCAGCACAGAAAGCCTGAGGACAGGAATCTTAATCCTGATTTACACCTGTTGTGCTGCTGGCAAGGAGAGTTTAAATGGAGGGACAGAGGCAAGATTTGTGGAGGTAAACCAAGAGGCCAGCACACAGACCCCAGCACCTGCTTGTGCCTCTTGTTGCAGCAAACGTTTCCTAGCACAGCCTTGACGTGAGCCAACTAGCTCTGCCCCACGAGGTGCCCAGGCACCGCGGGTGGGTGAGCATGGGCCAGGTGTCACTGCCAATAACTAGTTCACAGGTGGCCACCCCGTGGGAGAATAGGGTGGGTTGTACAGACATGAGCTTCAATAAAAGAACACTTGAAACTGAAAATATTTTAAACCAGTTCTTACCCTGTAAGACTTTTTTTTTTTTTGGTCATTGTTTTTATAAAAGCAGATCTATTTACACTTCTTATATAAGGGGAATTAGATATTATTGAACACAAGTCCATTTCTACTTTTATAAAAGTTTTGTTTTTACTGAATGTAGTGTTGTCTGGAGTTCATCAGAATTCTTATAAGACTCAGTATCCTTAATACAAACTTCAATCTTCATTTCTCCTTAAAGGGAACTATTCTCTCCTTCCCTTAGACTCTCTTACACATATTTTTTACATCAGCATAAACAGATTAAATGAAATGAAGGTAATGACACATTATTTATACATTCTAGAATGATTTGCCTTTTAAGATACTCTTAAACTACTACCTCTGCATTTACTTTTCTTGCAAATACATCTAACAGTTTATGAAATGTAACCTGGCTTGCTCTCCATTGATGTGAAAACATGAGTTTTATTTGTCTGGCTGCATGTACAAGATCATGCAAATCTAGAGGAACAAAAATCAAGGACAGTTCAGATTGGAAAAGGGGCTGAGAAATGACAGCAGATCTTGAAAATTCTGTGTATTAATGCTACAGCTTCTTCGTCTGGTGGTGGCTTTTTTCGGCTCTCAAGCTGGAGGAACTTCTTAATTGTGGTAATGTTGCTTACTCTTGCTTTAAAGCCTAAAAATAAAAGCAATACATCCTCTAAGAATAGGGGTGGGAAAAGTTCTAATGACAAGCCAAGGTGAGCTTGTAGAATCTACCTCACCAGAAGGTCCTTCAAACTGATGATGAGGGAGGAAGCAGTTTCCTACAAGTAGATGATATGACCTCAGAGAAAGGTAGGCACAAGTCAGGTGGTACAAATCTACACAGCAAGATACAAAACTCTGGAATTGTCAGTGCTGGGATAATCTGCCTCTCACAATTGACTATCTCAGAGCTACAGAGCTGCTTTAGCCCTGAAAGTTCAATATCTCTTCAAGATTTCATAGCATCAATTCATAGAATCAGAGAATCACAGAATTGTCTGAGTTGGAAGGGACCTTTAAAGGCCATCTGGTCCAACTCCCCTGCAGTGAACAGGGACACCTACAGCTGGATCAGGTTGCCCAGAGCCCTGTCCAGCCTGACCTTGAAGGTCTCCAGGGACGGGGCATCCACCACCTCTCTGGGCAACCTGTTCCAGTGCTTCACCACCCTTACTGTAAAAATCTTTTTTCTTATATCCAGTCTAAATCTCCCCTCTCTGAGTTTGAAACCATTTCCCCTAGTCCTATCACAACAGACCTTGCTAAAGAGTCTGTCCCCTTCTTTCTTGTAGCCCCCAATTATTATACCCTTAATTTCACTTTCATCCTTTCAGGTTCCTGACCTCAGCAGCATACTCCAACAATGATTTCCACAGACTTAGTATGAAACGGTTGCCTTTTATTGTATTTTGCTGCTTTGATCCCATTAAGTGTCTTATTACACTTCTGTTATAAGACAGGGGAGATTGAAGCCCCTCTCCCTCTCTTACTGGGGCCACAAGCATAAAAATATTTTATCTGATGGTTTTCTTAAACACCTTGGACAAAAATTTACTTCTCACATGTGTTTCTCAGCTCTGCGTTTTCATGTTATATTCTTTGTATTTTACTTTGTTGGCTGTATTTCCTAATCCTCTCTTGATTACTTCTGCATTCTAGAGGATTGCAAGAAAGTGCCAAGCATTTTCACTTCTCTTCCACAAAGCTTGGAATTAATCCAACTGTATTACCATTTGATTTAATTACCTGCAGCAAAGAAAACTCAGAGAGAATGTGGACACTTTCTCTTCTACCATCAGGATGGTTTCTGATTTCTGCCCAGGCAAGCTGCATTCCAGCTAGGAATTTCCCCTTTATAATCTTTTAAAATCTACAGGAAGTGAGAGAAAATTGCATACATACCAGCATATTCTAGTCTCAACTGAAAGACTATTAAAAGACCTTGTAAGGTGTATGTTGTGTGTAAACAGGAAAAAACCTGGTTGTTTTGGAAATGAACAGTATGAGTGAAATTCCTCTCCTTTGTCTTCAGACAATGTATGTACTGAAGGCAAGATTACATTTCCAGAAGGAAGTAGGAGTGAGCACCTTGCACTCACCTCTGGAACAGAAGATACCTGGCACTGAGGCTAGCCACTGCCTGGGGCTGGGAAATTCCTACCTTCCTGTGCAGCTAATGAAGGGTCTCAACACAGAGTGTGATTCAGGATTCACTTCTGCTCCTCTCTGCTGCAAAGAGGTATGAGGTGTTGGTAGGTTTGATTCAGTCCACAGTCTCTCAGATTCTGACCACACAGTAACAATGTGTTGTTTGCTACCAAACGTGCCAGCAAAAGGAGGTACTTACAAGAGACATCTTCAATCCAGGTCACTGGTGAAAGCTCTCCATCCAGTAGGACTGTTAGATCAGACTGTCAGCTGGAAGGCTTGCTTGTGTTTCAAAACAGGAAAATGGGCATCCATCTCTTCTTCATTTTGTGACTCAGAGGACGCAGGCTGTCACCTTCTGCCTGGCCACTTCAGAGACTTGGTACAATACGTGTAAGAAAGTGACCTACTCCTCAGTACTGATGGACATGAAAAAATTGTAACTAGCTTGATTCAAAGGGGAAAGGATTTCTAAGAGTTGAAAAACTATTGAGTCTTCTCAGTATTGCTTAAAAACGGAGCTGATGGAGATATTTGTGAACTAAACAAACATTTCAGGTTTATTTCTGCACCCATGGTCAGTTTTATTAATGGCACGTATGCAACAGTTACCACATTTTCATAAAAACTACAAATAAAAAGAGCTTAGAAAAGAGAAACTGTAGGTATGGCGTAAGGTGTATGAGAGTGCACTGGGTCAGACACAACCCCCCATCTGTTTCAGTTCCTTTGTTCTCAAGAAGAGGTTTTCCATGCAAGTTAGAGCATGGGTCAGACACAACCCCCCATCTGCTTCAGTTCCTTTGTTCTCGAGGAGAGGTTTTCCATGCAAGTTAGAGCACGGACTGGAGCAGGAAACTGGCTCATCTCGCCCAGCCATCTAGCACCACTGTGGACCTCGGTGCTCACTGCACAAAGGCATCATCTCCCACATACATAAGCTTTTTATCAGCCCACACAGTGGAAGTTTAAATTGGATGTACGTATTACTTTAGGTGAACTGCCCTTCCCAAAACAGCAAAATTGAAATAAGGCTTTGGGGTACTTGAGAACCAGGCTGATACCATGCATGATCTTTATAGAGAAGGTAAACATTCCGTAGTAAGTGAAACACTGTAAATACACTCACATTAGAGAAGTGAAGACAGAGCTGTTTTTCACTGCTTCTCCCAAGGCTTGTACAAAGCAGACACAGAGATCTGTGTTAGGATAGTGGTTTTTATTACCTTACCTCCAAACAGAATTTGGTCATGATAGCCAAGTACGTAACTTGAAACAGGATAATTGTGTAACATTAAAGAAAAAAGAGCTATGAATCCTCCTGTAGGTTAAGCCCTTACCATAGGTTTATATGAATGCCGTAGTAACTCCTGCCAGACATTTCCATCCATGTTTCATGTCTATAAGCTGCTTCCCGTGGACACCCTCAGCAATAAAATAAGCACTAGGTGCTGTTCAATGGCAGCTGAATGCAGAGATTCCTAGCCAGCTGCATAGGCATGAGCAGAAAAGACAAATCAACCTTTGAATTCTAAACCTATACATTTGTCTTCAGTAGTCTGATTTGGAAGGGTATCCCTCTTACTTCAAGAAGGACCTGTACAACCGGTGGGTCTGTCCCTTCTGTAGTGCAAAATCAGCTCCTGGAGATGTATTTTCTCCAGCCTCAGGCCTGCACTGCTTCATATTAGCACCTGCTACGATTAGCAATGAAGTACCATGGCACTAGAAAAACAGACAGCGTGCTTGTTAAGGTTAAGGTACACACTCCTGTTGCACTTTTGTTTTTGTTTTGTTTTGTGCGCATACTTGTGTGAGAACTTAAACGAGATACTTTGCAAAGTGTGAGAGTTACACCTGTCATTTCAAGGCTGTCTCCGTGCAACTCCTTCTTAGACAAACTTTCTCAGAAATAGTTTTCTAAAGCAGGCTTAGAAAGGAATCCAGAATAAACAGCTCTCTCACAGGTCATCCTAAGAGTAAAGTTCTCCTAGAGCAAAACTGCTGAATAGCAAGGCTTCAATAAAGCAGGTACTTCCTTGATAAAGTGAGTGGAGAGATGACCTGCGCTTGAACTATCCCGAGCAGGCTGGTCATCAGCTAAGCTTTGGAGTCTCAGGCTGAAGGACAAGGTTAAGCTCCTTCTGTCTCTTGCCAGAAGGAAGGTAATGTTCCCATTCCATCTGCTCTTGCATGACCTTTGCAGGTGTGGCTTTCAAGGGTTCTGCTGCAGTGTAGAAACCAGTCTGAACTGGAAAGTAATAGGGCAAGCAACAGAAAGGAATTGGAAGCTGCAGCTGTGTTTATTCATTCCCAGTGCGCATACTGATTCAGATCACCAGATCTCACATTTTCTCCCTCCTTATTGTCACTCTCTATTTCTACCTTCTGCAAACTTTGCTGGTTTTTCTTTTACTCCCCTGATAAAATGTGAACTGCAAAGCACCAAGGATCTAATTGCTGTCTTCAACCACCTCATGTGTGTAACAGAGGACATGAAGAGACTCTTCTCAGAGAAGCATGGTGGCAGTGTAAGAGGCAACAGACACCAGTTGCAGCAATAGAAATTCTAAACAAACACAACTAATGGAAGTTGTACAGTGACATGGCCGAAACTTAGAAAGTGCTGCTGGAGATGTGTATTTATATGGCAGATTTCTGCTCTGTACTCATGGGGGCCTTGCAAACATACCTTACAATTCAGATAAATCGCCATCTCGAGACACCTGTTTCTTGCCAATGACTACAAAAGTAGTCATAGTTCAAAACCAGGCACCTAGTGCTTAGAGGTTTGGAGTTACTGTACCAGGCTTTGTCCTTCAGCTCCTTCCCATAGAGGCTGTACTTTTCCTGCTGTGTAGCTGGGGATGGTTCAGGGCTGCATCATTTTCATCGCATCAGCAAGTGCTGAAAGAGCAGAGCTCCATCTAGGGACAGAAAAATACTAACATCAGTCTGATTCAATGCCTACAGCTCTTGTGTTGCTGAAATGGAGCTGAGAGAAACACCTCCTAGCTGCCTAGGGCTGCAATTTTCCCCTGGGGCTAATAGGATATAGAATAACCTTCACTGGGAGCAGGATCTTAAATGTGATGTCAACAGTAAAAATTGATCAGTACAGGAGAGCTAGTGCAGCTGAGCAGTATCCCGTGCTCTGTTGTACTCCTCCCTCTTCAGGAAAACCACCCTCAAAAATCCCCATGTCTCACTCTAGATGTGTGCATGCAGTTTATAAAAATTTAGAGATTCTGTAAACCTGTTACAGCTACTAGTAACCATACAAAAAGGTTTGACATATTGCCAAATGTGCAGGCACCCTGGACTTCACAAATCTTGAGTTACCATTTCAATAATAAACAAATGGGTAGTTTAACTCCTGGTTTAAAAGATGCTGGCTTGGAAGCAGCTCCCTCCTGCAGAGTGCCCTGGCAGCTCCCCTGGCACCTACTGATCTCTACTTTCTGGTTTCCCAGTTGGCAGCAGCTGTAACCTGCCAGCTGTCTTTGGCCTTTTCCACAAAGACAGCTTTTTGAATTGCATTTCTGTAGAAATTCTGGAGGGGTTTATAGTCCGCTGGAAAAAACAAACAAACAAACAAACATGAGTAGAAACAATGGATTCACAGTCTGAAAGTGGGGAACTTGTAGTCCACCAAGGATAACAGTAGAAACAAACGATCACAAATAGGTGAAGAAGGAGTGAAAAAGAAGCAGTTTAGCTAGTAGCATACCAAATGTGATAATGCACTGGTGTCAACAAGAAAAGAAAGGTCCTACAAGTGACCTTTACGCTCATTAAGGGTTAATTACATACTAAACCCACACCTATCAGTATGGAAATGAGATTGTCATGAGACAGCAGTTACCCCTTCCCAAATCTAGAACCTTCTAGCCCCATAGTAAGCATGCCCAGCACAGTCCCTCTCAAAAGTGCACAGGAGCTCCAGGGCCACCAGCAGGTCACAGTAACCCACACAGCCTTTTTGGAAACCAGCCAAGAGGCGAATTGGTTTGTTACACATAAAAGCATATGCTGGCTCACCAGGTGCAGGTATGTGCAGCCCCTTGCTCTTACTGCGTACCTTGTGCTGGCCTCAGCAGTCCAGCTGATTGCATGACTAACTGCCTGAGATAGTAAAATTTCACCCTTCAGATAAAAACTCTCGAGGTTTCAATTGGGTCAGCTCATGTTGTAACTACTAAGATAAGAAAAGCGTGGAAGGAGGCTGTGTAGGCAAGGCAGTTGTCTTTTCTGGTGGGAGGATAGCCATAAGCTGGCTGTAAAACCACAGCCTGAATAAATAAAGACATTGGAACTCCTGCAGGGGACAAGTTTTGCCTAAATTTGGCATCTTGCTTTTCTTTTGGTTCTTGCTATACTCAGGTATGAAGAAGTGCCTCAAGAATCAGAAAAGAGAGCTGCAAAAACCCATTGAATAACTTGTTCTTCTTTTACTCCTTCCTTCCATGAGAGCTTTCCCATTGCCTTCAATGGGAATTAACTTGTAATCCCGCTGACACCAAATGTTACAAAAAACCCAAACAGCCTGTGTAGGACCACGACCCTAATCCTGCTAAGCATAACTTTTGCCTGGCTATCAGAATGATGCTGTGGGCTGATTTGTACATTTGTAGCTCTTACCAGAGGAAAGGTTAAGGGCAAGCCCAAGGGCTTATAGCAAAATACATCAAAACTGCCAGTGGACAGTTAAAACCATTCCTAGGGTTATCATGAAATCTTAATTAATTGTGAGGTAGAAAGTATTGGGGCTGGCAGTGCTGGGAAACACAGGAGAGATGACAACAAGCGTGCATTTGTCTTCTTTGCTCACTACTGTCTTGAAGGCTGGCAAAGCTGAAATGCGCTGGTGTGTCCTGAAAGCTCTACCGGAGTCAGCTGAAGACCTAAGCACTTACTGCCAGAGCTGCACAAGGACTCAGGGATACTCAGTACAGCTTTATCTTACACCTCTTTGGCTAGCAGGAGACTCCGGCAGATTGACCAGCAGATTGTCACTCAGATCCCTGAGTGACAGTCAGGAACTGGTTGAGAGCCTGTGGGTGAAAATTAAGGGTGGGACCAATAAAAGGCAGCTGGTGGTTGGGGTCTTCTACAGGCCACCTGATCAAGGGGAGCCTGTTGACGAGGCCTTCTTGCTTCAGGTGAAGGAGGCATCGCAGGCACAGGCTCTCATCTTCATGGGGGATTTCCACCACCCAGATAACTGCTGGGACAAAATCACGGCAAACTGCAACCGATCCAGGAGGCTGCTGGAGTCCATCGACAATAACTTTCTGGTTCAGGTCTTGGACAGACCGACCAGAGGGGATGTGTTGCTGGATCTAGTGCTCACTAATGTGGAGGAGATAGTTGAAGAGGTGAAGATTGGAGGCAGCCTGGGCTGCAGTGACCATGCCCTGGTGGAGTTTGTGATCCTGTGAGCGTGGGCCTGGTGAAGAGTGGAGTCAGGACACTGAA
>VXAV01010102.1:223103-244481 GCA_013399715.1 Alectura lathami | reverse complement strand
CTTCCCTGCTGGTCAGGCTGCCCAGGTCTCTCGTGCCCCTGAAAATCTAAGTGGGGATGGGGGGAGCAAAATCCTTCCCAGTGTAAGAGCGGAGCAAGTCCGAGACCACCTGATGGGACTGAATGTCTACAAGTCTACGGGGCCGGACGGGATGCATCCCAGGGTCTTGAAGGAGTTGACTGATGTGGTTGCTGAGCCGCTCTCCATCTTATTTGAAAAGTCGTGGCTGGCAGGCGAGGTGCCCGGTGACTGGAAAGAGGGAAACATCACTCCCATTTCTAAGAAAGGGAGAAAGGAAGACCCGGGGAACTACAGGCCGGTGAGCCTGGATGGGTTCCTGGGCAGTTTGATCTAGTGAGCTAGTGGCTGGCAGCCCTGTCCACAGCAGGGAGGTTGGAACTAGATGATCTCTGAGGTCCCTTCCAACCCAAGCCATTCTATGATTCTATGATTGATGGCCTTTAAGATCCCCCTACTTCTCATCAGGTTTACAAAAGATTTAGATCTAACTCATCTCCTCCCCGGCTCACTCAAAATTTGGAAAACCACAATAAAAATCTATAGACCTGTCACTCCATGGAGGCTAAAATGAAACTGACAGACCTGTGTGGAAATGTCCATAGAAACACTACATCCTTAGAATTGTTTTCTGTTCCTTTGAGTGATGAGGAGCTCAGAGCAGGCCTTCGCCCAGCACTATTCATCCCCTTGATGGGAAAGGAACAAGCACCATAAGATCCAGCTCACCCTGAGCACACAACTACTGGCCAGGTCTGGAGGAGGAGAATGCTTTTAAAGTGATATATTGACTACGTTCTGGGTCTTATCACAGTGTGATCTTGGACTGCACACAATGGTTTCATTCTGGGTGAAATTAAACTGAAAATTGTGCTCCAGGAGTGCAGTTTAAACAGCATTCAGTCCACACAACCACTCTTCAGATAGGCTGGAGTAACCCTGTCCCAAAACACAAACAGCATTCATGCCAAGCTTGCAGTACGAAATTCTGATCAAAGTTGTTACTGTGCTATGCTTTTTGCTAAGACTGGGTTTATCACTGACAGGTACTGACAGTCACCTGTATCTTCCACATCTTTGCTTGTGGAACATTTGTTTGAACAACATCACACCACACCTTTCCTCAGATTCTGGACAAAACGTTCAACAAAGGAATTGAGATCAACAACAACAAGGTTTTCCAAACCTCCTCATTAAACCAATCTGAGATTAAGCCAGGAATTAAACTGTAATTGCAATTGACATGAGGAAAGCAGGTGACAGATAAGCCAGCACAGGTCAGTATAAACCCTGTATTCCTGGCAATGAGGGGAAAGCACTTGTGGCGCAACTTCAGTCGCTCTGAAGCTGTGAGACTGATAAGCTCTCCAGCAGGCAATTCATTCATCAAATATTACTCAAGAGTATTCACTGCATTACAAGGTCAAGAAGCATATCTCAACATACAGCCAACACAGGAATTGACTCGAATCAGAACCAATCACACAAAAATCTGATCTCAATCTCAGAAGAAAGTCCTCAGAGCTAGCAGAACATGCTAGAGCTGTCAGTCTGCAACTCACAACTTCTCTTTTACTTTGCCCTCTTCCAGTGAGATTCCAGAAGGACAGCATGCCTGCTGCCATTTCAGTCCATTAAGATTACCAGAAAAATCTCAAGAAGCATGAAGGAATAAAAACTGATTAGTAGTAAAGAGTTGTATTAGCATGCAAAATACTTGCGTACTGTGTTTCATAGAGAGAACACAGGGTACTGATCATTGAAACTCCTTTCAGATGCCCCCTCACCTTCTCTGTGCAGTTTAACTGTGCAGGCTGATAGTTCTTTCCAACCAAGCCCAGGCTTTGTTTCAGACAAGCACACTAATTTGCTTTTACATCATAATACATACGGAGAACTCTCCTCACAGTCTCCACATATTTATCATCAGAAATAGGTTCTCTCTTGCTTCCAGGCTCCAGAAATTTCTTGATTGTGGGGATGTTGCTTATCCTTTTCTTAAGGCCTAGAAGGTAAACAGCAAGCGCATAGCATTTAAAAAAGAAAGCAACACAAGAAAAAACAATTACATTCAGCTGTGCGAGCAGAGGATTGGACTGAAGAGGGAAGTATTTACAGGAACCTTTAAGCAGACAGTGTCTGCTGCTGCTGGAGATACCACTAACGATGCATGTCCAGCACTGCTCCGTCAGTGCAGGACACATCAATGAGACATGTGCCTGTACTTATCTCAGTCTTCCTAACGAAGTCGGTCACATTCTTTAAAAAGTAGTACGTGAAGGGAAGACAAGAAACAATTCTTGCCATGGATAAAGTTCACTCCCCCTCACCCCAACCCCATTATTCTGAATGGTGATAAAGCAGCCCCCATCTTGTTTTGGCATAGGATGAAGTAGAAACAGCTACGTGTGGTTTCAGAGGTGTACTTGACTCAAACCACATCTTGTGATTTAGCACATGTTCTGCTTCAGGCATCACAGAACTGGTGAGAGGAGGAAAAAAAGAGGGTGTTTTTCTTCAGGCCTGTGCAGGAATTACTCTCAAAGATTATACATTCTGTAGATGAATCCCATTAGGAGGGTCTTCCTAAAGCAAGCAGAGCAAGACTACGATAAAAGGGCAGTGACAGACACTTGCCATATGTAATTGTCCAAATAACAGACTGGGAAATATCTTTTTACCATATTTCCAGTCATGTGAGCATATTGTTAACGTAAGTCACCTCTAACAGAGGAAAGCCCGAGAGAATGTCTGACTTCTTCTCTTCTACCATTAAAATGGCTTCAAGAAGATGCAAATCTGCCCAGCTAAAACGGTTGCCAACAAGGAAGTCTTGGCCATGGTCTTTCAAAACTTAGAGGTGTCAGAAACAAAAATATTCAGATGTGGATAAGCAGATGGGGTTGATGTTTGCAAAATGCTCAGGCATACCTTCTTTGGCAATACTCATTGCCTCCTCTCCTTCACCTCTTTCCCTCCCATGCCACTGTGCATACCACCAGCATGGGAGATGCTAGCTCAGTGCCTGCAGTCACTGATCATTTGTCAGTGAGAATCCCAGGGTTTCTCGTACCTATCCTTCCTTCCTATAGCCCTAGGTAATAACACATACTGCACTGCAGGGTTAGATCCATCCTTGGTATTCTCTCCTTACCAACCTAATAAATCTTGAATTTTTGCATTTGGTTACAGCTCCAATGGGAAAATAGAGATCAGCTAGAAAAACACCAAGATCCCAATATGGCTTATGCAGCAGGCCACTCAGACCTGGAAGCACTCCTCTTACATCTGCCTAGGGAAAATTAAAACACTGTGGCATCCCCAAAACTCTGGTAATAACTGTTCATTACTACAGTTAAAAAAAAAATCAAACATGAAAGGAAGTAGTCTCCTACATACCTTTTCATATGCTGGGAAGTATCTGCTTGTAGCCTTTTGAACTATAAAGGCACACTGTTTCTCTTCATCTCAGCCCATAAGAACAGGAAAATTAAAATTAAGGCCATAAGGTCATCTGTTCCTCCAATGTACATATCAATCCTTAAAAAGAAACAAACAAGAAACAAATAAGAAGGCACCTCCATAAGCGGAGATTTGCATTGTGATGGTTAAAGTTGAATTTCCCCTCTTGTGCCATGAAATTTTTTCCAGTTAAAAAAAAAATATAAGTGTATTGGCAAGGTTTTGGTGATCAGAGCCCAGCTGTTGCCCCACGTCAGAGCAGAGCCAGTTCCAGCTGCTCCACAATGGACCCGCTGCTGGCCAGAGCTGACCCATGAGCGACGCTGCGTGTGCTCTCGGACAGCAGACTGAAGGAAGGGGAAAAAGCGCTGCACACAGCAGCTGGGAGAGAGGGGTGAGAGATGGGAGAGGAGCAGCCCTGCAGGCACCAGGGTCAGGGCAGCAGGAGGGCAGGAGGTGCTCCAAGCACAGAGCAGCAGCTCCCCGCAGCCCAGCAGAGGCCCACGGCGGAGCAGGCTGTCCCCCTGCAGCCCACGGGCACCCCGCGGAGCAGATCTCCACGTGCAGCCACGGAGGAGCCCGCGGGGCAGCAGGGGGACGTGGCCTGGAGGAGGCCGCAGCCCACGCAGAGCCCCCGCAGGAGCAGGCCCCGGGCCGGAGCTGCAGCCACGGAGAGGGGCCAGCGGTGGGGCAGAGGCCTGGGAAATTCCCAAAGAGCCATAAAGTGCTCTTTTGGCGGTACTGAGGAACACCATGCAATCACAGATTGCATCACTGCCAGATCTTTGCAGCCAAAAAAAATGTTGAAAACTAACCACAGCTTATCAAAACATTTTTTGTTTACAGAAATCACTCAATATTTACAATCCAGTCACTTCTTGAATACCCCTGTCAAGTTATATTGATACTTTCCTAGATAATGGGCCCACAAGAATTTTTTATGTGAAGATAACTTAACTAGGACAAATTAGTTGACAGGCCACAGTGAAATGCGACCCAGACTCACTGCAAACTGCACCACAGCACAAAGGTGATTCTCTGGGTATGCAAATATACAGCCAATTCTAGATGCACCTAAGCTACTAGAAAACATTCAAGAGTAGTAGTACTGGCACAGTAGAGGGCTCTCTCCTTCAGGTTCTTAGGGTTCCTTCAGGTTCTACAACCATAGAGGTTGTATTTCCCTGCTATGTAGTTGAGGATGGCTCTGGTCTGCACCATCTTCATCCCATCAATCTCCACCATGGGCACTTGCTGGAACAGCAGGGCTCCACCTACAGAAAGGTAAAGCCACACGATTGTACTGGCTTTACTTTATCTGATGTCAGATTTCCTGCTGTCCTCGTAACAGCATCACTTTTATGGTGAGCTTGCTGAAGGGAGTCATTACATTAAACTGGCACCCTCCCATGCAAACAGTAAATTACAGTGCTGCAGACAGATTGAAGAATGGAGCCATCATAGATTATCAGCCTTGCTTTAAAAAAAAACAGAAGTTGCAGGCAGGGCTGTGTACAACAGCTGTTATGCTGAAATTTAAATAGCCAAGACAATGATCACACTGAAGATATCAACTGAGTACAAAGTGTCTAATTCTAAACACATAAAGATGTCTTTCCACTCTGCTACTTAAAAACACCGGTGAAGCAAATTTTAGATTCCCAAATTTCTCCCTTATAACCAGTATCTTAAGCTAAATCAGTACATTCAGTGTAGTTTTAGGGTAAGCTTTCACAAGTTAGTGAAGGCCAGCATAAAGCTGTTGGACCAGGTGAAGCACGGAGAGGTGGATGAAGTTCCTGTGGTAACTATATGACACTGCTTTCCTCAGGAATGAGAATCCAATGAATTCCAGCAAAAGTGTTTCAAAGACAGCCTCACAAACACTCAGGACCTGCTACATGTTATAGCCAACTGAGAAACAACTGCTGTAAAGCTGAAGATTCAGAAGGAAGTCAGGCCAGTCAGAAACAGCACATTCACCTGAAGTGAATTTTTGCCAACGAAGGTTTGGCAGCAATGGACAAGCAGAGAACAGAACAGCCCAGAGGATGGCAGAACTCTGCAAGCTGGAAGGACATTCAGTTCTCAGTTGTGTCTGCCCACACATGGAAAACATGCAGTCTCTGCAGCTGTTCACAGCACTCAGTTTTAATCCCCTCTCTGCTGTGTGGAAGTCACTAAAACGCCTTCTCAGAGACTGAGCAAAACCTGCTCACACTTCTCTTGCGGTTTCATATGCACTCACCTTGCAGGAGCTTCTCATACTGTTCTCGGGTTTCCAAAAACACCTCGTCAAACTGGAGACAAGAATAAGGAAGAAAAAGAAATGAGCATCTTTTCACACTTGTAGAGCAGACAGACTTGGATGGCGCTTAACAAAGAAGAGAATTCACATCTTGGTCCCTACGTTCCAGACATTGCTCCAAGGGAGAAAATGCAAGAGGCAGAAGCACTGGCAAAACATCTTGGTTTATCATATCTGACAAATGCTGCTAAAGGCAACTCTAGCAGAAAATCCGGCACTAAGGACTGGAGCAAGGATGGTTTGATATTGAACAAGCAATTTAATCTGAGGCATTCAGGAATACAGACTAGGCCGTCCTTAAAGTGCTTCCTGGTATGTGGAAAAAAGCTCTGCAGTGTGACATTTTGATTTGGGAGCTAGGCAGGAACAAATTCTTAGAAAGCTAAAACAAAGCTTTTACAAAATAGTCTTAAAGTATTATGCCAAGCAGGATGCTTAGTGCAGAAGCATATTTCGGACATCTAAAGATGAATTATTCACCAGATGAGAAACAGATACAGAACTGCCTGTGATCAGTATGACCTAGTTACGTTCACTGTGACTGAGGATGGCAGGTACTTACGGGGGAATTCAGGTCAGGAGTAAGGCAGTACAGTCAGACATTACTTGTTTGAATGTGCCACACATGTCTATGGAAGCGACTGAGCTCACCAACCAATGGATGGTGATGGTACGAACTCCCAAGGGTCCTTCCTCAGCCAGCCTCTCTCTGAACAGCTATGTGACTTGTGCTTGATTGCAAAGATTTGCTAAACCAGGGAATCGCCAGAAAGTTAAGCACGCCAATACAGCACCGATGTCCAGCTACAGTATGTGTAATCACATCGACTGAAATTCAGAACTCAAATTTCCGCTGGTGGAAAGCCCAGAAAAGAATATCCCAAGGAAAATGGCAATACCTGGTACATGGTAACATGCCCCTTTATTAAAAAATAAATTAAAAAAAAAGGAATTAAAATATGAGAGCAAACTATTCCAGGGAACAAAAAGTTGTGTGTTTATAACAGAGATAGATGGTAAGTGCTTAAGTAAAACCTATCCCATCAGAAAAGTTTTAAAGTGTTGTCTTGTTTCTCTAGTTTACTCAAGTATTTTTCTTCCTGCTTTGAAATTTCAGACCTCCCTACACAGGTCACTTTGCTCACTTCATCCTGCTCAGCCTTCCTACATGATGCAAGTAGGACTAAATACGTTTCATGCTGCAGGTGGTTGTGAACGATGCAGCCAGTGGAATGAAAAAAATGAAGTCCCTATATGAGCATTTGACTGAAAAGAGAAAGACTAGAGAAAGAAAATTTGTTGGTGCTTTACTTGGCACAGGTTATACTTGATATTCCAGGAACAAATCTATCTTTCAGCTTAGTAGTGCTGAGTAAGTAACAGGAGGCTTACTTAATCGTTAATCATCCCTGCATTAAGCAGGGATCTGGCTTACAGTGTCATGTCTCAGAAAACACATAACTTGAAGCCATGCTTCTGTGCACCCAAAGTAATTGCATTTAATCATACTGAAGAGTCAATACTTATTTACTATTTCATCTTGGGATAATTTTTGGTTACTGACCACTGTTCTGACTCAAAGACAAGCTTAAACCACACAGCACGGAGTTTAAACAGTGAAACAAACCTCAACCCCAGATGCAGCTAGCAACCAGCGCACTGATGCCATTTTGCCTCTTCCATCAAAGTAGTAAAGTTCAGGCTTTCCAGACATGGCTTCAGACTTCCTATTACCTAAAAACTTATAAGAAATAAAGCTAAGTGATTCCAAAAACTGATGACTCTCAGAATAGAGGCCACTCACAGGACAAAAATTTAACTTAACAAAGCATTTCAGTAAAGCTTTCAGTCAGCACTGATTTGGTTTTATTGTAGCACAGTCAGGTCAGTGCTTCATAGCTCTCCTCGTTCCCCCAAATTTGGAAAAAGCATCAAGTTGCTAAGTAGGAGAAAACAGGGAAAAAAGAAGTCATCACTGAGTAAGTTTAGCACTAGAGTTACTCAGCCACAATGAAAAGCTGTGTTTCAGCCAAAGGGGAGAAAAGAAAATGGAGTAGAAGGGTTTTTCAAGTCTGGCAATCCGCTGTATCCTCTGGCAGTCCTCTCTGTACCAAAGAGCACCAGAAGCACCCAAACACTCAACCTGTGCATGAAGAACGGGGATGTATTTCCAAAACCTCCCAGTGTTCTTCCTAGCTGCGGTGCACCCGGGTGTGCGGTTCCACGCGAGCAAAGCAGCGGGCGGGCGGGGAGCCGCTCCCTGCGCCTCTCACCAGGACCGAGGGACAGAAAGCGGCCGCTGCAGGCAGGAGCGGCGAGCCCTCCCCATCCCGACACCGGCGGGGGCTTTAGGGGAAAAGGACCCGAACTGGGACCCACGAAGACCACCCAGCCTCGCACGGCGGCACAGCAGCGTACGTACCCGTGCCACAACTCGCTGCCGCCGCGCTGCACCAGCGGACAGCCAGGACCCGGAGGCACACAGCGAGGCGAGCCAGGGAGCGCCGGGGCGAGCTCTTACACGGCCGAGAGCCCGGGACGAGCGGCCCGCGACCCNTCGGCCCGCCCCAGTGCCAGCCCGTGGGGCGTCGGCAGGCGGAACGGCGACCAATGGGGGCACGCCGATTTGCATAACACGCAAGGTCTTCTGGGATCAACACTTAACCGGAAATAAAGACACCGTTCGTGGAGGTGTTTTAGAACAAAATGTCCAGAGCAGACGAGTCTTGGAGGAACGGCTCTGTTGTGCGGGCCGTCGGGTTCGTAGTCTCGTTCCCTGTCGCCATGAGCTTGAGGCGCCGTAGAGCGCAGCCCATGTATAGCGCTGCGGGCAGCACAGCCCGTTGGATGTGAGGGCG
Source organism: Alectura lathami (assembly GCA_013399715.1). Lineage (NCBI taxonomy): Eukaryota > Metazoa > Chordata > Aves > Galliformes > Megapodiidae > Alectura > Alectura lathami. Next base: position 235,835 of record VXAV01010102.1, on the reverse strand, counting down.
ATCTGGCTGCGACATCTGTCACCCCATTGATCGCCAGGGTTGATTCGGCTGATCTGGCTGGCTAGGCGGGTGTCCCCTTCCTCCCTCACCGCTCCATGTGCGTCCCTCCCGAAGCTGCGCGCTCGGTCGAAGAGGACGACCTTCCCCGATAGAGACGTACCGTTCATCGGTCAAGGGTATACGGTAGCTGCGCTCCCCTGCTAGAACCTCCAAACAAGCTCAAGGTCCATTTGTAGGAGAACGTAGGGTAGTCAAGCTTCCAAGACTGCAGACACATCCAAGTGAGGCACTGCACGGGGCAGTCTGCCATAGTTTTGTCCCGACCACGGCGCGGAAGCGTTGTGAGGCGTTTCACCGCCGTCCTCGCGTTCCGGGGCGTTCCGGAACGTTCGTTATATTCGTTCCCGTCGGGGGAACGAGTTACAACCCCCAAGCCTTGTCCTCCCACTTCTACCCCAGTCACCTAGGAACCCCCGAGCTCCTCCGTTACACACGCATTACAGACTAGAATTTTTGCACTTCTACATGCATTTTTCATGTAGTTCTGATTGTCACAACTGGTTCTTCCTCTTACAGTCAATTCCAAGGCCACCCAAACAGTCTGGAAAATAGCCGGATTTGGAAGTCACCGACCATTTTCAGCTTGTACTGTCTTGAAAGGAGCAGGAGAAATTTGAGGAGAGCTGACACAACGCAGTAAGAACAAGCACATCCTTCTTTCAAGGCACAATGCATCTTCCACTTTAATTCGGCGCTGCAGCTAATTTCAGATTTGACATCCAAGGAATAAACTATAGGATTTATACAAACCTTACAGAATATTGCAGAAATTACACACTCAAACTCAAATCACCCAGCCAAGGAAAGTGCAGAAAGGGCACAGCTAAAAGAGACAGTTCCCATCTCAGGGGGCACCCAAGGCTGATTTAAAAAGTACAGCCACCAAACTGAAGCGCTGTTATGAAAAACTCAGTACAAGACAAGGACATTGATCAGCTATTGTTTCTTCAAGAGTAACTTTATTCTGGGCAGGAGACTTGACACAGAAGGAATGAAACAAATACGTATAAACATTTTTGAACACTGAATAAACAAGAACCATTATTTCTTCAAGATCTTATTCACTTTGGCAGTTCCACCGTCTTCTCCACGTAAGTTCTATGGAACATCCTATTTGCACCAACAGCCTTATAACAGACAGAAATACCATGGAACGCGTGTTCTTTTTGGCTCGCATCATGGCACTTACAGAAGACTTGTATGAAAATCTGGACTGCAGAGGTGAATGAGTCCACTGCCAGGTTCCTTTATTTCCAGTGTCACTGTCACACAGTATGCGTAAGGCTGAGAAACTGTAAACAGTAGAATCCGAACATTTTGCACAAAGGTGCCGCTAACTGTTAAGACACAACGTAGTAGGCTGCATGTGATAAATCCTCAGACACACCCAGATCTCAGTGTAACAAACAGATAAATGCCTTTTCCCTCTGCACTGCACTGACACAGCACTGCAAGCAGCATGTTGCTCAGTCAGGTTAGTCCTTAGTGAAAAAGAACCTTCCCCAACTTTAGTAGGAATTTGCTTGAGTAAAGGCTACGAGAGTGCTGCCAAGGTACTAACAGTTTGCAATTTTCCCACCCTACCACATTAAAACCAGCAGAAGTCATTCTGAATGACAATATTATTAGCTTTTTTTTTTTTTTTTTTTTTTTTTTTTCCCCTCTCAAATAAAGGCTTTTATTCAGGAAAGGCAGAGCTGTGCCAAAAAAAATGTACTACTACTTCTTCTGTACTTGTGATGGACTGACCAAGCCCTGAATGCTATGTTCAAGAAAACAGGGCTGTGCTGGTGGGGGTTCAAAGACTACTTCAGAGGCCAGGTCCAGATTCATCCCGCAGCGCTCCAAGCAGGCAGAGCTGTCCCGTCGTTGGTGGGGAGAGGCTTGGGCATCTCCCTAGAGTTATTCTCAGGGGAGCTGAATTTCTTCTGAGGTGGTTCTCACTCCCCCTTGGTTGAGAGGATGCTTAGGCATGGTTAGGAAGGATGAACCCAAGCCCCAGCAGCCCGTCCTCATGACTTGTCTCCTGCTTCCATTAACAGGAATACATGTATGGAACAGACTACTTAAACTGGCTGTTAAGGTCTAAGGATTGATTATCAGGACAGGTTCAGGCTATTTCCTCTTGAACTAATTACTCAGCGATAAAATAAATTAAATGACATCTAGACATAAATACAGATACTTATTTCCACCAAAAGAAACAACTCTCTTTCCAGTTCCAACACAAATATACATATTATTTCCCTTTCCACTTACCCAAAGACAACATCAGTGTGTGCTTTAGAACGGGAATGGCTGTGTTTTAGGTCCCTGCCACACGTTGCCATCGCTGCTATGGAAGCAGTTATGTACGGTGTGGTGTTAGCACTTGTTATGAACAAGTACCTGGGTAGCTGGACAGGTCTGTGGCATGCGTAAGTCTTACACACATACTTTGTTAATGCATAGACACTTCTGGTCCTTTTTTGCTTTGCGGACTCACTGTGGACTCAGTCCATAAAGGCAAACAGTGACCAGAGCCCCTCCTGGCTCCCCCGTAGCACTGAGCCAGCAGCCTACTTGGGGGTGCAGTCTCCTGAGTCCCAAACGTTCTCATGGAAAGAGCTAAGAAGGCCGGGGCATACCACCAGCCTCTGGCCCGCAGCGGGTGCCCTGTGCGGGTGCAGGTAGATCCCACAGGGAGGGTCTCACGGACACATCTGCCTCCTTCAAAACAGGCAGATGCCAAAAACCATACCTGTTCTGATCCCTTCAGACTGGATCTAAGTCTCCTAAATTGCCCTATCTGTTCATAAAATGAGTCCAGATGGGCTTTCCCAAAAGCTGAGCATCTCTGTATGGCTCTACAGGAAGATGTGTGCTTACAGCACACTTCACTTGTGATGGTGCTTTTCCAAAATGCTGCTCTAGAAGATGTTGTCCTACAGTACCTGTTTTACCTACAGGACTAATCTTCTGGGGAAGGTGAAGGAACAACCAGCTGCTGACTGTGATCAGAATGAACCTTCTGCTGATAGCTCAACTCTGGCACTCCTTTCCAGCACAGAAATAACCCAGACGATGGGGCTGTTGTCCTTTGTCTATAGCCTGCTCATTCGTTTTGTCTTTTAAACTGAATGGGTTTTAGCAGTATGAGGTAAGCTCACATTTTTTCCCAGTAGGTTCTGGGGGCCCAATTTACAGAAACTGACATACTCTTCACATTATAAGTGAAGATATACTGAAATTAAGCAGAACTGATTCATTTGCTCCCAATTTGTATTTTTCCCAAAAGTCATTTAAAACGGTTACAAACATTAATACAAATGCATAGATACTGTCCCTTAAACTCTGCTATTGGCATCTCACTAATACTTTGTTACTATTAAACCAGGTTTGTAATCATCAATACTGCCTTAAATATGTATTTGGATCTTACATTCCCAACAACAGCAAAAACAGAACCTAATTTTTCTCCTTAGGAAAGTCATTAGGAAACATTTAAATTAATTTAACAGAGGTAGGTCCACATTGAACAACACTAAGAGGTAACTTTGAAGCTGGACAAACAAGTGGTGTCAGAAAACAAATTACTGAATACCCTTTACTAAAGGAGATTACCCAGACTTGGCAAAAGCAACTGAACGGGACTAGAAAGGGGACACCGGTCCAACAAAAACCTTGTAAAGGTAAAAAAATAAATAGAAAGAAAAAAAAACAAAAGGAAAAAGATGGCTTCCCACTGACTTGGGACTTCGAGCAGTCTCTCAGCGGCTGCAAAGGAGAGGCTGTTGCTCACTCATTCCTTTGTTGGCAGTACAAAGCACACGAGTATACAACAGCAGCAGCATGGCATCGGGACGTGGCATCACCGAGATTATACTGCCTCATTTAGCACATAAACTTCAGAACACATCGAAACAATGCCCCTTCCTCACTACTTCTCCTCCACTGCAATATTGCACCACTTTGCTTTTTTTTTTCTAACCCATTTTTATAAAAATGTTGAATTCGATAAAGGAAAAGTTAAAATTTAAAAAAAGTTTGTTATAAAAATTTATCATATAAAAATGCCAAAACCCCTAAGCCATATATATAAAATGTATCAGATTTATGAAAATAATTGGACCGAATTATATAACAAAATTTCATACAAAAACAAAAATACAAGATTGCATTCAAATTAATACAAATAAAAGCTTTTTTTTTTTAAAAAAAAACAACCGTCAACAAGGTCTCAGACATAGAAGATCTATTTCTTTTAAATTTACAAGTATATAAAACAATATAAAACTGTCTCATGCTAGCCACCATTTGATGGGAATAAGCACTAGTTTGGAGATATTTCCACGAGTCATCGGTGAGCACCATACTTTGCAGACCAGTCAACACGGCCGTGGATTGGCTGAGCTGGAGGTGGGAGAGGCATTAACCTGGGCGTGCTTTTTGGAGGTGAACTGAACGATGGCACGCCAAGATGGGGTCCTGCTGGCTTCAGACAAGCATAATCTGAGGGAGAAAAGAAAACACCAGGGGATTAAGGTTCAGTGAGTATCTGCCCACACTGAAAAGCAACTGGATGCAGATCTAGCACCTCATTTCTTCAGGAAACAAGCATCCTTTTAACAGAACTTCCGGATGTGAAACAACAGTGGATCTAAACCCTAAAACCTTATCACACAAGGAGCACTTATATCTTGGATGTGACAAGCGTGAATTCTGTGCCAGCTCTCACATCAGGCTCCAGGTTCCATGGAACTGTGCTTACCGGTTAACAGCTGTGGATAACAACACATAATTCATCAACTACATAAAACAAATGCTCTCCGTATGAAGCTCTGCAGGGCTATGATCTGTAGCTGCAGTCACTCACATGTTTACAAACTAAAGCAAAGATCAATTCAGTAACTTCATGTCATTCCGTGCTGCATACCTGCAGCAGAGCCGGAGTAACGAGCAAGGCACCAAGACGACAGTGGAACCGTACTTACTGGAAGAAGGATCCGCAGTTGGTGCTAGCTGAACCCTCTGCCCAGCAGAGCCTACTTCCTTCTTCAGAAACGAAGGGATGTAACCACTAGTTACACCACTCGATCCTGTGGGACCTGAAAGAACGGGCAAGAAACGTTTGAGGCCTACGGCTCATGCCTACGGCTGAGTTTTATGTACTCTCCAAACCAAGGAACATTGCTCATTACTGGGCTTAATGACAGGAACAGACACAGCAGCAACTATCTTTGGAGATGACAGTGCACTGGAAATGGGTGGCCCCAAAACACAACTATCTGCAGCTGCGGAGCTGTCTTACCTGAATTTATCCTGTTAATACTTTCTCCCAAAACTGAAGCTTTCCCAGGCAAACCAGAACTGGGCCAGGGATTAGATGGAACAGACTCTTTGCTCGAAGTGGAGACTACGTTATTCCTTGTGTTTACTCCTGTTGCAGAAATGCAGAAATTACCACACTGAAAGCCTCACTGCACAGGCCCATATGCATAATCCTGCAGCGACTGTTCAGCTCAGTGAACTCAACCTAAACCTCTTCACTCTCCCATGCCACTGAGTTACTTCCCATCCCCTCAGACAGTGCTATGACAACCTGCAAGCCCTCTTCCTGCCAAGAGGCAAGTCTAAAGAGTTCCATGAGTGTCAATGGCTGTTTATGCCAAGGGCAGGATCAAGGCCTCAAATACTCCAAAGTCACAGCAGATGAACGCTGCCACATAACTTAAAATCATGCTCTACACTAACCACAGCAATTCACAGCTTTTACCCTGGACTAAATAACGGACAAAATACTGTACTGCTCATTGGTGTATCTACTGAAACCACACAAACAGATTTTGCAAACACTTTGCAGTAGAGTCCCTACGTCACATGTGTTCAGTTAAACTACATTTAAGCAGGGTATCTAACACGCAAAGATAAGCTCAGAATTTACAGTAAAGCAAAAGCAGGCTAGGGCTTCATGCATTTTACAACCTCCTTTAATAAAAGAGCTTTTAACTACCAAAAACTCTACTGAAATGATCCAGTTTGAGAGTGTCTGAAATGGTGAAGCTGCACACCAAGTTGTGTGCCAGGAGAAAAACAGCAAGTCTACCATCATGGTCTCCTCCAGTCACCTTCATCAGCTTTGGAGTGCTGGTGCTACAAGTTAATGAAGAGCATGATCCCAGCCTCCTGCGCTTCTCTCTACTTCAGTGCTGGTCTCAGTGTAACCAAATGTTACCATGCCATACTGGCATGCAGTTCTTCTACAGAGGCAGGATTTCGGTTCTATTAAATTCCAAGCCTCAGTAAAGCATATTCCCACTATCAGTTAGCTTCTGTTGTTCATGGTATTATATGCTCATGAGGAAGGTTTAGGGCACTTTATTTCCAGCCCAGAAGACCAGCCTTATCCTTCTTAGGGAACCAGAGAATAGCTTGGCACATTAATAGATGTTCTCTAACTCACTTCAAAGTAAGAAAGAGCACCTGACTGGAAGAAGAAATGCCAACAATCCTATCTCCTTCACGTAAGAAGGATTTATCTCCGTTGCCAGACTGCTAGAATGTAGTTGCATTATAGCTACCTACGTTAGCAAGAAAGCTCTTGCTCTCGCCATTTTCTTTAAGCAGCAGCTCCAGCTCCACAAGCCCAAAGAATAAGCCTAATGTATTGTGCCTGGGAAGATCATGGAGTGGATCCTCCTGGAGGAGATGCTAAGGCACATGCGAGATGAGGAGGAGATCCGAGACAGCCAGCATGGCTTCACCAAGGGCAGGTCGTGCCTGACCAATCTGGTGGCCTTCTATGATGGAGTGACGGCATCGGTGGACCAAGGAGGGGCGACAGGTGTCATCTACCTGGATTTGTGCAAGACCTTTGACATGGTCCCGCACCATATCCTTATCTCTAAAATGGAGAGATGAGAATTTGATGGGTGGACTGTTCGTTGGATAAAGAACTGGCTGGAGGGTCGCAGCCAAAGAGTTGTAGTCAATGGCTCTACGTCCAGGTGGAGGCCGGTCACGAGCGGTGTCCCCCAGGGGTCCGTCATGGGACCGGTGCTCTTGAACATCTTTACTGACATCTTAGACTTAGGATGCCAATGGCATCCTGGGCTGCATCAAGAGAGGGGTGGCCAGCAGGGAGAGGGAGGTGATCGTCCCCCTCTACTCTGCCCTTGTAAGGCCTCACCTGGAGTACTGTGTCCAGGCCTGGGGCCCCCAGTACAGAAGGGATGTGGAGCTGTTGGAGCAGGTCCAGAGGAGGGCCACCAAAATGATCAGAGGGCTGGAGCACCTCTCCTATGAGGAAAAGCTGAGGGAGTTGGGATTGTTTAGCTTAGAAAAGAGAAGGCTCCAGGGAGACCTCATTGCGGCCTTCCGCAGGGAAGCGCTGTGATTCTGTGATTCCAATACTTAAAAGGAGCTTACAGGCAGGAGGGGGACCGACTTTTTGCACACCTGGATAATGGTAGGACAAGGGGGAATGGGCTAAAACTGAAAGAGGGGAGGTTTAGGTTGGACATAGGGAAGAAATTCTTCCCTGAGAGAGTGGTGAGGCGCTGGCACAGGCTGCCCAGAGAAGCTGTGGCTGCCCCATCCCTGGCTGTGTTCAAGGCCAGGCTGGATGGGTTCCTGGGCAGTTTGATCTAGTGAGCTAGTGGCTGGCAGCCCTGTCCACGGCAGGGTGGTTGGAACTAGATGATCTCTGAGGTCCCTTCCAACCTAAGCCATTCTATGATTCTATGATTACTGACTAACTCATACCGTCGTTGGGATTACAGGAGGAAAATGAAATAAGTATTTTTTACTAACCAGGCAGATACCTAGAACGTCTCAGGTAGTGTTGTTTTGATGCAGAAACTTGCAGTGTGGGAGTGTCCTGCCGTGGGAAGGTAGCATGGGAAGGTGCACTGCTGCCAGAGCCAACAGCATCCAAAGGCTTCAGGTCCAAAATACTTTCAAATCTATAACCCAAAAATTGCTATGCTTAGTCCAATACTTATAGCATATGCTTATTCACAGCTGGCCTTCTCTCCTCCATCCCATCTCCAGGAATCATTTCCTCAGACTACGTTTGCTACAGCATAAACACACAGACAACAGGGAATATTTTCAGTCTGAAGCCATACAAGTGCCACTGAAAATGTGACCTGTACTTCTAGCTCCCTTACAAATATCACTGAAAGTTTTTACATATTGCTTTGTAAGTTCTTCTCTACTGTGTCCGATCCATGGAAAATGCAGTTTAGAGTTATGCAAAACAGTTTATATGTGTGAAATCTGTTGAAACAGTTTGTATGTGAAACAGAAAACATACATTCAAAGGTTAACTTGGAAGGACTTAAGTAAAGCATTACTTTCAGTGGGCAAAAATAAGCAGGGAATTGCATAGAGAGATGCATTGTTCATGGAAGAAGATGTTGCAATTGAAAGGTCAGCATTCAACAAGCCATAACAACATAAGAGAGGGAAAAACTGCATGTCCTTGACTGGCCTGGATGTATGTTTCTAGATCCACAGAAATCATACAGAGCAACATCATGGAAAAAAAAAAAAAAAAAAAAAGATGCTTAAGGAAACTGAAGTTTAAGGAAACAAGACCACAAAGCACATGAATATAATAAACACCAACTTACCTACAAAGAGTTTCATCACTCTGCCTCTTTTTGTTTTTCAAGTCAATCCTTGTGACAAAAGTGCTGAAATCAAGGTCTTCCAAGTCATCCCACTCTTCAGAACTCTTCACTGGTCGAGTAAGATGTCCCCATCTCCGTCTAGCTTTTTGTTTAAGTTCACCATTTACGTTCTCAGTCCCAGCAGATGTTTTCTAATACAATGATTGAAAAGAAACAAACCCACCCACTTACAACACAGACCAGGTGACAGGACCAAAGCAGCTTTTTTATCCTGTTTTAAAGGCCAGGAGCAGTAGCAGAGCTGCAAAAGAATCCAGCCTTTCGTTCAACTTGCTAAGAACTGCAGCCTGTAGACATTACTACCTATCCTCTCCATTTCACCCTATATAAAAATCTCTTACTGACAGAAGAATAAATTTCTCAGGTCTCGTTTCCAATCCTACTCATCTTTCACTATACAACTTCAGAGAAACTAGCTCACTCTTGGTTTTTATTTCTTGATCCATTTGGCAGTACAAAAGCCCATGCACATTCATGTTTTCACAAGCATGTACCTAGACATTTGTAAAACATATTTTTCTTGTGGAACAGTACAGATGAACATTTGTGTCTCCTCAGCCAATTAGCTGCACTTGTACACGTGAACCCTGTGCAAATCAGTACATGGCTGGTACAGACAGTTGTCTGCACCAACCGCTTAGCTGAAGCACTCCCGCGGCTTTAGTCATGTGTCTTTTGAACCTAGTCTCGTTTAATCAGCAGCACAGGCAGGTTCTTATTCTGGAAGGAGAATCTGTTGTCTTCCATGGCCTGTGCAGAAGCCCACAAGGACCAGTCGCCCCAGTCACGTAAACTGGATGACTCAAATGGACTAAGGTAACAGCTCTCCATCTCGATTCCATATCATTAACCTTAATGCTTTTCTCTCTGGAATAAACCACATTCTGACCCCTGTACATCATTTTACTCGTGTAAAATCATCCTTCAACGGTGTAAAATGCATTGAAAGCGGAAATCAACTTGCTTTAAAGCAATCAGACTTAGATTTCAACAGACTAACTTCCAGTTCACAGCAGAAAGTTTTTGCTGTTCTTTATTCCCATTTCCTGTACTTTAGTACAGTACAAAAACCTTTGGCAAGAGAACAAGAAAAAAAACCAACATAACTAAGGAAAATCCATATGCTAGGTGGACCTTTACCTGCTGAGGAACCTTATTGTGAATTGCAGGCAGAAGAACGTGGTTAGACTTGTCTTCCTGTAAAGAGTGACTGTGATCAGTCCCAGAGTTGTCTGTCTTAGACGGATAAACCAAAGGATGAGAAGCCTGGCTTTGCTGCAATGGCCGTGAAGAAATGTGTGCGTTGGGCTTTGAAGGGGGCTGTGCTGGAGGGACAGGCTTAATACGCAGAGATGATTTCTCACGGAGTTCTTTCTGTCTCATCAGTTCCTGAACGCCTAGAGTATGCCCGACCTGGAAGTATGAATACCGAAGTGCCTAAAAGAATTAACAAAGGTGTTAGGAGCCAACTTAGGAAACCAAAGTTTCTAACCAACCCTAGCCCTTCAACACAGTACAAATTATAAAAAGTGCCTATAAAAAGTGATTTGCAGTGGAAAGAAGAGTCACATGCTGAAATGAGAAAGAAAACAAAATCAAACCTGGCTTGCTGTTGGCCGCTTTTTGGGGTCCCACTGCAGCATGTCTCTCATAAGTTGCACGGCTTCACTGCTTGCATTAGGTATGAGGGTTTTTAGGTTGTTAGGTACACACTGAGGCCAGCGAAAATTCATGGAGGATGAAAGCTGGTAGCCCTCAGGCCAGTCATTCTGGAAGAACAGAATTTCCAAACACAAAGAAAGTTAAAGTGTAAAATATACTGCCTGAAGACCCAATCAGTTATAGACTGTGCCCAGCTACCCTACCATGTTTTGAAGATTTCACTAGAAATCTTCACCTCAAAGCTCTAGTGGGAGGTTAAGTGCTATATCCTGTCTAAGGAACAAATGTAATCACGAGATGGGAGTTTTGCCACTTTAAATGTCAGTTTTTATAGTATAATGACATAATGCTTACGCAGTAAGTGTAAAGTCAACTAAAAGGGATTATTATGTATTGCAGAATGCCTCTACTATTACAGCAATGTGAGATGTCACTGTACCTACCTTCTTTGGTGTCCCCAACACTTGGCAAATTTTGAATATCGTATCAATCTCACTGGCACCTGGGAAAAGAGGCCTCAGTGTGTAAACTTCGGCCATTATACAACCAACCGCCCAAATATCTATCGGAGAGCTATAGCTGGTGGACCTCAGAAGGACTTCAGGAGCCCTGTACCTGTGAGAGAGAGGGAAAAAAAAAAAAAAAAAAAAAAGGAGAAACAAATCCCAACAATCAATACAATTCAAGCGCAGTCATACGTGAAACCATTCAGCTTTTCATTCTTTCCTGTTAATAGCAAACATCCCTTAAAAAGCTCCTGTCCTATTAGATTTCATTTTTTTTTTTTCCCAGAACAAAGAATGAAAATCCACATAAGCTCTTAAAGTTCTCTTACGCCTTCCAGACAAGCAGCACTCCTAACATGTCCCACCTGTGTCATCAGGGCCTGCGCTGGTGCAATCTGTAAACTGTCCGTCACTAACTGAAGCTTTTTGAATTACGTTCAGCTTAAATAAAAACTTCTCAGAGAGGATGAGTCAAAAGTGGTATTATATTCTGCACAAATTTTACACCACTTATTTACAGACTTGATTGTAAGACGTGCTGGCTCTTACCATCTTGTGGAAACATAGTCAGTGTAAGGAGGTCTAGATCGGATTTCTCGGGCTAAGCCAAAGTCTGCTATTTTCACGAGTTCTGGTCCCATGCAAAGGAGGTTTTCAGGTTTCAAGTCTCTGTGAAAGAACCCTAAAATTCAAATGAAATATTGATGTGCACAGCAATGCCACACCCAGCTGTCACCTTTATTTTCCCTCTGGATTGTTTTGCTTTAATTCTTGCTGCTGAAGCTTGAGCAGCACAATGCAGAGTTCAGTGTTCTAAGCGATCAGGAGAGCTGGTCAGTGTAATGATTCAAACAACGAAGAACAAATCAACTAGTTTATAACAATTCTGAACACTCAGTGAGGTAGCTCCCTTTCAAGTGACTCTTCCTTTAAAAAAAATAACATTCTTTTAATGTTAGTTTTATTCTAATTATGATGGAAATTGTGCAAAGCCATCAAAAGTTTTTATTTCAACTTTTTTTTTTCTAAAACAAATTGAAATATGAGGTAATTTTTTTTGCACTTTGAAGCTTTTTTCTCTCATCTGAGAACTTTTCAGTAGTCTGCAAGCACTCCGTCTCACCATCCTATCAGACAGTGGATCCCAGTACATTTCTTTACAGCTCTCTGCATCTAGCAAAAATTGGTCGCAAATGGACATCTGACAACTCTTTAAAAACAAATGAGAGAAGAGAGTTGGAATATTACTGACTACTGCCTCTCAAATTTGCTTCCACACTTAGCCTGCAAAACTCATCCTTATGCTTTTGTGCATGCTATAAACTTTGTCTTTTCTTGCAGACATCTGAGACCACTGTTTCCTACATGCTGCTCCCCCCTTAGTACCTTGCTAGAGCCTTACAACCTGCTTTCAAAGCACCTTCCAACTTGCTTAGTTTTTTTCATTGCCTTGAACATGCTCCTGCAGTAAAGAGAATAAAGATTCACACAGGTTCTGTTTCTTTCATGTAGTCTAGCTCTACTAGCCTATGTTTGCTAGATTAATGTATGACAGCACTGAAGACATAATGCTGTGGTTTTACCAAACGGCAGATTATGTCCTTCCTAGAGATATTAAGTAGGCATTTTACCTGCCAGCTTAAATGACCACCTTTTTATGGAAGCAATCGGGGTTGGTTGTAGCATGCAGACCAATCACTTCTGTATTTTGCTGCATGGACGAGTGATACACCAACAGAATGCTTTTTCAAATATGAAAAGATGCTTAGAGTTTGGATGAACAAAGAATGGCAGAAGTTTACTTGACAACTATTTCCATGTCTCAACGG
>VXAV01010102.1:178514-214046 GCA_013399715.1 Alectura lathami | reverse complement strand
GTGCGGGGCAGCGGTGCGGCTGGCCGCGGGGGCGGCCCAGCGAATAAATGGCCGCGCGCTGCTCCTCCTCCCCTCCGGTGCCGTAGTGCCGCGTGGTGATCCGGAGGGCTCCGGGCGCTGCTGGTTGTCAGGAGTTGGTGACTTCACGCCGCGGAAGTGCCGCCGGGCTCAGCGCTGGTTTTCTGGCAGCAGCTCCGTGTGAACCCAGCTGGCAGCGGGGACCCAGCCTGCTCGCTCAGGGTCATTCAAAAACCTGTGGTATCATTCGAGAGCTCTTAAAATCCCTCACCGCTGTGACAAAAACTCTTATTTTTGGAGCATAATCTCGTTTCTACCACAACGAGTAACTTCTTCATTTTCTTACAGTTTGAGAAGAACATTAGCCATCGCTCCCTGTTCTGCAGTGTCACCCTTGCTTATCCTTGGGATCAGCACGCACCGCTGACGGGTGGCCCCCTTCAGCTGGTGACAGTCAGCCCTGGGCTGTGTCTGATCTCAGCTTTGCTTGCTGGAACAAAGACCTGAAATACAGAGCTGCCCTTTAGGAAGTGGTGGTTGTGCTCTGAGGAGAGCAGCATGCAATTGTTGATTGCAAAACAGTTAAAACTGACCTGTGCAGATAAGCTAGTTTAGCATTTGGCAAGTGTTTTCTAAAGCTTTACAGACAAATTGGAATCAAATTGACGCAGCTGACTTCTTTGTTTGTGTCACTGAACAGGTCAAATGTCAGCTGTTTCCCCATTGACCTTGTGGTCGCTTGGTTTGCTACCACTTTTCCCATGGAAAAAGGGCTTGAGCTGATCAATGTTCTCTGAGGATCTCTTGCTTTTTAGGCAGGATAACATCGCTGTTAGATACTGCAGCTGACATGTGACAGGAGGAAGGCCAGTAGCATAAAGACCAATGGGCTGGATTTCATTTAACTGCTAAGGAGCAGTTACAGCACAATATTCTGTGAACTTGAGAAGCTGTAATTACAGCTTAGGTATTGGCAGAACGGGGGGAAGGAGCCAAGTTTTACAAGCAGCAGCCTGCTGTGGGTGTGGTCTCGTGGGCTGTCTCTTAGTGGTGATGCTTTAGCAATAGCTCTGTGTTTACTCATTTGCACCAGCAAAACCATAGGGCTTTTGCCGATCAAAAATAGCAGAAAGGTTGTTTTAGAAATCGGTTTTCCCGTGCAGCTAGCCATGCAGCAGCAGTGGGAGTGAATTGCTTTACCTGTGAGCTTGGAGGAATGGCTGCTTGTGCTGCCGCTGCCGCCAGAAGACAAACCTTTAGTGTGAGGGTTCAGGTCACACGTGAATTCAGTACAGGGGAAGTAGTAAGAGTCACAGTTTGGTTATAATGAGCGTTGTAATGCTTTCCTTACAGCTGTTAGGCTGTGCGCCGGGTCTCCATGGTATGGTGTGTTAGGGTTGAGAGCGCAGTGAGGTTCTGAAGAGCACTGAATGACGTTTTGGAAGCAGTTGGTCCAGAACCATGATGGGTTTTTGACTCAGAGAAGGGTTAGAGCAGCTGAAACAGGGACAAGGGGGAGAAAGTCAGGACTCTTGAACAGTTACTAACAACTAAGTTTTAGAATGCTAGACTTCAGCCAGCTTCGAAACCTGAGCGATTCTAACTTGGCGTAAAATAGTTTGTTTACACACTGTGTAGGGGTAAAGCTTTTAGTGGGCGAGCTGTTATGCACAGGAAGATAGTGTGTTGGTTTAGTTTGGAAATAACTTCCCTGGTCTCTGCATTTTGCAGATAAAGCCAGGCTTATTCTGCCCAGACAGAGCACTGACCGGGCAGAACTCAGCTGCAGCCCAGAAGCCTCGTTTGTATCCACGCTCTGTGCGGGCAGAGGTGGCCCCTCTCCCTATCAGCGCAGTGATGCTGTTGCACCAGGTCGATTTCAGAGCTGCTTTGTTCCTCGGCTGTCTCTGTCCAGCGTAGCTGTAATCTCTGTGCTGGAGTACTGTGGTGACTCATGCAACATCAGCCGCCTGCAGTCAAATGTCAGAGTCCAAAACCATGATGTTTCTTCCTCAAATGTAGTTCTGCCAGGGCTTTGGAATATTTCCTTCCTGGCAACTTGCAGCTGTTCCCATTGTAGTGGCTTCTCACTGATGCTCAGAGCTTGTGTTCTTTCATTTTAGCATAGATTCCAAACAGCCTTAGTATATTTAGAAGCGAGGAATTTCTCTTTCTGAAGCAGGATGGGGGAGCTCAGGTTTTCCTGGTTTTGGTTTGTGTTTGGTTTGTTTGCTTTGGGAGGGTCTTTTTGAATTCTCCTCTAAAACTGCCTAGCTTTTATGTAGAACCTAGTTAAGTCCAGTTAAAGGTCTTACTTAAGGCCTTATTTGTTTAACTTATCTCACTGGCAGTGTTGTAAATAAAGGCTGCTGTTGGGCTCTCCTGCTAGCTTCTGAGTTGCTTTTACAGTACGGTGGCTGCTTTAGAGTCTCATATGTAATTTTTTGAGATTGCCCAAACTGTCCCGTAATTTCCGTAAGGTAGCTGTTGTTGCTCTCAGAACTAGTCTCTTCATGCTTTCCTAAATATTAAACAAACCAAAACAATCGGTTCTCTATACAGTGAGAAGGTAGTGATTAATTTTTAATTCCTGTATGAAGCACGCTACTGCTGTTTAAAGCTGGAGCTTTGATTCTGTGCTTTGACTTGGACGCAGAGTGTTTTCCTTTGGGCACTGTGGCCGCGTGCTGATGTGTGTGAGCCTTCAGGTGATGCACAGCTGGTCTGCGTTGGGTCGGTGTGACTGAAACACAGGGAACCTCCTTGGGGTAACAGGGAAGTGCAAACAATGCCAGTTAAATTAAGATTAATTTTTGTCATCAGTTAAGGTTGATCAGTGGGTGTGGGCAGGTAGGACGGGAGAGAAGGGGTGTGTTTATATTTTATTGTGGTTTTGTTTTATGAGCATCTGTGACAGTTGTTGGTTATGGAAGTTCTGTAGGGACTTCTGCGGCTCTGTAATCACATCTGGCTGTTCTCTACCAGGCAGAAGCTGAAGAAGATTGTCACCCTGATTTGGTAAGAACCGATGACAATGAAAGATCTGGCGAAGCAAATCTTCAGGTATGTCTAACTGCTGGTGTTTTGTTACAAACATGGCGCTGCTGTGATTTAAACTGCGCTGCTCATGCTCCTCTGGTTACCGCCTGCTTGTTGATCTGACACATGCTTAATCCCTCTGCCCCTCCAAAAGAGAAGTAGTTAAATCTTACACTGTGTTCCAAACGCTGAAGTCAGTCGTAAGCTGTCTGTACAGATGAAAGTTTGTGTCAGGTTTGGAATTCCTTTGAAGATCTGTAGAAATCAGACGGCAACTTCTGTATAGATTAAACTCAGGTTTAATTTGTCATGTTGGTGTGGGGCAAAAAACGATAAAAGTAGTCTGATGGAAAAGCATGTTTTCTTTGGTTGCTAGTCTTCCGTGTAGTTGTTCCCCAGCAGTCTGGACAACTGCAAGAAACGTTTAAAGCATGAAATCAGAGGTGCTGAAAAAACGCATGGCAGAAGTGACTTGTCCTGGCTCAGAGCATAATGCTTTCTTTCAAGAAGACAAAGGAGTGTCAGGCCTCAGATGTGTTTATCTAAATGACAGCCTTGGTTGTCATGAAATTTAGTATGCTTATGTACAAAAATCAGCTTTCCTGAATTTTAATTTCAAGAGCTAATTGACTTCTTGTTTATGATAGTTCTGTGTAACTAAGGACAAATGCCGTGTCTAGAAAGTGCACTTTTTATGGTGTTGTAGGTCATAACCATGCTGCTCACGCTTGGAACATCCCAGCTTTTCTTCTGAGGGGGTAATCCAGATAAAGGCAGTTGTGTTCTTGAATGGCATTGAGCAAATACATGTGTACTTTTTTTTAACTACTATAAAACAGTTGCTGACTCTCCATGTCTAAACTCACTGAAACCATTTAAGGCTTGGAAGTGTAAAGCATTATTTTGGAAGTCTTTTCTGTGTTAGTACTGTACAGGCTCTGCGTAGAATATGTGCTGTCTAAATGTGTGATACTAAATGAGACTGTAATGGATCTTTTAGGCAGAGCTGCAGATGTTCAGAGCTCAGTGGATGTTTGAGCTCGCCCCAGGTGTGAGTTCTAGCGGGTTGGAACCTCTGCCATGCAGAACATCGTCAAGAGGACCCGGAGTAAAGTCTGTAGATGCCAGAGGGAAACAAGAGATAGCAAAAGAGGAAAAGGTACAAAAAATAAGTTTCCTTCCAGTGTTACATTGCATTTTCTCCTATTTTTTTTTGATTATACTTCAGTAATCAGTGTCTTTTATTTCCTAAGATGAGGCTTAGCATAGGCTATTTCTTTTGGCTCCTTGCCATCTCCAGTTCCTTTTGGAGTGGATAGCTGTCTGTTCTTGCAAAGCTGCAAAGCTCTGTGAAGCGTTGGCATTGCTGCAAGTCCAGGCGCTGTTTTAAACGAGTCAAACTGCTGAGAAGAATGTAAGACAGTGAGTCATAATGGGAGTACTGTGATCCAGTTTGAATTAGTGTTGTTAACTTTGTACCCTTCTTACACCTTCAGCATCATGCTGTGATGCAGGTTGATGGGCTTCTTAATATTTTTCTTTTTGCCTTGTTTAAATGTTTTTTGGTTAACATGGAGAGATGGTTTGGGAATTTCAGTTTGTGCTTGTGGCACACAAATATGTCCTTGCGTTTCATTAATGGAGGTATTCCATCCCTCTCCTTTGTAGAATACAGTAGGTAAGGTGAAAAGTAGTTTTAAGTCAAATGACATTGTACTTGTGTTTGTAATGAGCTTAAGAAGTGTTCTGTGTAATTGTGCAGGCAAAAGAACTTTTCCTGAAGGCAGTGGAAGAAGAACAAAATGGGGCCCTTTATGAAGGTAATACAGCAGTCTACAGTGAGTGCCCTTACTGCAGAATAATCTAGCAGCCTGCCTTAGGTACAGGGCTGCATGATGACCGTGATCTTAACCTGAAGGCTAACCGTAATCTGAGAGCTCAGTTATTTGGATAAGCTATAAAGGGAATCACTGTATCACAAATCTAAGGTTGAGGTGAAGCTAAAGGGCATTCAAGGAAAGAATTTCTAGCTTTCAGACAAGACATGAGAGTATTTTGAAGTCTAACAGTATTCACACTAGCTTCGATGTAATGAAGCACTGGATTGCTTCTTTAGATAACTTTTGTAGCATGAAATAAGCACAGTAATTAAGCCAGGCAGTATACTACATTTCCAGTGCTGACCAGCTCACAGCTTTTTCATTCCACTTCAAGCAGCACTACTTAG
The DNA here is from genome assembly GCA_013399715.1 of Alectura lathami. Lineage (NCBI taxonomy): Eukaryota > Metazoa > Chordata > Aves > Galliformes > Megapodiidae > Alectura > Alectura lathami. Next base: position 208,762 of record VXAV01010102.1, on the reverse strand, counting down.
CACATGGATATTTTTATTTTCAAATTTGCACAGCATGGTAACATGGATTTCTTTAAGCACTCCTGAAATGAACGTATGAATCTGGTAGCCTTACTTTGTCAGGTTTGACATAAGTATTTAAGGTGCTGAACTTGCTTGTCCTCTTTTTATCTGCACTAGTGAAAAAGAAAGTACAAGTTTTCTTCCTCAGGTTTACCTTTCAGAATATATAGAATAAGAAGCCTGTTCTGCCTTCAGGTCCTGCAGGTCAGTAGAGGAGGTATTAAGTAATAACTGAGAAATCACAATTATTGTTATTATCCTGAGTTCACCATTTAAAAAAGGAAAAAAAAAAAAGGAGAATACAGAATGTATGTGCCATGCTGCTCATCCAGGTGAGTTTTTGGCCACCTTGGTGAGTGATGTTCAGCCATGACTTGGGAAGCAGGGCCTCAATGTGCATGTTGGTTGCTCGGGTAGACAAATGCTCTTATAACAAGAGTGCTCCCTTCTCCTCCTGCTTCCCCAGCTGCTGTCGCTGAGAGTGGCATCGTGCGGTATGGGATATCCCTTTGGTCTGTTCAGGTCAGCAGCCTTGGCGATACCCCCTCCCCACCTCTTGCCCTGGCTTTACAGGGCTTGGAGACTCGATGCTGTGCCAGCACTGCTCAGCAGCAGACAAAACGCTGGTGTGGTATCAGTGCTGTTCCAGCTGTAAGTGTGGAGCACAGCACTCTTTGGGCTGCCGTGGGGAAAGTTTACCCCATCCCAGCCAGACCCAGTAGAGATGTGAATGGAAAACTGGGGATACGCTCCCCACTAAGGTGGTGAACTCAGCCACCTGCTGAATAGGAAGTTTCCTCTTCAGTTTCCTCTTCATCATGGTAGTTCTCCTCTCCTGGTAAGGAAGTTGTGGTTGTTGCTCCAGATCTCAAATGAACTGAGAGAAACACAAGTCCCCAGTAGGTGGTAAAATTAGTTCAGTTTCCAATTTATTGTGTGTTTTTGTGGGGCAAAGTCAGAAGTAAACTGTTTCTACACATACATCCTCATGAACCCTGAGAAACAAGTCCTGCACTAGACACAGATAGGTTTCTGAGCATGTGTTGGGACATCTGTTCTCAGACCATGCTTCTGTTGGCTGAGCTGGCCCAGTTCACCAGAACCCAGTGACATTTTAAGCCTTCTTCTGAAATCTGCTCATACCTGACATTTGTGAGGCAGCTATGTGAAGCAGCTTGTTTGTGTTCAAGCACCTTGCAGGCCTAGCTGTGAGAGCAAATGCTGCGGCTGAGACTGATCTGTTCAGCTGAGGCTGCTGGTATTCCTCATCCTCAGCAGCTGGTACACTGACATGTGCTTGGGGGAATAAGAGCACTTACTTGCCCCAGACTCAGGCTTCTCAGACTCACTAGTGCATCAGATTCTGAGCTCCAGACTCACCAATGGTTTGGTTTATAGAGATGCAAACTGAGGAAGAATGACAGTCCTGCTGTGGGAAGGGAATCGTGGAAGTACAACAGGCATATAAATGCATGCGTGATCTTCATATCAGTATTTAAAGAAAGACCGAGTGCACACACAATGAATCCATTTATTTACCCTTAGAATACTCCATAGAGCTAACTCGGAAGAGAGCCATTCTGCAGCCTAAAGAACATTTCTTTCCCACAGGGTGTTTTTCCTTTGCCTGTTTCCTTGCTCACTGTTTGTAGTGTCTTTGGAGCATTAAAGGCAGAAGTGCTTTCTCCGAGTGCTTGATGAAGCCCTATCTGTCAGTTTGTCTCTCTCACCCCGTAGTCTGTTGTTGGCTCTGTAGCTTTTTGGAAAGGCTGCTTTCCTCCAGTCAGGTTCCTCATCCTCAGTGTTCTGTGTGGATTGCTCCTGTGCCTTCTGTAGTTGCCAGGGCTGGACCACAGTAACATTTCCTTGGTTTCTGTCTGTTGGTTTTTAAACATGCAGCAGTAATTTTTGATACTTTACTGTAGTAATGTACTGTAGGTCTGGAAAAGCTTCAAGTCTTCTACAACAAACAAAATCAGGACTTCATAGAATTTTAGTGTCAAATTTTGTACTCCGTAACCGATTTCTAATCGGTTAAGGTAAATCTGCGACAGCTGAAACGTGTGAGATGTTTATTCTGAAAGAGGATATGAAGATTTTAGTTTCCATAGAATCATTTGAGTTGGAAGGGACCTTTAAAGGCTATCTAGTCCAACTGCCCTGCCACTGAACAGGGACGTCTACAGCTGGATCAGGTTGCTCAGAGCCCTGTCCAGCCTGACTAGGGACGGGGCATCCACCACCTCTCTGGGCATCCTGCTCCCGTGCTTCACCACCCTTATTGTAAAAAAACCTTTTCCTTGAATCTGGTCTAAATCTCTCTTGTCTTAATTGGAAACCGTTCCCCCTAGTCCTGTCACTGCAGACCTTGCTAAAGAGTCTGTCCCCTTCTTGACAGTGTTTGTCTCTCTTCTGTATTGAATTTAAACCTAATCATTTAGGATTAAGTAGAATTTGCAGTGCAAAGGCATTTTCCACCTCTTTTAGTGCTTTTAGCTGAAGTCATCTCTCTGAAGAAAATCTTTGCTCTGGTAAGCTAGTACAGACTTCAGACCTGTTTAAACAGTACACCTTTTGTTTTCAGCCATCAAGTTTTATCGTCTAGCCATGCAGCTTGTCCCTGACATAGAGTTTAAGATCACCTATACACGGTCCCCAGATTGTGATGGAGTTGGAAAGAGGTGGTGAGTATGAAAATTTACTGAATGCAGAGGAGTGTTTGAAACTCAATGAACAGTTCACAGTATGCCCTGTAGGTACTGTGACTTTCCATCTTGGCCATCTAAATAAGGGAGGGTTTGTTCAGGGTGACATCTTGTGGTGTTAGTTATGACAGGTCCAAACCTTGTCTTCTCCGTACACTTCAAAAACCATTGGTAGGTCTGGTAGCTACGGGTGGGGCTTTATATTCCCAGCTCGTTCTGTTAAGGTTGTCTAGAGTTAAGTAAAATTAGAAAGTGACTGGAAAATGGTTTATCAAGTTTGTACCCTGAAACAGGGGAAAGAGAGTACTTTGTGATGAGATTAAAGAGCTCCGTAGTTTGTGGTTACTTGCTGCAAGCAAGCCTGCACCTGTAAAAGAATCATACTATGACTTTCAACTTAAATTTGTGTGTTTTTTTTTTTTTGAGTGTAGTAATGTTAGTAATCCTTCAAGTTGACTGATGAGCAGTGAGCATGTTTTTTCTGTTCTGGCCATCTTGTTCTCGCTCCTAAAATATTTTTAATACCAATTTTTTAAATCTAAAACCACCAGGGGTCACTCTTCAGCACGTAAAGCCAAATAAATAAATAATCCTTAATTGTTTGCAGAACATTAGGTTGTGAGAGGCATTACAGAATAGAACATTCTCTCAGTGGTAAGGCATATGCAGGAAATAAATTATTATCTGAGACAAGTTAAAGAATTGGGTTTGTCTTTTCATGGGAACAAGCAGTTCTTCAGTGACCTCGCTTAGAACAGTGAACTGTGAGCTCTCTGGAGAGACTGGAATTAAATGGAAAAACAAAAGTTACACTCAGGTGGGTTCCAGCAGAATCACAATGAACTTGATAGGATTGCGGTAGCTGTTTTATTGTGTGGTAGAATGAGGCAGCAGGAGACAACTGTATTGAAGGCAGCAGACTGATGCCAAGATAAGGACATCTGTTACATTGTGTCCAGTATCACAGACTTGACATTCCTCTTTTCTAGTGTTGAGGATAACGAAGAGGATGGCAAAATGGCTGATCTCCTGTCAGATTTCCAGCAGCAGTTAACTCTTCAGGAATCTTCTGTCAAACTGTGTCAGCCTGAGCTCGATGTCAGCCAGACCCATATCTCAGGTATGAGGTGAGATGAACTGAAAGTGTTCAGAGGAAGAAGGTTTTAGAGAAGTTTCTGTGACTTTGTTAAAACATTTATTTATTTCATTCTAAAGCTGCCTTTAAAGAACTGTACACAGTATCTCTTTATTTACTTTTATAGTTAAATATTTGTCATGTATGGTTTTGCCTTAATGCCACAATCTTTTCTATATGGTGCTTCTAATAGAATTTTTCAGGGTGAAAAGGAGTGCTACTTAACAATTTTGGAAACAAACTTACTGAAGTAAGTTTATTCTAGTTTTCCTTCGGAATATTGGGTTTGTTTGTTGGTTTGTGTTTGTTTGTTCTAGTTTGCACTTCTTACAATTCTTAAGAAAGAGACAATTGTTCTGTGAAGGGGTAGGTATTTGTCTTGTGTTTTTATCTGGTTCTGTGTCATATTCTTAACAACAAATACTTTCAGGTTCAGCAAAACTACAGAGCATAGCTAGAAAGGCTTTTGGAGGTTAATGATTTCCAGTGCTTCCATTTCAAGGTGGTCATCCTGAGCCTCCCGTGTGAGATCTACATTGCAAAGAGTGTGTACGTTAAGAACTCTCTTAAAAATCAGATGCCTCTGAAACATACGCATTTTGCACCCACAGTTATCAGTTGCTCTTGGGAGTCTGTTCTGCTTGAGGAAGAGAAATAAATACACCATTCTGTTCAGGTTCATTTTTAACAAGGCTGGAGCTGTATGCCTGGGAAAGCAGCTTTTCCTTTTTTGCAAGTAAGGTCAAGATATTTTAAAACATCACTGTGAAATGATCTCGGAAGGTGTCACTTTTGAGCATCAGTGCTAGTCTCTTTGTTTATTTCCTTCCCTGGCCATCCTGTGTTGCATTATCTGGCTTAATCTACATTTCGTAGTACCATGAAAACTGTTAAAATCGTGGTGCCTGTTGCAGAAGTTAGGCTGGGAAGGATCCCTACTGATCATCACCGTTGTACCATAGTCAGGTATTTCAGCAGTCAGAGGAAAACCAAAGTTTGTGAAGCAACAGGTTCCTTTTCCTCCATTTTACTTTAGACTTTATTAACACTTGTGATCTTATGATACTTACTAATAGGGCAGGACAGGGTTAGTCCTCAGCCGTATAACAGAAATGAGGACTAGACCAACTTCCTGCAAACTTAGGAGTGCTTGGCAATGTAATTAATTTTGATTCGTACAGTGAGGAGCTGTGTATAAATGAGTACAAAACTGCTTCCCAAATAAGGAGTCAGTTTTAATCATGTCAGTATTCCGAAACATGAAACTTGGTTTTATCAGATTTTTTAGCAAAACCAGTCTCCTTGGGCTTGTGGGAGTGCAGCAGCAGTTGAAGAAGCATGTTTTTACACCAACAGTCAGAATTCTGTTAAGCCGTGGTCTCTGCCGTGGTGCTAACAGCTAGTTGCTGTTTGATGTGCCTTTGTGCCTCAGCCCTTGTCTGTGTTTGATCTCAAAGCAGTTACTGAGTAAAGTCACCGAGTCTTTTGTGGATGTGGTATTACAGGTCAAGCCGTAGGCTCCAGGAAGCAGCACTTGTTGAAAATAAGTGGAGTGTAGTTGCTGATGGCAGAAGATTAGTAAACAAAATTATATACAACTGAAACAGAAAACTCAGGCAGGTGGAAAGTTACGAGAGAGAATTCTGGCTGCATTTCCCAGGGCATTCTTACTGAACTTCCAGCGCTAGGAAAAGCGTCATATGGTCTTTTTTTTTTTTTTAGTAAAAGGTCATATGGTCTGAGGGCTCTGTCATCATCTCGTGTTCCATTAGGAAAAGTCTTTAAACACAGCCTTACAGTGAGAGAACATTTGTTACTACTTTCTAACATATAGTAACTTGATTATTAAAGATATTTTTTGGTAGCTTCCTTGACATCTGGCTAGAGTGTGGCAAGGCAGGATTTTTTTTGTGGGAAGTCAGAACATCAGTAGCGGAGTTGCAGATGAGCCATGGATGTACAGATTGCCATCTAACAAGAAATTCTTTGCTCTTTGCAGCATTGCCTTTGGAGGTCCTGATGTACATCTTCCGATGGGTGGTTTCGAGTGACTTGGACCTAAGATCACTGGAGCAATTATCTCTTGTTTGTCGAGGATTTTACATTTGTGCCAGGTATTGTAGATAAGTTATCTAGAGTGAAGCTTCCCTCTGCTCTCAGGAGCAGAGGGCATCTTTTTTTTTTTTTTTAAGTGCACAAGCATATGTAAACAGTATGTAGAGGTGGATAATAAACCAGCACTAATCAGCATTGGAGTGTGCGGGCGACTGGTACGTTACGTGGCCTCCCTGCACTAAAAGCTGCTGAAAGTCTCATTTCTTCTCCCTTACTTGAAAAAAGAGTTGCAAGGGCTTCAAAAAGCGCCAGTTGCATTGTCACCCTCATATGGCCACACAGAAGTAGCAGGCTGCTGACCTGCTCTTCAGTGCTTGGCTGAAAATCACATTGTGTTCTTGGATTTCCTAGGGAGGAGGAAATGGCTCTCAAGTGCTCCAGGATTAAGGAAATTAATGATTGCAAATTATGCTGCAGTGTGAGCTGCCAGGAGTTCAGGAAGGTTTCTTTTAGTTCTCTTCAAACCAAATAAGGGAGTTTGTTGCTCTGATGCATAAAAGATAAAGGAGGTCTGCAGGAAAGTTTTGAGTTAAGAGTTCTGCTTTTTTCTTTTTTTTTTTTCTAGGGATCCTGAAATCTGGCATCAAGTCTGCTTGAAAGTATGGGGCAGGAGCTGCAATAAGCTTGTTCCATATTCCTCTTGGAGGGAGATGTTTTTGGAAAGGCCTCGCGTACGATTTGATGGTGAGGTGTACCTCTGGAAACAGACTTTGGTTACTGCGTGTAACCGTGACACAGAGGCAGTCAAATGGGTTTGATGTTCATGAAGTTTTTAGACCTAATCTGAATTCATTGGGGCTGCCTGGACATGGTCCTGGACACCCTGCTCTGGGTGTCCCTGCTTGAGCAGAGCGTTTGGACCGGGTGTGCTCCAGAGGTTTCTTCCAACCTCAGCCATCCTGTGATTCTATGCTTGTGCATCTGTGGAATCACTCTGCAAAGACAAGGGGAGGGTGCAGGGGGCAGAAGTAAGAAGTTGCATGTGTTTAAGTAACTAAAATCTCAGCAGTTCTGGATTAGTGTCTTTTAATCTAGAGTATTTTATGCAGTTTATTTTTGTTCATGTGCTTCCTTCCTTCGCTCCTGTAGGTGTGTATATCAGCAAGACAACGTACATACGCCAGGGAGAACAGTCCCTTGATGGTTTCTATAGGGCGTGGCACCAAGTGGAATATTACAGGTAGAACTGTAGTACAATGAGTGAGTGAAATGTTTCTCTTTTAAGTTCTCGAAATCCAGCCCTTGATACCACAAATGTTAATCACGCTGTCAAACCCAGTGGAACTATTCCTGTGTGTAAAGATATAACTTCTTGAAAATAGGTATTAGAAAACAGGAGTTATTACAGTGATCAGAGATGGACTTAGCACCACACTTTGTCCCCAGTTACAAGCTGTTAATAAGTTGTTGAATCTCTTGGCTATTTATAGGGTCTCACAAACATGAAGGTGCTGAGTACTGTAAAAACTGATCAGCTCCCAGAGCCATATGACGTTGTCCATTCTGTCCTAGCACTGTGTGTGAAGAAGTGTTTTTAAATCCTACTTCCTAAAAGATTTTATGTTTTTCTGTGACACACCCTATGATTAAAAAATAATAAAAAATCTAGATTTATATTGTGCAATTTTGTTTTTGCAGGTATTTGAGATTCTTTCCAGATGGCCAGGTTATGATGCTAACAACTCCTGAAGATCCTCCGTCTATTGTTCCTCGCTTACGGACTAAAAATACAAGGTTAATGAAAGAAAATACTGCGTGTACAGTTTTCCCATTGCTTTTACCTGGCAATTTCTGTTTGCTTTTGTCTCTGATTCTTTATCCAGGCTTAGCAAAACAAGAGTAAAAATGTAGTGATTTTTTTTTTGTTGTAGGAGAGCTACAGCAAGCTACAAAAAATTATGCCAAGACATCTTTCTTTTCAAGGTCCCGTTATTGTAATCAGATTTCCTTTGCAGGCTATGTGATTTCAAATTTTGAAAGGAAGTAGATGGAGGAATACTAAGACTACCATCTACCAACATGTATGCTTTTAAAGATAGTATTTCGTTATTGCCTGCTTTCTCGCACGTCCTTGACTGTGCGAAGGAAAGGGAAGAAGGCTTTGGTAGGTTTGACTAGATTGTTGCTTGATTTCTTTCTGATGTTTGCACAAAGTTGTTGAAAATACGGAGAGTTGTTGGGACTTCAGAACAGACTTGAGCTTTCACCAGAAATCTGAAAATATGTAGAAGTAGGCTAGGTAGAGCAGTAAAGATCAGTTAATCAGTTTTCTGTAAATTTAAAAGCATCTTTCCAGAATCCTTTCATTATTTCGTAACATCCATGAGCCTGGTGTTTACTAAATGCAATAAAAATAAGTTTCTGTGGTTATGATGCGTAGTCTTCTTTTAATTGCTGGTGCTTGTATTGTAAGTAGAAGGCTCTTTCTGGGTGGTGAGCATCTTTGCCCTGACACTGTCCTCCTCTTACCCTTCCAGAACAGATGCAATCTTGCTTGGCCATTACCGCCTTTCCCAGGAAACGGACAATCAAACCAAAGTATTTGCTGTCATGATGAAGAAGAAGGAAGAGGTAGGTAGCAAGATAGAACAGAGAAAAGTAGCTTGAGGAGAGGGTTTCTCAGTATGGCTCAGGCTAGATGTTTCAGGGCACCTGAAGATGTGCATTACCCCAGAAGGCTGAAAAATAAGTTTCATGTTTAAAATGGTTTAAAAGTGAGTGTGTAAATATGGTGATCTTCATTAAGACAGATAAATATTCAGTTCACATTTAAGCAGTGTGTCTCCCCCCTGGGCTTAATCGCAGTGTGTGTTGCTATTCAGTAGTTTGTAGCAAACAGGAGGGAAGGTGTGAGGGCTCGCTTTCTGAGATCAGTTTTTGATTGCGTGTGTTTGTATTCCACAGCATTAAATAAAACTAATTTAGTCAGCAGTGTTACTGCACTTCACAGTGAGTTTGTATAGTTTAGATGATGTCCTCCACCTTTACCTTTCTGTGGAAGCTCCTTCCATGATCAGTGTCTAAACTGATGCATTTTCAAGGAATACCAGCACTTGCTTCTGAGGGTTTAATGGTCTGGCCTCATACTTACTTAAGCCTGATAAGAAATAGTTGCGCCATGTGTTCTTTGTAGGTCACGAAACTTTTTTTTCTTTGCACAGAAACCAATTGACTACCACAAGTACCGGTATTTCCGCCGCGTTCCTGTACAGGAAACAGAGCATAGTTTTCATGTAGGACTACAGTTGTGCTCCAGTGGGCGCCAGAGGTTCAACAAACTTGTTTGGATACATCATTCTTGTCACATAACTTACAAGTAAGTACATGCAGAGTAAGATCAAAGCAGGGTACTGAACTGTAGAAATACACGTGACAGAAACTGGTCCAGTGCTAAACTGAGGAAATGCACAGACTGTGAGGCTGAGGCTGTAACAGAATGTCCAGGGAACAGCAGCTGGTTCTGCTTTGATGTATCGTAATGAACTTTTCCCTTAAGAAATCCCAGGATTTTCGTAGCTTTTGGTAGTGGCACGGGAAGCGCAGGAAGTAGTAGAGCTGCGGTATTGAAGCCATCTGAAGGATTTGTGCAATGTTGAAATGATACCACGACTAGCCAGGGCCGAATGGCTCTAATGTGATGCAAGTAAAGAGGGTGCAGAAAAAATGTGTTGGTAAAGAGCTACCCTTCCTCTGACGGTGCAGAAATGCTGTAGAGAGAGACCGTGCTGTGGGGGTCTCCGCACCCGCTGCGTGAGTGCTGTGGCGCTCGTGGACTGCAGCATCCAGCCGTGGGGAGCCGGCTGCGTGGGCAGCTGTTCTCAGCACTAACCCAGCAGGAGCACCTGCTGCTCTGAACAGGTTGGCTCTCCAGGTGTTCAATGTTGGCATTTAGGGTGGATTTAGACCTCCTCGTCTTCCAGTCTCTATATTCAGTGTCTCTGTGGGGACACAGCTGAGCAACTGAGCTATAGATATCTACAGTCTTAGAAGTAAACTGCTGGTAGTTGGGAGTTTTGGTAACTTCCATAAACAGAAAAATGGCCTGTGTATGAACAAATATTTTCATACCTAATTTATCAAGAAGTGGGAGTACTGAAGATGTTCTTTTCAGTGTGATATTTGTTTTGCTCAGGTTCTGCTTTACCTGCCAGTGTGTTGGTGTCCTTTTGAAGCTAGAATAAAGATGAGTGTGAAACACAGCTGGGAGGACATGTGCTTCCTGTTACTAGTGTTCAGGTTACTTTTTTTGTTTTTTTGGTCCTGTAAACATACAGACAAGTTTTTTGCTGTTACTTTGCATTTTGAATTCATGATTCGAACTGAAACAAAGGGAATATTTCACTTTGAGATGTGGTGATACCTTACACTCTGTCAAGTTTCAGAACTAATAAAAGCAAAAGAGGAAAGTGGTTTCCTTGATATTAAAGCAGAAGTGTATTCTGTGTGGTGTGGCCTGGCCGACATTTGTTTGGTTTCAGAATGAGGTGGTGTGATAGGTGCTCACGTTCCAGCTGTAGCTTGGTGCACGAGCTGTACTGTGGATCGTGACCGTGTAACTGAGGGAGTTGAACAACAGCTGGTGTCTGAACTTCCATAATGGTCTTTGCAGATCGACTGGAGAGACAGCAGTTACTACTTTCGACATCGACAAAATGTACACGCCGTTGTTCTTCGCACGAGTGAAGAGTTACACTGCGTTCTCAGAGAAGCCACTCTAAGAAACACCTTTTTCCTCTCACAACTCTTGCATGAATAAAAGGCTGTAGCTAATGAGCACTTAAGTTATAAATGTGTATATATTTGGAGCATTTTAAAATTCCAGAGGTTTTTTTCGAAGGCAGTATGTTCTATTTGGTTATGAATGGCTGGGGAGTTCATTTTGAGGTTAAGCTTATAAGTATTGAACACCTTTACTTTCTGACAAGAATTTGATAACAAAATTTTTATTTTTTTTTTTAAACAGATTTTATAAATCAGTCTGCTTAAAATGTGAGTCTTCATCTGCTTGGGCAGGGGTTTCTCCAAAAGGAATTGTTGTAGGAAATTCTCATTGTCCGTGGGACAGTGTTTGTGGTCTCTGGTGAAGGCTTGAAATGCGAATGGGAGAAAGTTGTCTTGTATTTGTTGAAGTTCTTTTAAATCGCACAGTTTAAATAAATGTTCTCTTTAAATTCATTTTGTTTGCCTTCAAGATCTGGCATTATGTCAACATCAACCTTAAGTAAAACCAACCAAGGGCAAGCAGTCATGAAGCATAGAACTTAAACACAGAGGTACACCCCAGCAATGCCGTGATACCAGTTGGTAATAAATGCAATTTGATCCTGCTGCAAGTTCGGTGGAGCCTGCCTTCACAACCAGGGGGACGTAAAACAGAGAGGGCCGTGGGCAGCAAGTCGTTCCCTTGCACTGTAGGGTGGGTTGGCAGGGTGCATGGCTCTGCTCAGGAGGTGTCACCCTGCAGTGTGAAATGCTGGGTGTGTGGCTTGTCCAGTGGCAAGGCCTTGGCTGCACAGGCAGGCAGGGCTCGCGGAATGTGTGATGTGTTGTGACCCTTCACCCAACCTTGCCGCAGGTGCTGTAAATCCTTTGAGCATTTGTTGTACTTAAGATAAATTTTGAGGCTGCTGTAGCTGTTCAGGTGCTGTGTACTGCTAATCATGAAGTGTACCTTGAGGTTTGGTCCAGGTGCTGTTTGCTGCTTCTCCTGCATCTGTTGCTTGGGGGTGTAGTGCAGACACTGTAATACCGCTTCTAGCATATGTGTCTTGGGTTCTGAAAGAATTGAAGCTTTTTAGTGTAGTTTTTTAAAGCCATTTTGCATAATTTACCTTTTGAACATCTCATTTCAAAATACTGACCTGGACTTGAGGACTAAGTGTGGAAGAGCTGCGGGAAGAGCTGGACTTGTTCCATTGTCTGTAAAGTGTATCTTTGCAAGGAGTTACACGGTTAAAAGTACATCAATAAATCATGATTTTGAACAGACAATCCGTTGCAATTTCTTATTTTGCCAAGAATTCATTGTTTTCATACAGTAAAAGATGATTACTTAGGAGTTACCATGCATGAACTATGTGCAGAGAAGCTTTCAGGTATGTGAGTTCTGGATAAGGATGCGTATATCTAAAACTTTTTAGCTAGTTGAATAAGACTGCCTACAACCCTTCTATAGCCTACGCACTTAGGCTGCAAAGCTTCGGTTGCACTGTTACATCTACAACGGCACATCTAATGAGTGTGTTCCCTGCTTGTTGAGGGGAAAGTGACTGCTTAGAACATTGGCTCCATGCTCTGAAGGCTCTGAAGATAAGTGGTGAAGTAAATGGGAAAAAGTGTTAGTTACCTCCACTTCTGTTGATGATGATAAAGGTCTGATTCTGCCTCCTGAGAAATGTTAAAAGCTCTTGTGGCAAGAATCAGAAGGTGATACTGATTATTAGTTCTGCCCAATGTAATTGAACTGTCTTTTCAGTTCTCTGTATACCAAGACTTTTGCTGCTTTGCAGCTTTCCTGCCATGGGCATGTTTTTGAAATGGACTGTAGGTGCAAAGGAAAAACTCGCTAGTGTCCTGCCATAAACTGAGATCCCCTATAAACTGAGGTGTTGATTCAACAAAAGCCTCAATGATTAAAGTTGTATGAAATATTCCTTCACCAAAGGAGTTCTGTGAGCCTCCTGTGAGACCAAGCTATGACTAATACGCTTGTTCTTCTATGCTGGGCAATGCAAGAAGGTAGAGATGGTTCGTCTTCTGGAATGGTTGACAGCTATTACAATTGGACCTGGAGGATAACTGAGTAGTTCTTGCTTCATGCTGTGCAGGAATTTTTAATAGTCCAAGGCTTCAACAGCTAGAGGCTCTATGTTTTTACAACGTGGTTTTATTCTTTCAACTACCATGGAAGGACACCAGTTGGTATAACTGGTTTACGGCTGGCAAGTTGTCCTTAGCTATTATTAGCAACTCAAGTGAAAGAATCAGGTGTATAAATGTGTACCTGTGCAGTCCTTTTTCCAAAGAGTTTCTTGTTGGTGACTTACAGATGGAAGGAGGGCTACACCAGAGGGCAGAAACATGGTTCTCAGAGCTGCTGATCCATTTTGTTGCATTGGACTAAAGGCAGTAGCCAACTGTGCTGTTGAGGAAGTCTGCACCTCCCAGTTTTACCGGTGGAAATACCTTTTTGGTCCAATCGAGGAACTCCGTAAAATAACACCCAGGAGCCTTTGCTTTATGCTGTCTGAAGTGGGGTCTTGGCCAGCTGTTCCAGTCTCTGCAATTCCTGCAGTGCGCTGGAATGTGCAGGCTGAGCCTCCGGTTAAATGCACGGAGCAGTTCTGCTTGCTTCAACAGATTGGGGGTAAAACAGGGTGTGGTGCTGCCAGAGTGCTCTGCCCACACCTCCACTGTCAGTCCAGCAGTCTAAACGCTAAGTAAATTTTGTGGAGAGAAGATGCTCAGATGGCCGAATGTTCTGCTAACTTGGCTCGGTCTAACCAGAGATGAGCACCAGTTAACCCCTTGTTGTGTAATGCTGCCCCCTAGATGGGGGGGGAGCTAGGGGCAGGGGTTCAATGCTCTGAGCAATTGACCAGCTGCTGACTTCAGCTCCGATCCTCTCAGTAAGCTTGAGCCAACCCAGGCAGCTTCAGAAGTACACGGTGTTTACGCAAGGTTTTTGCTGTTTGGGATTAACTTGGAGAAATCAAAGGCTTCTATCTGAGAGTCCCTCAGCTTGGAGTCGAGCTTTGTCCTTTATGCTAGGACAAAGCAGCTTTCTTGCTGCATTTCTTGCATAACTATTTGCTTGAAAGGAGCAGTCAGTGCTTTGCCTTACACCTGTCTTTTCCAGCGTTTAGCTCCTGAGTCCTTAAAATGGTGTTTAAAGCCACAAATCCTTGATAATGGTGGACTTGGAAGACAAACCGGAGTCTGTTACTGAATGGAAACTTCTAGGATGCACGAATATGGCATTTTCTCTTGGCTAAAACTTCTCTGACATCTGGTAACGGAGCCGATTTGAAGGGGGTCCAGATGCTGCTGTGTAACCGTCACTCAAGACGGGTTGTAAAATTACTGTATGGTGTTGTTTTTCATGCAACACACATCCTGGGCATAAGTAGACAAAAATGTGAAGTGTGACTGCTTCTGGAGATAATGCTCCTACATATTTCAGGACTGACAGCCTCCCTTCCTCACCAGCTGCAGGTATTCCAGCATCTTTTGGGTGTATCTTTAGTACATTTACTACAGTAGCCTCAGAATGTTCTGTGAGAAATGGCTGGGTAAGATGCAGCACTTAGAAAATTAAGACTCATAAATCCTGTCAATTTAAGTGATCTTCAATGTGAAAAACCAAGATGAGTAGATATTTTGTCACATGTTTCATTTCTGAGTGAATAAATCTTTCCTGGAGAACATAAGTACAAACGCTGACCTCCACATGTTTCCAAGATAAATTTACACCCTAAATCATTTTTTTTTAATTCTACATCCATGGTGGTAACAGACGAGCTTTGCGAAGCAGCTGCCATTGCTGAATGATGCTGTGTTGCCATTAGGTGGCATACCACAATTTGGAGTTTTCTTTTGTATTTAACAATATTTACATTCAGTTTTCTCTCTAGCTTCATTAAAAACTGAGAACATTCCAGGAAAAAAAAAAAAAAATAGAAAAAAAGTAACAAGCTATAGGTTTAGCCTGCCAGGCATTCAGCTTCTTTGGTTTGTGTGCTAGTAAGATGCCCATGATAAAACAACTGGGAATAAACAGGAAAGCCAGCCCTTCAAAGGGATTTTCGGTATCTGAATCTGAGTGGAGTTCAGTCCTGAGTTTACTTCTCAGACTCCAGCAGAACAGCTTCCCAATGGCATGCAAAGCAGCCAACATGCTGAATGGGAACATCTGTATGTGGTGGAGGATGGCATGTTTTAACAAAGTGCAATTTCAATGCTGCCACTGGGAGAGCATGCATTCCCAAAGTGCAGCGATCGTAGTTTCCATCCCTGCTGTGCTCTGTACCCTTCTGTTCAGAGCCCATGTTTGTGAGGGCGAAGTTGAGGGGCTGGTCATCCTGTCCTGCGTGTGTATAGTGAATCTACTTGCTGCAGAACAGCTTTAACAAGGGAGACTGAATGTCTGCAGAAACCCTGTAAAACTGGTAAGCGTGGGCTAGGATGTGCACGGAATACCTCGAGAGCATGGGAGAGAGCTGAACCCATGAACTGCGGGTGTGTGTTTACCTTCAGTGTGAAGATGTTAAGTTTTATCAGTTAGCAGCTGCACACTTTAAGGAAAAANTAAAAAAAAAAAAAAAAAAAAAAAAAAAAAAGAATACTGGACATTTATATCCTTCTTTCCCTAAAATCCAGCACCCTTCCTCCTGACTTCATCTGTGATCACACAGACAAGTGACTGCTTTTAAGAGCACTGAGGGGGCAGACAGCTTGGGACTGCTGTGGAGTGGGGGTCAGGGTCTTACTGGGAGGAAAAGGCACAAATCTCTACATGCTATAAAGGAAATTTGGTAAATGTGTATGGAAGTAATCAGTTAAAGTTAGCTTTTATATTTGTGTTGGATTTTAGGTGCTTTTTTCCTAGGTGATCTGTGCTAGGGGCTGTGACATCTTCTCCAGGAGCAGCAGTGCTGGAGATCAAACCACAGCCAGAGCTCAATCTCTTTACCACCATGCCGTCATGTGCAGACTGAAAATCCTCGGTCCTGGGCTACCTGAGGTCTGCGCCCTCAGAGCTGGCTCTGCACCTCCTGGGGGCTGCTGACCTGTGCTCTGCAAGTAATGCCCAGGAGGCTTCAGCTGCGCTACAGGATACTCAGCAGAAACTCTATTTGAGCTAAACGTAATTGCTCTTTTCCCAGCACAGACAAATCGTTCCTTGCACAGATTAATATAGGGGTGGATATCATTAGTCTGCTCCTCAAAACCTTCTCCATTTTCTTCCTGTGTTAATTCACAGCTCACATCTTTGAGTCCTTCTTCCCCCACCTCACCATTTCTTTAGGTGGGGGGATAACCAAGGCAAAGACAGCTCCTATGGCAAAACCTTCCCGAAGACCTTTGCAATTCAGGGTACTTCCCGCAACTCCTGTACCTTGCTTTCAGTAAAAATCAATGTAAAGGTCTTTAATTTGTTTTGGATAATGTGACATGTGCCCAAAATGACAAATACGGATATAGTGAGTTGGTCCAGTACTGCCTGGAAATGTAATCACATGGGGAAGAAAGTATTGAGTACCCTTAAACTCACCTTGGGTACACACATCAGTAATTGACAGTGTCTAGACAGATGGTGATCTGGAAAGTAAAGTCTGGGAAAAATAAACTTAGAGATATTAAAGTCAGCTGCACTTCCCAGTGGTAATAAAGTGTAAAGAGTTGGGGGGTTAACTTTTGCAGCAGCTGACAAAACAGGTGCCAGCACTTTCATTTGGAACCTCCTCCCTCTTTCAGGAGTGTGTCCTTTAAAAATTTCACATAAAAATTGCCAAAGCATCTCGAACCTGAAATACTGCAGCAAAATGTAATCTGACAATGATGAATATTTGTCTGGATATGTGCAAAGCTATGAATCGAGTTTTTCTTCTTTCAAGGGGCTCTAATTTAGGAAGGCTTTTGTGAGACCCAAATCATACAGTGGATCATAAGCGTGAGGCTAGTGCTGTCCCTCGCTGGAGCAAAGAAATCACGATGGGATGCGCTCCTGGTCAGCGTGTGACCTCTGGGCTTCCGCATGGCAGCAGTTCTGATTGCCTTATGCTAACGTTGCGTCTGCTCTGCAGGGGTGTTAAAGATCAAAGCGACAAAAAGTCGCTGGACTTGCTGGATCACAGTTTGGGCACTTAAAATTACATTCACTTCCATAACAGTTTTTCCAAGGGACTCTATCTCAAGTAGCTGTCACTTCTTATGCCACTCTGCCACTTGCAGTGCTGTGATGGTAGCATTTCTGGAAACAGAAGTGAGATCCTGAGCAAGGGTGGGAGGCTTTTTGCTCTCTTGCTGTAAATCTGCACTTAGCTATCAGGGGGGCTAAGGTGGGACAAGAGCTGGTAACGTTGACGCCATGGAGATGGAGAGACTATTCTGCTAAATAAAGACCACATTACATGGTTTATCTGGATACTCACAGCTACTTGCAGCAGTGGCAGTGTCTGTGCTGCACTCGCTCTTCAGTGTACTGGTATTAAAGCATTCTTGGAGCCCAAGCCCTGTGAGTGCCGACTGATTTTTAGCCGACTCTCTGAAAGAATGAAGTATTAGATAGTCACACCGTCGTTCTGACAGCTTCCATCAATAACTTCTGAACCTGCTGACCCGTTTCCATGTACATCGGACCAAAGTAATTATACCAAGTACTGACGATTTGATGAGTGCCCACTGACAGTGTTAAAAAGTACCTGTTTAGAAGAACTTTAAGCTTGTTGCTGCTTAATGAGGTTTTCTTCTCTTACTGGAATAGGGCTTTGGAGAGACCAACCATTTAGAAAGGCTGAAGCACTCCCTTGGCACTTGGGAGGGACCTTTTCGAGAAAGCTTTACTTTTACAGGAAAGAGTTACAGAATGAAAATAAAACCAGCACACACCGTGCTTGACTTTGAGGGGAAAGCCTTCCTCAGCTGTCAGCATGGACAGCGCTGCCCCAGGGTGCATCTCACCCTGCCACCCTGGTCTGCTCTGCTCCCCACCCGGTTTTGGGATGCTGTTGGAGGCAGGAGGTGAGGGACCTGATCCTGCTACAGGCATTTGCTGTCTCCTCTGGAAGCACAAAGGAGCTGGGTGCTCAGCTCTGGCCTGACAGTTTCCATCAAGCACAGAAAGAAGCAAGCAAAGAGGATGCTGCTTGTGCTGAGCTTTGTATTATTTATGACTGTCTTTAGAAGAGCACATGGGAAACGCTTGGTAACAGAAGACTTCAGTCATGTCACTGATGGTACAAATGCCAAATGATGTGGAGAGTTGCATATCAGATCTTGGCATGACTGGTTTGAAAAATGAAAAACACTCTCATCTGAGGTAAGTCCTCCAAGGCAGTTCTGGCTCCTCATTTACTAACTTGAAACAGAAGGAATGAAGTCAGAGCAAAAAGCTGGTTAAAGCCCTTCCTGGCTTGCCCCGTCCTCTGAAGGGACTGTCTGTGCCTCAGGAACTCCTTGCCACCCAGGAGGTCATCCTGTGTGGCTTGCAGAAATCAAGGAATCCAACGAGGAATCGTTCCCAGGATCACAAAACAGTTGAAGCTGGAAGGGATCTCTTGAGATCACCTGGTCCAACCCCTGCTCCAGCAGGGACACGCAGAGCAGGGTGCCCAGGACCATTTTCCAAATATCGCCCTTTTTGCCGTGTGGATGCATTGTACCTCATGGTCAGCTTGGTGTTCACCAGGACTTGTGGGGGCATCCCACCAGGGCCCATGGACTTACACATCTGGTTTAAGTGCTCCCTAATCTTGTTGTCCTGCACTGACAGCAAGACTTTGTTGCACCCGCAGGTGAGTTTACCTTGTGGAAGACAAAACCCCACAGAGCCTGGGACTGCAACAGCTCTGAGAGAAGGAGGCACTGTGTTGAATGAGGACATAGCTTGCGTAGGAGCCAGGTTCAAACTGTTTAGGGTGTTCAGATGTACAAGGCTGATATGCTACTTGTGCTCTGCTTTGATTACTGATTGCATCTATTTTTAATCTTACATCAGCAGACTTCTTTAAATTTTTCCTCTGAAGTAACTGCATCACCATCCCATCCTCCCCTGCCTCTCCTGGCTCCCCCGCTGAGGTCCTCCATAGGGGCCACTTCTGCATTTTTCTTGTAATAAAGTAAAAGTTTAGGTGGTTCTATCCTAACTCCTTGGCCGTAACTTCTTAAAAAGCCCCAAATGGCTACATCAAGGGGAAGCAGAACAAAATTTCCACAAGTACCAAATGCATAGGGTAGTAAAACTCAAAAAGCCAAGAGGAAAGAAAATCTTTGATTGTATCCCCTAAACTTCACTCCTCTCTTATTTTGTTTAAAAATACAGGGAATGCATTAGGAGCACATTTTAGAAAGCAGCCCATTATCTTGTACAGAGAAACAGTTTGTAGCCTCTGACTGCCAAAAAAAAAAAAAAAAAGGAGGGGGGGGGATTTTGTATCAGTTGCTAATAAAGAGAACATCTGATTGTATTCGGTCTGATTTGTAATTCTTTCCACAAGCAAAGTTAGACGAAGGCTAGAAGAAATGGGGCAGGTTCTGAGCCCAAGGCTTGGGAGATGTGGGTCAAATTCCCTTTCTGCATTCCCACCTCCCTGTTAAGTATTATTTCCATTTCTTACAATGTTTTTTCAATATAAAAACACTAAAAATTGGAAGTGTCCAGTTGCTGCCTTAAATCATTATCTGATTGTATGTCTAGATTTCATCTTTAAGTGCTGCATGACTCAAAAAACAAACAAAAACATAACCAACACCAACCCAAAAACAAAGACAAGCAAATTAAAAAAAAAAAAAAAAACACCAGAAATATTATGTTTCTGCAAGGTACAGTTTGTCTGTATGTTTTATTCTGAGTAATTCTGCTGTGGTGTCCCTGATGGCCTCAGAAGAGATCAGAATATCTGCTTTGAAGCAAGCACTGGGACTGCTTCCAAGGAATATCAAGGGGAGGTCTTCCAGAGCTAAGACCCTGGGAAAGCAGTGCGTGTGGACCATCCACGCCATGCAGGGGCATGCACATAAGCCTTGGCAGTAGGTACAACTGGCTGAAACACCGGCAGGCTGGAGCAAAGCACTTTGCCCATCTAATCACTCACATCCTGATCTCTTTGCACCTTTACTGCCTTCCTAATATTTCGCTGTAGCTGTGCCTTCCAGAAATGACCATTTTCTGTGACAGAGAATAAGGTTGCAGAGTTACCTGTGGGTGTATCCTTGGATATAAATTGGTGTGTCTTTGTGGAGCTAAACTGAACAGCCTCGGTGTTCAGGTTGTTTTCCTCAAATTGCAGGACAAAATGCTGCTAGTGCCATCTTTCGCCTCTGATTCCCGTCAGTGCTCACAGCTGGGCACAATGCCTTAGCGGTGGTCAAGAGGGGCTTAAAGCAGAGAGGTGTATATGTTTCTTTTCACGCATCCCAGATATGTTACAAAAAGTCATTCTTGCAAAGGCCACAGCTGGGACTGGTATCTTCATATTCTGAGCCAAATGGTTATAAATCTGGCACCATACTGACCCAACATATGGGCTGAACCAAAAACAGAGGGAATTGTTTCCAGCACAGAAGTCAGTGCAATAACACGGAAAGGTCAAACTGACCCTGGCAGCATGCAAATCTGGAAAGCCTTTCTGTGCTTACTTAACCTGAGAAAAATCATGTCATCACCCCGTGCCTTATTTTCCTCCTTTTCAAAAGACACTTTATCCCCTAGCCTGAAATGTGTTTAACTTGGAAACATGCTGGGTGCAATCAGCTACACAAATGGGTACCTGGGGCCCCCCCAAGGTGGGATGCAGTCCTGGGGCCTGGAGTGTGGGATCACTAGCAGGGGCTGTGAAATGTAAGGAATTTGGAGGAAAGGCAAGATGTGGTCAGGCAGGGTTGGCGCTGGTGTGGCCGGTTGGGCAGCCACAGAGGAATCTCAGCTATGGGACCTGTCTGCCCCTCCTGCATCTCACCTCTTGGAGCATCAGCGCTGATGGCTCTCATCAATTTCCCTTTTGCTGTCTCAGACGTGGAGGTTGTTAGTTCTCTGAAACACTGATCCAGAGGATCATAAAAAATGTACAGGGTTTGGGATTAGCATAGGACTAAACCCAAGTTCTGGTGAAATGACCCTCATGTACAATATTAGTCTGTCGTTTTGTGATCTATGTTCATATTTTTTTTTTCCACATTAAAAAATCACTACACATCTTTTGTTTCACAAACATTTTGAAACATTCTATAAATCTAATCTGTTCTTGTCTTGTAAATGTCTCTAAACTCCACCCTTTTCAATGACAGCAGTTTTCCTAGTAACTAATGTATTCCCAAATCCTCTTTAAAAAGAGGGAATCTACAAAGATGAAAACAAACAGAAAAAAAAAAAAGTGAGAAGATCAAACCTGTTTTGAAGGACACCAGAAATGCCACAGTCTGAAGTACTGTAAAGTTTTTATTGCCACTTGTTTTGTAATACTGTACTCCCAGACCCATCCCAATAAAAAGAAATCAATATTTTGCCTGGCCAGGGTTTGTGCCACAGGCAGGGCAGGACTGGCTGAGACTGCCAGTGCCGTGTCTGACTGCGAGGGCTGGGCAGCGTGTGGTGCTGTGGAAGCTGGGGGAACCAGCCCTAGATGTGGCTCCAGACTTGGCGTCCCTCATCTCTTCCCAGCAGAGATGGCTGTCGGGGCATGCGTTGGTGCCTCCCGCCACATGGTGTGGGCTGGTGGCCTCCGAGGCAGGGTCCAGAGAGTACAGAGGCTGGAAGGTCAACCATGAATTATGGAAAAAAAGGTAAAGAAGTCTTTGCCAAAGATCTCAAAGCTGGCTACTAAATTCAGGCAAGGAAATTAATTTTTGACACCCTACTTTTTTAAACAAATGTAAGGAACTGACAGCTCCTGCTGAAATATAGCTTACAGAAGTGATCAGAGCACAGGGTGATGTGCAGGAAAGGATGCTGAAGGATTTGTTACAGCCTGCAGCAAAAGAGATGAAAATCGGCTGCAAAAAGCAGTGAGGCACTTTCAAATATAGAAATGTGTGAAACTGGGTCAGGCTGGTAGGGCTGGTGCCATGAAATTCTGCCAAACTGGGATGGTGGCGAGGTAGTTTGTAAGAAGATGCCTTTTGTTAGATTAATGATATAATGGGGGAAAAAAACAACTTTTTTGTTTGTTTTTGTTTTTAAAGAAAAAGAGCAGAGGCTGCAGGCACAAAAGCACTTCATGTCTAAAAGAGAAAATACTGCCCGTTGCTGGAGGCGAGAGGAAAGAGGAAACACCAACCCAGTCACCGCAGTGGGTACAGGTTAAAAAACACGCTGTTGTTGCAGTAGCTGGGATTCATACAGCGTCTCCCCTCTTCCACATCTTGGCTTCCCTTGAGGAGCGCTGGGAGGTGCTGCTGGTGC
The DNA here is from genome assembly GCA_013399715.1 of Alectura lathami. Lineage (NCBI taxonomy): Eukaryota > Metazoa > Chordata > Aves > Galliformes > Megapodiidae > Alectura > Alectura lathami. Next base: position 186,645 of record VXAV01010102.1, on the reverse strand, counting down.
TGGTGGTGCAGGTGCGAGCCAGCCAGGCCAGGCGCGTCCTGAGGCTGGGGGTACGGCGGAGGAGGGAGGCAGCTGCTGCTGCAGGCCAGAGGAGATTTTCCATCACAGGATTCCTCCCCCGAAGGGCCAGCGCTGCATCTGATAGGGTTGTGGCTGCTGTTTATCACTGGTGGCACACCGAGGACATGCTGGGGGCTGCTCCAGGGCTGTGTGCACGAGACGCCATGAACAGCTTGCGCCCGGCCCTCCTCATCCTCCCTGGCTGCCCTCAGGTAGAGCGGCTGCCCACAGCAGCTGCCTGGGGTCTGCTCCAGGGGGCTTTTGCTTAAATGTCCCCCGAAATTGGCAGGTAGCACAGAAGCATCCGGCTTGGAAAGAAGCAAAGGCAAAGCCTCCTGGGTGGGCCTCTCACCTGTCAGAGACTTGGGAGAGCAAAGCAAGGTCTAGTGAAACACGGTCTAGTGGAGCAAAATAAACCAAAAGCAGGCAAGGCATTCAAAAATCATGCAGTTAGTGCAGGTAACGAAGCAGGCACAGCAGCAGGGCCTCTTTTCAGAGTAGTGCCAGGGGGCTTTGGGGGCAAACCTAACAGGGGCTCCGAGGTCACGGTTCTGGATTTGCCCAAATTCTGTTTTAAACCAAAAGAGTCACTAGATTTCACATTCACATCTGCCAGGATAGACTGAAGAAGCACCTGAAAATGAAATTATTCTAATACATTTGATTCCACAGAATTTGAAGTATTTCTATGGAGTTTGGAAAACATTAAAAAAAAGTTTTTTAAGTAATTCTTTTGAAGTGTTTTTAACTGGCTGATTTTATTATCTCCAATTTTTTTTGCACCATTAGATACTTTCATACAAGGAGGGAGAAGCACACTGGAATTATTCTTTTGAGACATTTTTTTCATGGATATTTTGCAACTTCTTTAACACCCTAATTATTGGATTATCATTTTACACACTTTAATGCCTGTCAGAACACTCACTCTGTGCTATCATTTCTGATTAGTACTTACAGGTCTCTGTTCTTTGTAACACCACTTTTGCATCCATCTAATTACAGTGATTTTCTGACTTGTTGACTGCCAGAGTAGTAAAGCTCCTTTCAACTGCTCTCCGCTTACCATGAGAAGAAATTCCAACAGCCTGATGTAGGACCAGCCCATCTTCAGCTAAAAACCAGGTGGCACCATCCTACATATCACTTGCTCTATTTTGGGCTCATGTATTTTCTGCTGTTCTCCTGCCTCATCTCTTGTGAGCACATTAGAGTCAAAGCTTCTAAGGAGACTTTTCAGATTCAGCAACATAAACTGCATGTGAAATCAGATTCTTGGATTTCTTGTATCAAACTGGTCATAGCAAAAACAAGAATATCATGGGTTATTCCCAAGCCCCACTCTGACTGCATGGAATCAGACCAGCTGAAGAGTGGGCTATTGGATATATATTAGATAGTTCATTATTTATTAGATAATTAGATTTTGAAGACATATGTGGTCTGTTCCTGCTCCTATGCAATTTGAAGTCAAAACACCAGGGCAATGTTGTAGAAAGGGGAAGACGAAGACTAGGACCCTCTAGACATGTAGGCTCAAGTATAACAGAAAAAAAGCCACAAGACTCAGTAACATTTCCTAGGTGAGGACTAATTCGATGTCCTCATAAGGACAGAATTAAACTGATAGTATGAAAATCATTGTTTCAGTCTTTGTTAGATATGAACATGGAAGTTCATCTGCTTGTATTCCCATGCACTTGTGTCAAGAGATCACTGCCGGTCCTGTATGTATTCTCCAACTGTCCCATCCCAACGTGTCTTCATGAATCTCTCCAGAGTTCTGTGTTTTTTTTTTTTTTTTTAGTGTCCTCCTGAATATTTCTAATAGAAATAGCTGCAGCTCTTAACTTCATATTCCATTCAAGTGGGTTTAACTTCCTCTGCTGACTCTTTTTCTAATTCTTGGGCTCCTGGATTGCCCAGTCCTTCCCCATCGGGTCTGATTATCCCTTTTATCCTTAGACGAAGGGGCTCTGAGCACTATCCTTAACACTAGTCTAGGGAGGATACACCATCCCCAGCACATCAAAAGCAAACTGCATGTGAAGACTGGTGGCGTACTGGTGGGTGTAACACCCACCTGCAAGCAAGTAAGGCAATGCAATGGTGCAAGGCAATGGAGCAAGCAAGGCACCATTCCCTTGGCAAACTGGCAAAAACTAGGGGGGACGAGCGGAGGCGGAGGGTGCCTTCACTCTTCTGCAGCACCTTGTCCATGCCATTGGGGAACCCTGGGACATGTACAAACATGGAGAAAGCGTGACCTCCTCTCGTCTACCCAGTGGCCAAATCCTGCTCTGGGCAACTGCCCGCAGGAGAGCCTCTCTCTCCCTGCTGGGCATTAACAATCCAGACTTGCTACTAAAGTAACTGGGCTTTCTTAACGCTGGGGGTCTGGAGGTAAGGGATGAGAATTTGCGGCTTTGTTTTGTTAATGACAAGTTTGTTCTGTCAACATACCATCCTCAGTATATAATAGACATATATCTTAGATAATATATATTGTGTTCAGTAGTACAGTTGTGTACTGTATGTGGGTATATGTATATACACATACACAAATCTTCCTCACGAACCCAGTCGTTATCAAAAAGATTTCCCAGTTTTTGAGTGTTCATTTATTACAATTTTCTCATGGGGTGATGTAATCAATACCGTAAGTTAAATTCAATTAAAAACCTACTAATATTCTCCTTCAATGTCAACACTGACTAGACCAAATATCTAATTACTTTCTTCTCAGGCCAAGGACGATGTGAGCAGTGATGTGATAGCCCTGCAGCCCTGCCTCCAGCCAGAAGAGGCTCTGGCTGGGGGATGCTGGCAATAGACCTGGTACTGAGCTGAACGAGATGCTCAGGACAGCCGTGTTCCTTCTTCTCTTGAGAATGGGGAGGCGAAATGTGGAGACATAAAGCCTGCTCCACCCAAAGCCAAAGCTCCTCAGGGAAGTGTCTTGGACCATGGATCCCTGGCCCTGCAATTTACTGATAACAAAAGTTACCTTGATCTCCTGGAGTCTTATTAATCTTGGAGAAGGTGGAGAAAAAGCGGTGTGTGCTTTTTGGATTGATCTCCGTGCTTCTGCTTCTAGTTTTGTTTCTGGACGTGGATGGTCATGAGCCCCTTTGGACTTGAGAAAGTAATTGTGATATGTTAAATTTAGAAACAACCTTGTTCTTAATCTTAAGGGAGCAGGATTTGTTGCACAGGCCAGAAACACACACTTGGCCTGGTTTAATACCTTGTATTTAATGAGACATTTAATTTCAGCTCAGGTAACAGGCAGATCTCAGATGAAATGCGATAGGGCAGAAATTCCCACAGATCACAGAGCTGTACACCACACATATGCAGAAGAGACTGCCCACACTGGAGACCCAATTACAGCCACAAGGTCAGCTGGCTACAGTGTCCCTGCAGTCATTTTCATTCTTCTTAGACGTCAGACATCTTTAGCAAGGCACTATTTTCCATTATTTGTTGGAACAAAAAATCTCCTTAATCAATATCAGAAATAATCTTTAAAATTATCCTGCATAATGTAAGGCAATTATATACCAACCTGAAAGAATATGAACTGGCCTTCATGCCTCCAGAAGTTGGTAACCGGGTAACCCCCATGGCCTCGGCAGGAGAGGAGCTGCAGGGGCCCATTGCAGTTCGGACAGCTTTTCCCTGGAGCAAAGATGGGAGGAAATATTTCCTGTGCAACACCAGTCACATGGGTCCCATCTGGTACAATGGTTCATTGGGGTTCATTGCCCACTGGGGGCTTAGAAACTACACTGAGAAAAAGCTATGCAAAAAACTTTCAAATATAAAACCTAAGCAAAAAAATAATTACATTTATTCTGTTTCATTATTAAATCTAACTGACAAAGATTGTTTCTGTTATAGCTTTATTATCATTTAGTATGGTCAGTTATCTCTAAGGAAGGGGCTTTTACCTTCAAAAGTTTTTAAATTTTTATTTCAGTTCTTTTCACTTGGAAGTGTCTGGAATGTCAGAGGTGTTCTTCTCTGAGTTTTCTAGAGGACAGCATTCTGACCTCAGGGAGTGCTCGAGTAAAACCTTTCTTTAGCCAAAACATTCATCAGTTGCAGATCGGTATGTGCTAGCTCTACTGAGGAATAAAAAAGAGCTTGGAACAGTTTCATTAAGGATGTGTGTCCAGCTCAGTTTCTGTCTTTGCATTGTCTTATCTCTGGTGACATGGCCATTTTCCAGCTGCCTTAGTTTATAGGCATCTTCTTTCCTGCAAGACTTTCCCAAGTGACTCTTGGGCCTGTGAAAGTCAACACCCAGGTCAGCAGGGCCTGAGAAGGCTGGGAATCAATCTCTAACCATCTTCCATCAGAAAAAAAAAGAAAAAAGAAAAAAAAAGGAAACAAGCAAGCAAAAACCCTCTCCAACATTAAGAAATGCGAAGTGCACCATTCCAAAATCAAGAGTTGCATTTGAATATAAGGAATAGCTGGATAACCCAAAGAGTACCCTCTGTTTTGATTTGGTTTACGCGGTGTTCACTTATCAGCTGTCACATAATGAGCAGCCACCCCCATACTCACGCTGCTGTTTTTGCCTGGCTTTGTCACATATGGCTGGCCTCAGGTAGATCTTCCTCCCGTCCAAGGTGGAGCAGTCGTTGCTGCAGACCACCACCCCAAGGCAGGACTTCTTTAAGATGCGGGAGTTGTGGTTGTTGGTGTTTCTCATCGCCCAGCTACTGTGGTGCCTCTGAGCATTTTTGTCCTCCGAGCTATAGATGTGCTTTACGTAGGAATCTGGCCATTCTTGAAACCAGTCTGTCTGTCTCACGTCCTGCAAAGAGACCAAAGAGTTAGGCCGGGGAAGAGAAGAGCTCACGCTGGAGCCCAGCATGGCCTTCTGCTAGGTTTCCCCTAGTCTGGGTCACTCCAGCACCACAGCAGCAATGCTGGTTGGCAGCTCAGCTCTCAGAGGGCTGGGCAGAGGGAAATGCTGCAGAAAAATGCAGCCCCATGGCTCCTCACGAGCTCCAGAGTGCCAGAAAGGCCTGGCCAGGAGGCTTGGCCCATCTGTCTCGCTCAGTGCAGGACTGCCCAGGGGAGGGAGGTGGGGTGCCTGACGTAAAAGAGCACATACTGTCCTGCTCTACCATTCAGGCCATGGACAGCAGCGTTACACTGAGCCATCTGGCCTGAGTTGGCTCGGCTCACTGGAAAAAAGGGCAAATACTGAATTGAACTGAGGCTATTCACACATTTGTAGGTCCTTCATTCTGCTTTTTGGTTCATTTTGGCCTAAGCGCTGTGAAAGAATTCCACAATGATTTTCTGAAGTCCAAAACAAAGAACATCTTGGTCGAGTTTTAATTTTACCACTGTGGAATGAGGGGTGAGGGGAATAAAGAATACTGCAAGGAACAGTAAAAGAAAAAAAACAACTCACTGGGAAAAAAAAAAAAAAAAAGATAAAGAACTAATTGCACAGCACCTTAATTGCTACAGTCAACAGAGTAAAATGCAGTAAGTTGTAAAGCATGAAACATACCCTCTGATGGTTTTTGAGGGAAAAGGCTGATCGTAACAAAGGAAAGAAGGCAGGGCTGGAAGGTGGAGGGCAGGGCTGGATGGCAGAGGAGCGTGGCAGGGGGAATCCGGCACAAACGTGCTAAGGTGAGAGACAGGGAGATGGTGTTGGGGTGTAGGGTGCTGTGGGCTTTCAGCAGAGGACATGGATGCGATTTTTAGGCGAGGGGACCAGAGAAGGACTGAGGGAGGGAAAGATCACTACTCTGCCTCCGGTCACACCTCTGCAAACCAGGCTGTCAGCCCACACGAAGCAAGCTTTCCCCAGGTCCCCAGGAATGGAGCACAGCCTCCATGCAGGAAGCCAGCCTGCACTCCTGGAGCCCAAGCTGCAGCAGGGCTGAGCGCCCGACGTGGCCAGCAGTCGTGGGTGCAGTGCTCAGCTCTTGTAAAGCAAAAATCAAGTCCCGGACATCTCTAATGAGGCATGTAAAGCAAGTGAAATGTTTTTTTTTCCCCTTTCTCTGCATCTGATCCACTAGTGGACTAGAAAAATAACGAATCTGCAGTATAACTATATTTTCTGTATCGTCAACTCTTTCAATAACACACTAAAGGGAAAATGTGTGGAAAATGCTATTTTGCAGGATGTTTTCTAGCCCTTCAAGCAAAGCAGTGTCCCATATCTCAGTGTGGCAAACAGCACAAAGGCAATGAGGCTCAGACAAAGAGAGAGTTTTGAAGAGGAGAAGACTGGTCAGCACCGGATAAATTTCTAAGCCACAGACACGTACCTGGGGAAGTTTGATGTCATTGATATCCCAACTTGTCATTTCTCCATTTCGGGAAGCAGAGTCCTCCTGCTCCATAACAACACTGTCTACAGCCTTTAGCATTTTTGAATTCCTTCCCAAACTTTGCAAGAAAGTCTCTACTGGCTGCTTTTGAAGTCGAGTGGCTGTCAGCGCTCTCGAGTTGTTTACAACCAGGAAGCTCTTTCCTGAAGCTAAATGATAGAGAGGCTGCTCATTAAAGATAAAAATCAGTGTTCTTCTGCCAGAAAAACTTGTTCCATTAAAAGTTTTGCAAGCCACCAGTGCAGGAGAAAGTATAGCTTAGAGATAGACGACGATGTTGCAGAGGCATGGTTAATAGCGAGCAAATTGTGCTTTTCTCTGTTTTGTTCTGCTGGGTCTTCTCTCCCACCCAGTCATGTAACTGCTGACAGGCTCCTTGTGCATGAGATCTGACTCTGGCTCTGTGTTTCCAGAGCCAAACTGGCTGCTAAGGGCTCTCTGAGTTGCTGAGTACCCATTAGGTATTTCAAATACTGCATGTGGCAAGGGTGAGAAACAAGAGGGGACTGCTACATTGCTCCAAATGAGATGGCTCTCAACTGTTTCAGAAATTGTTGGCATCTCTGTGAGCTTACCAACTGCATTGGGGAAGGGTGGAATAGGGGACCGGGCTAACTGCATTTTCCTATCTCAACAGCNAAAAAAAAAAAAAAAAAAAAAAAAAAAAAGCATCTCAAGGTGTTGTTGTTTCAACCGACAGTCCTTATATGAAATATTGTAAAGCAGAAGGTTGCACTATTCCAAATCTCAATGCCAGCCAAACTTAATACTATATCCTCAGGGATCCCACACATCAAAAATTTTTTGGAGTTGTTTCTTGGGGTAGAAGTAACTGTTTCTGAGAGAAAGGGCAAATCAAAAGATGATCAGGTAGGTTAGTTTTCTGGTTCTTGAAAGTGGAAAGGATTCACTGGTTTCAGGGAGGTCACTGTGATTTATGTCAGTTAAGGATTTGTTGTAGACTGGGTAAAGCGGGAAGTAAAACCCACCTGATGTAGACTCCTGGTGACCAGTGCCGGTGTGCACAGAGTCTGAGCTGAGGCTGGTTCCGAGGTGGCACCGCAGGTTAAATGAGATATTAGACTGTAGGAGAAAGGACATTGCTGCCTAGAAATATAAACATCAGGTCCTCACCTATTTTCATACTGCATTACAACAGAAGAGGACTTAGTAGAGTCTGGACACACAAAATATGAGCTGCATTGGAAAACTAGGATGAATATACTAAATAACTCTTGACTGTTGTGTGCTCTAAAACCTGAATTGTTATATAACCCAAAAGTGACAGTCTCATTGCTTTTAAAATTACTTTTCAAAATGAGATGGCTTAGAAATTGATTTTTAATGTCCACCTTATTAGGGAGAACAGAATATTTCTTGTTTTTATGTTATATTGATGAAGGTAAAACCATAACTAAAAATTACCCAAAGTTTAATGAAAGACACAGATAATTTCATAATAATAACCAAAAAATCCCGAAGCTGCAGTGAGTCATACATATCCAGCTACTTGCTGGCAAAGGTTGAAATCATAACCAAAAAAAGGAGCAGTAATTACAGGATGATGTGGCATATGGTTTTTGATTGGTATTTGTGTAGCTTTAATTATCTGTGAGGTGTCGCAGCCTGATAAAATGCAAGTTCTAAATTAGTCTTTTTCTTTTTCTTTCTTTCTTTTTTTTCTTTTCCTTTTTTTT